>CANSNZ010000319.1:0-600000 GCA_947646795.1 Beta lomatogona | reverse complement strand
TCTGGTTCTTAAGTATGAGTTCTATTTGGAACAGAGGTACTCCATCCTCTTCTCATGGTAGTAGTGGTAAAGCCAATAAACTGGTTAAAAATGACACCTTTACTATAGAAAACCTTGAGCAAAATATTGATATTTGGGAGATACCCAAAGTTAGTAAAGACCAGATCTATAAAATGAGTAGATATAATATCTTTAAAACTGACTATGTTATCAAAACTCAAGAACGAGATATCCATTTAACAAAACCTATTGATACTATAAAATTATTTTCAGCAAATACTTTGAAAAAACATGTCGAAAAAGGTTATCGTTACATCCATATAGGGTTGGTTTAAGTTGGCTTAAAACCTCTTACTAAAGAAGGATTAAATTCTTCTGTTCTTGTTGCCCTTAGAGATGGACGATTTAAAGACTTTAATGATTCCCTTTTAGGAACCATAGAGTCAAGTTTATGCATGGGTCCAGTCTCTTTTGATTGTTACCCTAACTTCAGTGTCTCGTTAAGTGATAAGAATATCTTATCATCTTTACTCGTACAAATTAAAACTCATAACTATAAGATGTATGATGGTGCTATTCCGGTAGCTTTAATTTATAAAATCCATTACAAAGCCATGATGTCCGCCTTTAAATACTGGAAATAAACAACAAAGCATAAAAGGAGAAACCCTTCTCCTCCAAACCGACCTCTCTAGATCTAACATAAAAATTCCTAAACCAATACAATGGAATGATGTCAGTCTTCCTGAAGATTGGTATCTTGAGGGAGCAGCTGAACCCGAAGTTCAGTCACCAGCTCTTCCAGAACCTAATATCGACCTTGAACGAGTCATACAATACTCTGATGGTAGTGTGAAGCTCAGCTTTAACAGAAGCACTAGCTCTAGGTATTTAGACCATTCCTCTGTTGAAAACTTAGGACGGTCTTCTCGTATTCCTTCTAAAAGTAATATGCACTATAAACGACAGATTAGTTGTACTAGAACGAATTACCCGGAAAGACCAAGGTATTCTACCTCAGATTTACCTTCGCCTTCCATTCAAAATGTTGAATATAGAACCCAGGTTCCACACCCAGTTTATGCTGAAAGACATTTTCCTCCAGACTCACCCTCAGCCTCAGTCATAACTGAGAATATCTCTAATGAACTTAATGTCCTTGAAAAGGATTTTGAGATTAATAGAGATTTAGTTCACAAAGACTTCTATGCTCCACATAACCTCTCGAAGAGAACATGGTTCTTCGAGCACTTTCTTGAAATTCGAAAGAAGATCCAAGAAAGCTATTACAGCTTTATTAAGCAATATAAAACCCATATTCTTTTCTTTGATTGGTTTGAGCTATATAGTTCTGATAATAACATTGATTATCCCTTTAAAACCATAGAACCAATTAACACCATTAGAAGGACACCTGTCTGGGAAACTCCGGATGGCACCGTTCAAAATGACCATCCTCCTTTGAGACAAATCACCTTCCCAATAGGCGATCAAAAGGTAGAGGCCTCTCCTCTTAAAAAACCTCAGGAAGAAGCCACCACAAACCTTAAGAATATTGTCCTGCAAAACAATTTTACTAACATCAGTCTTAACACCCTAGGAAAGCAGCTTTCTCGAATAGAGAAACAAAGCCTTAAATCAGAGACAAGTCTAGTCTCCACTCCTTTAGAAAAAAGCCTCCGAAATCCAATTTTTAAACCATTTCAGATTTCACAAAAGGCTCAAAATGAAGTTACAACTTCAAGGACTGAATTTTTTCAAGCTATAAGAGACCAAATTAGCAGGGTTGAACCTTCTACTTCAAAAATAGCTGAGGAAGAAACAGTCCAGAATAACACTTGTAATGTCCTAGATTTAAGTGACAACACTGATCCTGAGACTAGTCCCAAAACACTTGAATTAGCAAAACTATCTTGGCAAAATACTGGACCTCTTGATATTATCCCTATAAGGTCTAGTGAAACCCAGATCGGAAGCCAACCTAACACAATTGTCCAGCCAAAATATAATGCCTCTTCCATCTACGAATGGAATATAGATGGCATGAGTGAACACCAAATCTTGAACCTCTTACAGCAAATGACAATGGCTTCAAATGCTTACAAAACCCAATATGGTACGTCAGACAAAACAGTTGCAGAACTCCTAATTGCAGGCTTCTCTGGCCAGCTAAAAGGATGGTGGGATTCCTATCTCACCAAAGAACAGCAACTGGACATCTTGAATGCTATCCAAACAACTGAAGATGGGGTTCCCATTCTTAACCTAAATGGAGAACCATCTCAAGATTCTGTATCAACCCTCATATTTACCTTATCACTTCATTTCATTGGAGATTCCTCCCATCTCAGAGACAAAAATGCAGATCTTTTGTCTAACCTAAGATGCAAAAAACTTAGTGATTTTCAGTGGTATAAAAATACTTTCCTAACCAGGGTCATGCTTAGAGAAGATTCTAACCAACCCTTTTGGAAAGAAAAATTCCTAGCAGGTCTTCCAACCATATTAGGAGAAAAGGTCCGAAACAGAATCCGTGAGGACTTTGGAGAACATATTATCCCATATGATAGGCTAACTTATGGTGAGTTAGTTAGTGTTACCTCCAAACAAGGCTTCAAATATGTCAAGATTTGAAGCTTCAAAAACACCTCAAAAGGGAGTTAAAAGAGACTAAGAAGGAATTAGGTTCCTTCTGCCAGCAATTTGATATCTCTTCTCCCCAGACAAATACTTGTAAAGGAAACTGTAGTAAACCAACTCATTACCAAAAGCCCTTTAAATCACGAAAATTTTATAAGAAAGTTGAGAAAGTCTTCCATAGAAAACCCTTTGAACAACGAAAATGGAAGCCTCATAGGAAACACCAACAGTCCACCACAAAACCCGACCTTAAAAACATAACTTGTTTCAAGTGTGGTAAAAAGGGTCACATAGCCAGATTTTGTAGAGTGTCTAATAAAATCCAAAACCTTGACCTAGATGATGAAACTCTAGGAAGAATTTCAGCTCTTTTAGTAGAGTCTTCTGATGAAGAAACCGAATCCTATAACTCAGCTGAGAATTATGGTCCTCGGGATGATGATATAGAGTCCTCCTCCTCAGCTAATGATGAGGATTATACCCTTAACGTCCTCACCAAAGAACAAAACCTCATATTAGATGTTATTCAGGATATCAATAATCTTGATCTTCAAAAACAATACCTTGAACGACTTCGCAAATCCCTTGAAGAAAATCCTCAAGAGAAGGACCCTAACCCTCCTTCTTCAAGCACTGAACCTTACAACCTCACTTCTATTTTAGAAAAGAGAAGTTCTAGAAAGAAGCCAGAAAGAACCATACAAGACCTTCAGATTGAAGTTAAAACCATTAAGGCTGATATAAAAGACCTTAAAACTAAGCAACAACAAGACTCAGCCATTATCCAACTTCTAACTTCCCAAATGGTCCTAGATATCCCTAGTGAAAGTGATCCTGATGATATCCCAGATAGGGAACAAAGCCCAAAAGTCCCAGAAGATTTCCTTTTTGTTTTAAGAGAAATCAGTTCTAGAAAGTATTACATAAAAATTACACTTGAATTTTCTAGTGACTTTAAAATCAATACTATAGCTTTGTTCGATACCAGAGCAGATTTAAATTGCATAAAATCCAGTCTCGTCCCAAAACGCTTTCACCAGAAAACCTCGGAAAAACTTAGCTCTGCTAATAATACCAAAATGCATATAGAAGGGAAAACAGATGCTAACATCTTAAATCAAGGCCTTTCTCTAAAAAGCCATTTTGTTCTTGTTACCAATATGCACCATACAGTCATCTTAGGAACACCTTTCATAAACCTTATAACACCTTACAATGTCAATTATGATGGAATATCCTTCAAAACCAAAGATAAAAGGCTTGATTTCCTTTTCCTAGAAAAGCCCAAGACCAGAAATCTCAACATTATAAAGGCTAGCTCTATTTATAACAGTGAGATAAATTCTCATATTAACCGAAAACAGAGTGACGTGCATGATCTAAAACAGGAAATCCATTTACAAAAAATTGAGGATCAATTACAAGGTAGTGCTCTAAAATCTCAGATAGCTGACTTCCAAAGCCTCCTTGAAAGAGAAGTTTGCTCTGAGCTTCCAAATGCCTTCTGGAATAGAAAACAGCACATGGTCGACTTACCTTATGAACCGGACTTTGATGAAAAGAATATCCCTACCAAAGCCCGACCAACCCAAATGAATGCTGACCTAGAACGCCATTGTCGAGAAGAGATTAGATTTCTCGAAAGCAAAGGCTTAATTTCCAAGTCTCGTTCTCCTTGGAGCTGTGCGGCATTTTACGTCAACAAAGCTTCGGAAATTGAACGAGGTATGCCTAGGCTAGTTATAAATTATAAGCCTCTTAACGATGCCCTTCGTTGGATCCGTTATCCAATACCCAATAAAAAGGATCTAATGCAAAAGCTACACCATGCCTTTATCTTCTCAAAATTCGATATGAAATCCGGATTTTGGCAGATACAAATCAAGCCACAACACCGTTATAAAACCGCTTTTACTGTTCCTTTTGGCCAGTACGAATGGAATGTTATGCCCTTCGGTCTTAAAAATGCTCCCGCTGAGTATCAAAGAATTATGAATGATATCTTCAACCCCTATTCAGATTTTTGTATTGTCTACATTGATGACGTGCTGGTTTACTCAAGCACGATTGACCAACACTTTAAAAACCTTAAGACTTTTTTCTATCTAATTAAGAAAAATGGTCTTGTTATTTCGGCAAAAAAGATTTCTCTATTTCAAACTACGATTAGATTTCTCGGCCAAATTGTGTCATGTGGCACCATCACCCCGATTGATAGGTCTCTGTAGTTCACTAGCAAATTTCTTGATAAAATCATAGACAAAACCCAACTACAAAGGTTTCTTGGTAGTTTAAACTACGTCTTAGATTTTTATCCAAATCTTTGCAGAATTGCGAAACCCCTCCATAATAGACTGAAGAAAAATCCACCGCCCTGGTCAGATGTCCATACCCAGGCTGTTAAAACAATAAAGGCTCGTGTCTTAGAAATTCCTTGCCTTAGCTTAGCAAACCCTGACCTGCCTAAAATTGTTGAGACAGATGCCAGTGACAAAGGTTATGGAGGTATCTTAAAACAAGTCGATAATGGTAAAGAATACATTATCAGATTCACCTCAGGGCACTGGAATGACACCCAGTACTCTACTGTAAAACAGGAAGTTTTATCCATTGTTCTCTGTATAACCAAATTACAGTCTGATTTGTTAAATAAATTTTTTTTATTACGTGTTGATTGTCAAGCTGCTAAACCTGTTTTAAAAAAGGATGTCCAAAACATTGTTGTAAAACATGTTTTTGCTAGATGGCAGTCTATCTTAAGTATTTTTGAATTTGATATTGAGCACATAAAAGGAGAAGAGAATTCTATCCCTGACTTCTTGACCCGTGAATTTCTTACAGAAATGCCTTGCAAAACAAAAGATAAAGGGAAGTCTTAACCTCCTCCTGAAAAAATCATATGCACAACTCAAAAACCTATTAAAACTTGGTACGATGCAGTCCAAAATAATGAGAGTGAAACCTCTTCTATTGATAGAACACAGGAAGTTCGGGAATGGCTCCTCTCCATCTCTGAGCATCCTTCGTCCATCCAAAAACATCCCCAACTCCTACAAGCTTTTCACAGCTCCATGCAAAACCAAGGAAGCACAAGCAAAACAGCAGCGGAAGGTAAAACAGTTACGGCAAAAAATATCAGTATGATTTCAAAACCCACGGAAGGAGAATCTTCTAAAAAAACCCTTCCTCAAAAACAACTTTATAAAACTGGTAGCTCTCAGGTCGTGCTTGCACAACCTAAGAAAAACGAGACTTCCGATTATTTTGTTAAAACTGCCTCACAAAATATTATAATAATTGAACAAGGGTATCATGATGAAGATCCCTATGTCTCCATACAAAATATCTTTGGAAAGAACCGGTTCTTTAAGCCTTGGGATCGTACTAAAACTGCAGATTATTACCAGACAATCCTTGAGGTTACCGGCTCCGCTGAATTCAAACATTTCTTTTATAAAAATGAACAAGCTGAGCCCTCTTATTCAACCATTAAAATTCTAAAGGTTCTTAGTCCTCAAGACTGGAATTAAGATCTGTCAAAACACAAAGCCTTCCCCATTAGCTTCAACAACACCTTCCCACATTGTAAAACCTTTAATTACTGGGATTACCAACAAGCGTGGTTCTCCACCTGTTTAATACAAAATAAAAGGTTGTCCTGTTCTTGGCTTATCTACTTCAACACTAAAACCATACAGCCAGAATAATTGCCATCTTGGTTTGCCCAATGGTGGAAGTTCTATGGCTCTTCCAATGAAATCCTCCATCCTGATATTACAAAAAGTTATGATACCTTTCGAACCCAATACAAACCTTCGAATTTAGAAAGGCGTTTTCCCGCCTTATGTTTGTTTTCAATGAAGTTTTATCTTCCTTGGGTTTGTCAATGGTTCCTTGAAACAAACCAGGATCAAGGGGGATTGGTCCTCCAGAGAAAATTTAAAATTAGATGGTGGTCAAACTTTAATACGCCACAGTCTATTCTTGAACCAGCCATCAGGGATTGGTTGAAGAAGAATTGTAACACAGGCACCATGGCTACAGGGCCAGAACAGTCCCAGTTCCTTGCACGAAAATCACAAGCAAATTCTTTGCTTGCTTCAGCTAAAACTCCGGAAGATTACGCTCGGATTCTACGACAACTAGCTAATAGTATGTCTGAATCCTCTATCACTTCGGAACATGAATCAACAGCAGACTCCTCCATTCACCTCAGTGATGATGAAGAAGATGCTGGTTTCCAGACTTAAAAAAAGAAAAAGAAAAAAAAAGGGGATTATATCACTGTCTTCAAGCTTCAACAGGATGAGACACCACAACAACGAACAAATTTCTGCATCAAACAGCAAAAATTCAAAAGTTATCAACAGTGTAAAGCACTACTATTCATCAGCAGTAAAAAGCATCAAAAGACAAAAGATAAAACAGTGTAAAGCAGAAGACAGATTGTTCATCAACAACTCTTCAACTTGACAGCACCACTCTTCCCTGCCTATAAATAGAGGCTCCTCCTTCACTTCTAGGCAGAGCATAACACAGCAACACAAGCTCCTCTAAAATCTCTCTCCCTCTCCCTCTTTCTCTCACATAAAATTGTAACACTCTTTAAGTTTTAAGTTTCATCCAAGACTCTCTGTAAGTCTGTTCTGTAAAACCATGGCCGGTTCAACAGCCTTACTTTACTTTATGCTTTCTGTTTTAAGTTTTCAGTTTACATGTTAAAATCCCCAGATCCTATATATATATATATAGGGGAGGGCTCTTGTGAGAACACCCACTTATGTGAGACTAGATCTCTACCATTGGATATTTAAAATCTAAGGGTTGATATTTTTCCTAGAAAAAATCAGAGTTTAAAACTCCTCTCTCTTGATGTCGTCATTCATTTCACTCACCTCACACAAACCTATCTCCTTCTCTCTCCTCTTTCCTTTCTCTCTCTTCACCTCTTCATTCTCTCTCCTCTCAACATCCCACCGCCATAACCACCACTTATCTGCGATCCGCAGCAACCAGTAACCACCGCCGGCCACTCTATCCTCTTCATTCGCCGATCACCGCTCATTTTTTCTCATTCTCTCTCCTCACTTTCGTTTTTTCTACAATTTTCACCGAAAATTGGTGATTTTGCTTTTTATTGCGTCGGAAATATGATCGAAATTCGACTATTGGTCTTCATAATGCATGCACTGTTGCCGACTACCTTTTTTATCTTCGGTTTCGCGGTGAAACTCCTTCAATTTCACAGACGTTTGATGGCTTGCTTGTGGTGGTGCGTTCTCCCTCTGCCGACCACAATGCTGTCCACCATCATCGTCGACCACTTCCCGCGTGTTGTCCTTCCTGTTGCTATTGTTCTTCTTATAATGTTGTTATTGTGATGTATATTCTCATTTTATTTTGATTTTTTTAGGTTTTTTTTGGTTGAATTTTGTTCATAATTTCTGTCTTTTTAACTGCAATTCTAGTGGTATTGATTGAAATTTTGGTATTCCACATTATTATCATTTCGATTATAGTCACATTATCACCATACTTGATCAATGTGTGCAAAATGTATTTCATGTTCTAAATTAATGTATATCATGTTCTAAAATAATGAGCAACATGTTCTAAAACGAATACATCATGTTCTAAAACGATGTAAATCATATTCTGACCTACATTTATTTTCACTTATGATATATGTTCTCACTTGAAATATTCCGAACATAATTAAAATGAATTGAAACATGTTTGAAATAATTCAGAACATGTTTGAAAAGTTTTAGAACACAATTGAAATATTTCAGAACATAATTAAAATAATTTGGAACATGTTTGAAATAATTCATAACATGTTTGAAAAAAATTTAGAACACACTTGCAATATTTCAGAACATCATTGAAATAATTCTGAACATGTTTGAAAAAATTTAGAACACACTTGAAATATTTTTGAACATAATTAAAATAATTTGGAACATGTTTGAAATAATTTAGAACGTGTTTGAAAAAATTCAGAACACGCTTTAAATATTTTAGAACATAAGCTTGATATTTCAGAACATGTATATATGTATATGTATTGATTATAATCTCATGTTCTAAGAAAATATGTTTGTGCTCCAAATTATAAAGTGTTCTCATATAAGTATGTGTTCTCACATAAGGGGGTATATGAGAATGCATACTTACATGAGAAATGAGAATGGATTTTACACGCTGTAACTCTAATGAACAAGATATAACTCTAATGAAAAAGTGATGTAACTCCAAAAAAAAAAAAATTAGGAAAAATATTTCGAAAAAGTGTTGGGACCAATATGGTCTAACTCTAATCAATCGTGTGGTTGAGATTCATTCTCATTTCTCATGTAAGGAGTATTCTCATGTGATCCTCTCTCTCTCTCTCTCTCTCTCTCTATATATATATATATATATATATATATATATATATATATATATATATATATATATATATATATATATATAAGAAAATGGGTCCGTGGGGTGAGTTGGGACCAATATGGTCTAATTGGTCACGAAATTATAGACCCGGACCCTTAAAAATAGGTTGGGTCCAATAGGGTTTGGGTCAAATCCTTGGTCCATGCCCATCCGGCCATCCCTACTCATGCATCATGAGGGGTGAATCACTACAATCAAAGGGCAAGCTTACCCAATAACAATGTTTGATTGTGGAAAAACATGAGAATTGGTAGTAGTAAAAATCAAAGTTAGTGATATTTGGTAAAATCCGCCAATTTTACTTAGTGATTTTATGCTAGTATAAGCTTATTGTTTGGCAAACTTGCCTTCTTTCTAATGAATTTTTATAAAATACTTATAGTTAGTTCGTAAAAAGACGTTCTCACCTTACTATTTAAGGTAAATGGGTCACTTGAAAAGTAGCGTAAACAAAAAGTGACCCTTTCAAGATAAATAGTGATAATTAACCAAATACTTATTTAGTTATCTCGTGCAACCTATGTGTAGAATGTGATACTTTTTATCAGGGAAATCATAATACAATCTATGCAAATTAATGAAATAAATATACTATTCTACTTCTAAATTCACTCATTTACATGAAATTCTCATATTGTGGAACAACAACCATATTTGGGAAGGGAGATAAAGTAAATGCAACTTCCTTTGCTCATAAATTAATATTTCACCAGGTATCATTTTGCTTATTATTCATAGTGTATCTTTATCAATATAATTGCACTTAAAACTTTACATGTAAACCATTTCCTCTTCATTTTACCCTATTTTAAAATTTTCAATATGGATCCTAATTTAGTCACTCCATCTTCATTCTCTGTTATTTTTTTTTTTTGTTAAAAATGAACCATAAACATGATTTTAATTTAAAATTACACTATTGGCTATTATAAATGGAGTATATTCTAAAATTTTGACAATAAGAATTTTTTTCAAATATTAGTATTTAATGCTTGGCTATGTAGACAACAAAGTGGCTGTAGTTTAGTGGTTAGAATTCCACGTTGTGGCCGTGGAGACCTGGGCTCGAATCCCAGCAGCCACAAATTTCTTTTTTTTGCTATTTCCCCAACATCACCTTCATATCTTGCCACGTATATAACGCGCGCTTTTCTACCCTCTTCTATTTTTCCCGCCAAAACTCCCCTCATACTTCTCTCTCTCTCTCTCTTCTTCTTCTTGTGCCGCCATTTCTTCAACTCTTCACTTTCTCTCTCCTCATTTCCTATCTCTCTCTCTTCAATTTCTGCAACTTCTCTGCTAAAATGCAATCCATGAACTCCAGTGAAGTCGACTATGAACATGATCAAGGTAAATTCAACTTTTTCTCCATTTTCTCTTTCCTCTCTTTTTCTCTCTCTTCGTCTAATTTTTTTTTTTTTAAAATTTGGAATTACAGGTCTTGCTAGAGATTTCCTCGTGAACTTCGCTGACATCCATGGCGAAGCGAAATACATGAACATCCTCGTAATTTTCTTTCTCTCTAAATACGAATTTCTTCATGTTAGGGTTTATCTTCATTTCAGTAATGTGCTAGGGTTTTGATTTCAATTTTCTCAATGTTTATTAAGAATAATAGATCTTCTACTAATTTTGTATCGTCGTTATCATATTCGATGAATTACTACAGTTTAGTGTTCATCTTGAGTTAGGATTTTGATTTTTTTACCTTTTCTCGTTTCAGCAATTTCAGTAATGTGCTAGAGTTTTGATTTCAATTTTTCTCAATTTTCGTAAGAATAAATATTTTACTAAATTTTGTATTGTCGTAATCACATTTGATGAAGTACCTCAGGGCTCAGTTTAGTGTTCATCTTGAGTTAGGCTTTATTTTTTTTTATTTTTTTTAATCTTTTCTCGTTTCAGCAATTTCAGTAATGTGCTAGAGTTTTGATTTCAATTTTTCTCAATTTTCGTAAGAATAATAAATATTCTACTAAGTTTGTTTCGTCGTAATCAAATTCGCTGAATAACCTCAGTTTAGTGTTCATCTTGAGTTACATTTTGAAGTTCTTTTACCTTTTATCGTTTCAGCAAGACGTGGCTAATCGGAAGACTCGAGCAATAGAGATAGAGCTGGAAGATTTGTACAATGTGAAAAAGATTTCTTTGTTGTTTTTCGGAATTAGTTTAACTATTTGATGTGTACAGACCATAACTTTGTTTTAAAATGTAGTATAAGGAATCAGATGATGAGTTTGTGAGGAAAGTAACTGAGAACACGAAGAGATATATTGGAATCTTTGCGGAGGCCATTGATGAGCTTATGCCAGAGTCCACGGAGCCTTTTGTTGATGATGATCATGACATTCTGATGGCTCAGAGATCTGAAGAAGGGACTGAGAACGCTGATGGATCAGATCTTTTTCAGAAAATGCCAGCTGAAATTAAGCGATTCTAGTAAGAAAGTGTTACTTAATGATTTCTCTTCTGCTGAATGTAGATTAGATAGTTAACCTGAATGCTTAGTGCTAATATGTGTGTGTTTGTCTATTGCAACTGGAAGAGACTTAGTTATCATATGTACAAAGAAGAATCCTGTACCATATCTTTTCTTTTTAAATTTTTTTATTTGATTTTTATGAGGCTGTATGAAATTATTAGTGAGGAAACATGAAAAAAGAAATGAGGGGATGTGTGTGAGCTTTGACGGGTTGAAAGATGAAAAATTTTCATAACTTTCCTTAAAAGAGTGTTTGGTGCTTGCACTTTATTTTGGATAGGGAAAGGAAGATGAGGGAAAGAGGAGGAAGGGGGAGGTGAAAGAGAAGGATGGGGAAGATTGAGCTTCATTTACCTCCAAATCTCTCTCCCTTCCTTCCCTCAATCCTTTATCCAAGCAAGGGAACTTGTTTCCCTCCTTTTCCCTTCCTTCCCTTTCTCTCTATATCCTTTCATCCAAACAAAGTGTTATGCTCGGATGAGTTCGAAACTTAATAAGAATTTTCTTTAAGGTTATGCACATAGATCAAGGAGTTCATACGAAGCAAAGTATATAGCTCTTGTTTTCCCCTAAAATGTAGCCTAAAATGTAGTTCATGCCCATGTACAGGTCCTCTCTTGATCATGGAATCAATAAGAAGCAAACAATTGGATTAGATTATAGCCCCCCACCCCTTGAGTTAGATTATTTGTAGGTCAACTTTATCCCCCTGATGGCGACTTTACCTCCTTGAATTAGATTATTGGCCAAATTCAGGTCCTATCATGTTTAGTGACAAAGCGCTTGTGAAGCTGCAGTTTTTGGTACTAATTGTCTTGTTCTTGTTTGTATTAGCTGAATAAAAGTAAGATACTGAGTTGATTTACCCCCCCCTCCTCTCTCTCTCAGGGAGTCTCTCTATCTATGCTTGTGCGCGTATGACGTGGTAGTCGTTTTAGATACAAAAATTGCAGCTTGATGGTGTTCATTTTGGTAAACTGCATGCTAGTGTATTCCTTTCTTTCGCCTAGTACATATTAATGAGTGGTTGAATGTCTTTTCTTCTGTGGAAACTGGAAAGTGCCATAATGTGGTACTATCAGATAGCTTATGCTGTTTCCTAAAGCTCATTTAATTTGCTGTAGTGAGGTTTACATTCGAGCATCTTCGAAGGATCGGCCTTTTACTATTCGAGAGGTCAAGGCTTCCTACATCGGACAGCTTGTCAGAATATCAGGGATCGTGACTCGGTGTTCAGATGTTAAGCCTTTGATGCAGGTGGCGGTTTATACATGTGAGGATTGCGGTTTTGAGATCTATCAGGTAACTTCACATGTGATTTTGGAACTGATTCATTAAAAGATGCATCTATGCTCTGTGACTGTAAAAGTAATAGCACTAGCTTCAATAGTATGCCTGTTTATGTATGATCCACAGTACTACTCCTTCCAAAAGTTGACTTTGATTTATATATCTTATTGTAGACCTTAACTTCTTGCTTGGTGGTTTTTTCATCTTATCCGACTTTTTTGATGAACAGGAAGTAACAGCCAGAATCTTCATGCCCCTATTTGAATGTCCATCAAAACGTTGCAAAACAAACAACACCAAGGGAAACCTCATTCTTCAGCTGAGGGCATCAAAGTTCCTGAAATTTCAAGAGGTCACTGTGGATTTTGTTAACTCTATGATTGAATAAGCAGCTAAAACCTTGTATTTTGGTTAACGCGCTTTAAATCTTATAATAGTAGATGTCTTTTCTTGTCTGCTTTTGATGGATTTTGGTCATTGCTCACTGGGTCTACTTTTGATGTCGTTGATTTCATCAGGCCAAGATGCAAGAGTTAGCTGAACATGTTCCAAAAGGGCACATCCCAAGATCCATGACAGTCCATCTTAGGGGTGAATTGACTAGAAAGGTTATGGATTTTCATATCAGCAGTAACCTTGTATGATTTTCTCTAAAAGAATGTGTGAGAGGTTTTCGCATAATTTTGAGTGGGGAGGATGCAGTTCTCTCTAGATTTCATTTGAGTGATCATTGCCCAGTAATCTGGTATTTACATTTCCTTGGTAAAATTTTCAGGTAGCACCTGGTGATGTTGTCGAATTATCGGGAATATTCCTGCCGATCCCTTATACTGGATTTCGAGCAATGCGAGCTGGCTTAGTGGCAGATACATACTTGGAAGCTATGTCTGTCACTCACTTCAAACGAAAATATGAAGAGTAAGATACTTTCACTATCCAGTAAAACTTAGTGCTATGACCTTGCTTCTACATACTCCTGCCAACCCTTCCCTTCGTCATTACTGAGTTCCAATAATCTGAAGAATCTAAAGTCAGTTTGGATACTTATCCACTTTGAATCTTACGAATTACTCTAACAGTTATCTTCTTTTCCTTGTTGTTGCACAAGATTTTGAAGAGATTTACAGTAATAGAACTTCTACAAGAAATTCTCTGAAAAACGGTTTAACTTTGGGCTCTTTCTTTGGGACAGGTATGAGCTGAGAAGTGAGGAGGAAGAACACATTGCCCGCTTATCTGAAGATGGGGAAATCTATAACAAGCTGTCACGATCATTAGCTCCTGAAATTTTTGGGCATGAAGATGTTAAAAAAGCCCTACTTCTGCTTCTTTGTGGGGCTCCTCACAGGAAATTAAAAGACGGAATGCAAGTAAGCAGACAAATTTTTTTTTGAGTACCTATTTATGTACATCTGACCCTCCTCTCCAACCTGGAGTTTCATAATAAGCATTGTAACTGATTATTGTTAACAAAATAAATCTATGTATTAAGAGAAAAGCCTGCTTACATGTTGATATTATAGGACAAATCACTGAGTGAACCATTGAGTGGTCTGCTGTGATGCCTGCTTGAGTGACCCTCTTACAGTGTTTCTTTAATTTCTTTTGTTTTTGTGTCGTCCATTCTTCAAATCACACAGTTGCCTTGATAAATAGTTAGGTAGGATTAAGGCAGGTCTCATGGTTGGGGTTAGCGGCGGGGAAGCACAAAGTTCTTGATATTTGATAATATTTTGTAAGACGTGAATATATATAAATTTCTGTTAAATATGTTGAATTCTAGAGTAATTGCCCTCACGTTTTGAATTTCATATTATGATACCTGTAACTTGTAATAATATTATCTCTTGGGATTGCAGATTAGGGGAGATGTACATATTTGCTTAATGGGTGATCCTGGTGTTGCAAAAAGTCAGCTTTTGAAACACATTATAAATGTAGCACCAAGGGGTGTTTATACCACTGGGAAAGGAAGCAGTGGAGTTGGTCTAACAGCTGCTGTGCAGAGGGACCCAGTCACCAATGAAATGGTCCTTGAAGGCGGGGCACTGGTATAATACCTTTGCAAGTATCTATCGCTTGTTTGCTTGGTGAAAGTTGTATCATTTCATAAATAAAAAAAATGCAGTTTTAAGATCATTTGTTAAGTTCCACACTCTTCTCTGGTGAAGAGTGTGCTCCATGACACCTTGAGCTGTTTGATCGGGTTGAAGCATTTATTGAAGTCTTAGTTCCAGTTAGATGATGTAGTATTCTTATAGCTTCTTCAAAATGCTGATTTACTGGCTTTCTGCCAGGTGCTAGCGGATATGGGTATATGTGCTATCGACGAGTTCGACAAGATGGAAGATTCAGATCGCACAGCAATACATGAAGTAATGGAACAGCAGACAGTAAGCATTGCCAAAGCCGGGATCACAACATCACTAAATGCAAGGACAGCAGTTCTTGCTGCTGCTAACCCTGCTTGGTAAAGTTACAAACCAGTTCATGCAAATACTTACAGCTTACCTTGTGGCCTAACAAGTAGTGTAAAATATCTTAGCTAAAACTCTTAATTTGGAATGTTTCAGGGGACGATATGATCTCCGGAGAACTCCAGCTGAAAATATTAATCTTCCTCCAGCCCTTTTGTCAAGATTTGATCTCCTATGGTTAATTTTAGACAAGGCAGACATGGATAATGATCTTGAATTAGCAAGGCATGTGGTCTATGTTCATCAAAACAAGGAATCTCCTGCTCTTGGCTTCACTCCTCTAGAACCATCTGTCCTTAGGTAAGACCTATCACTATTCTGTTCCTCAGCAAGCTTGTTTTCATGTATTTTTTTTCACCAGCTGGTTTTCCTAAAATTTATGTCTATGTGCTGTATGATAGATTGATAGTTTGATACCTCTCCCTGTCAATTCTGTACAGTGAAATGGCATGAAACTTCGGTCTTTTCTTTTGCTTGATAATATTGACTCTGAGCTATCTTCTTTTCATATGTTTGAATATTGATGCCACTATAACAGTTCAAATATTGCACACCTTTAATCTTGGTTCTCATCTCAGGGCGTACATTGCATCTGCAAGAAAAGTGTCTCCTTCAGTTCCTAGGGAACTTGAGGAGTATATTGCTAGTGCATACTCTAGCATACGACAGGAAGAAGCTCGGTCAGATACTCCTCATTCCTATACAACTATCAGAACACTACTCAGCATTTTAAGGTTATCAGCTGTAAGTCATCAAGCCATATTTCGGTTTGCTCTTTACTCATACAGTTTCTTCTTAATGTTTTCTCTCATCTGACTTTCCCCACTTTCAATTTCACTTGCACATTTTTCTTTTTTTAGTCTCTTTGACTTTTTACTTTGCATCTATTGTTTCACTTGGTACACAAATTATTTTTATGACGGTTCATGTTAATACCGATCCCAAATCATTTTGGGACTAAGGCTGTTGTTGATATGGAATTGACTAGAAAAGTTTTAAAACTTTAGGTTGCTATGTGTGATTAGGCAACTACATTCTTTTCACAACTCTTGCTGGATCTAGCCCTTGAATGGTTCAGGCAACAATATTGTTAGCTAGTTGGAAAGAAGTTGGATATAAAAAGTTTGTAATTCTCTTAATTGAGATTGATATGATGTCTGTAGGCACTTGCAAGACTCCGGTTTTCTAGTATTGTCGAACAAAGTGATGTTGATGAGGCACTTAGGTTGATGCAAATGTCAAAATTCTCCTTGTACTCTGATGATCGCCAGAAATCTGGCCTCGATGCTATATCTGATATTTACTCAATATTAAGAGATGAAGCTGCAAGGACTAACAAACTGGATATCAGCTATGCACATGCTCTCAACTGGATTTCCAGAAAGGTACGCTTTCATTTCTTAACAAACCATAAATTGCATATTTTCAGCATCCAAAGTTGAGCTTGTTATCCAAATGTGAAAATGTTGACGAAGCTATAAATAATCACATCCGATACTTTTTTCTATCAAGTATTTCACAGTATCTTATAGCATATAGAATATATTTCCCTTTACTGAGTACTGTGGCCTCTAATCTATGACAGGGGTACAGTGAAGCCCAGTTAAAGGAATGTTTAGAAGAGTACGCAGCCCTGAATGTGTGGCAGATTCATCCCAATACCTTCGACATTCGATTTATTGATGCCTGAACATAACAGAAATGTATTTATTACGTCGTGTAGACCATCATTACTCGTTAGAAGTTGGTGGACCACAATCAAGCAGGGATAAGCTTTTGTTTGCCTGTCATGCTGGGTTGTAGTTTTTCTTAGTACGATTCGAGATGTGTAATTTTAAGGTAGAGTTTGTTTACATAGTTGACTGGGAAATCAATAGTTCATTAACAAGTCTCCTGAACTCCGTAGTACTGGGAAAGTTATTGATGTTTTATTAACCATTCTGGATACACTTCACCGAAACGTAAACAGAAGAGCTGAGAGGCAAATTTTGTTCCAAGGATTTGTAAGATTTAGATCGGACTACTTGTAGGGTTTGGGTAATTAGTCTTGCTTTGGTTAGGGTTGCTGCCCCAAATCAAAGGTAAGTTTTTCGAATTGCAAATTAGGATCCATATAATTTGGGAAATTTGATTTACTTTGTGTTTTAAAAATTTGAACCTTCCATTAAAAAAACTGATAAGTTTAGTGGGTTTTAGCATCACCAATAGTTGTAAAATGGGACTTGCTTGCAATTTATAAAAGTTTATAGCTAGTAGCTTAACCATTGGAGTAAAACAAGCAATATAGCTTGGGTGAGTAATGTTGCTTAAACAAGCTATGCAATGTTGCTCAAACAAGCTATATAGTTTGCTTTAAAAGTGGCGGGACCCATTTGTTAAATTACCAATGATAGTCAAGAATATAGAGGTTAGTTGGCAAAGTGGGGCACATTCAAGCTATAACTAGTTGTTGCTTGCCATTGGAGTAGTATGTAGTTTAAATTTATTGTAGCTTGAAAAGCTGATGTGGCATGACAAGTATCATAGTTGGGCATGCCTGTTAACCGTTAATGCTCTTAAATAAGGGTCCGTGATCCGTGACAGGACACCTAAAGTCCTAAACCCAACATGAATCGACCTGAAGTAATTGAGAGGTACAAAAACATGATGTAGTAAGATAATTTTGTCATACTATATAACTATACAATTTTTTTTAACATCTTTGATATATTTGGCGACCAATCGATTCCGGCCCAAAACTTAATCAGACCCAACCCGACCCAATTGTATGCCTCATGGCTCATGACTTGGATACGTTTACAAATGTTTCCATATCTTTTTTCCCGATCATAATTCCAAGTGACTCCATCAAGGCAACAACCTTTGTTCTCTGCATGCAACCAAAGACTCCTCGATTTTTCATTTAGTGTAGCTCCTAATCTCTCATAAATATTCAGGTAATCTTACACAATTCATATTTCTGGCAAAGTTAATCATGGTTTCAGATTTACTCAATTCATTTTCTAGCTTGTTGTTTTAATATATATATATGATTCTATCCCATAGTTAGGGTTTCATAAAAACTCTTTGTATTTCTACGGTAGAATGGATGCGGGAGATGATACGTCCGATGTAGAAACCGAAGATGATATGTCGTCCGATACAGAAACGGAAGATAGTTTGTCCGATATGGAAATATCGGATGATGATGATGATAACGCTGGAAGTATGAATTTTGATGATATGATTTTACAAATGATCAAACAACCTCCATCATTCTCGAGCATGCTTGAAGAATTCGACATTTCAGATGCTTGCTTGGTGGTATTTGACGGTCCCAAATTGAAGAAAAAAAGTGACGGTCGATACAACACTCTCGTCAAGTTCTGTTTCGACTGTCGACGAAAGTGTTACCTTGAGGTCTGCCCGGGGTAACTTTTAGTATTATTGGATAACTTTACATGCGTTTTATACTCCCTCCGTCCCATAATATAGTTCACATTTCTTTTTGCACAGTCTCCAAGACGTACCTTTGACCTACAATATCTTCTATTTTGTATTAGTAAAAAATATAAAAAGTTTATATAAGTTGATAATATAAATGTAGACATTGAGACGAATCTAACAAGACCCCACATGAGTATGTTTTTTTGTATACATTAATGAGAATATTTGGTCAAAGATTTTAAAGTTTGACTCCCAAAATGGAAATGAGTGTTATATTATGGGACGAAGAGAATAAATTATACTTCGTCCTGTTCTAAAATAAGTGTAGTACTTTTCTCCCTTATTTTAGAACGGAGGAAGTAGTACATCCGGTGCACACAAGATTATGTGATGAATTAGTTAGTTTTGTTGGACATTTATTCATTTATGGAATCATACTGATAATTTATACTTCCTCCGTTTCAAATTACTCGCTACATTTTGACTTTCACATTAGAGTAAAGTATAAAAATTTGATTTTCTGAAAATATACATTGAAACGAATCCAACAACATATTATATTATAACATTTGATTCTATCTAATAGTAAATAATGCCTGGTCAAACCTCATAGATGAATAGTGGAATTTTCAAAGTGTAGCGAGTAATTCGAAACGGAGAAACTAGTACATTCGGTGCACACAAGATTATGGGGTGAATTAGTTAGTTTTGTTGGACATTTATTCATTTATGGAATCGTAGTGATATATAATGTGATGTTGTAGTGCTTTTCTCACCCTGGCGACAAAGGTGATGGTGGGTTAACATCCTGGGAAGGAAAAAAGCTCGAGCGCTACAAAGATTGTCATAAGATGGCCAAGAAAGCTATTACTATATACAACCGCCTCAGCAAGGTTCATTTTTATTCATCTTGTTTTATGGAACTTTGGTAGAAAATTTTACTACTCTACTACACAGCCTGAACTATTCGGCATATGTGCTTAGTGATTTTGTGTACGGCCTGCAAAACGAAATACTGACTTATTTCTTCAGTTTTATATATGAGTAATGCATTAGAATGTTCTTTAATTGAAATTTCTCTTGCATACATTAGTATCACTCTATCAATATAATCAAATAATGGAAAATTGTTTTCTCCCTATCAAAGAAAAAAGGAGGCCATTTATGGTGATTGTTGATTTTGGAAGTAGTATTTGGATTGTTTATTTTCGATATTCAACTTACGAGCTGAGTTAAGTACTTGATTCTTCCTACATTGCGCATTTGTAATGCCAAACAAATGTATGTACCTGCACTGGCAATTATGTCAAAGGATTAAGTTCAGGCTTTCCTTTCATTAGTATTGTATCAAAACATCTTCACAATTTTTCCTGTGTTGAAGTCCTAGCTGGCATAGACATTCACCTCAGACTTGTAATCTCAAATTGGCTGATTGTTGGCTACCCCAACAATACCCAAGATTTTTCGATATTTTTCAAATTTATTGAATATTTTTATATATATCATTATGATCTTATGATTCAGATATTTTTTAAACTAATTTTCTTATCTCATTAACCCTTCCAACTATTAAAATGTGTGCTTCGATTTATTGGTAGAATGGGAAGCTGAAGTTGAAGAAGCTAATAAAAGTAAATTTTATCATGCTGGCGGATTACTTCATGACATTTTCTGCCATAAACAAGAGCTCTGGTAAAACTGGTATTTATCAAGCCGCATTAAGATCATCTCTTGGTGGATATGGATATGTGCTGGGGTTATTCAGAGACTGGTATAATGACAAGATCCTCGCCGTCCTATCAATCACAGGTATTGCCTTTGATCTTTGCTATCAAAGATCTCATTATACACCTTATTTATACAATCTTGTAATGGCGTTTAGCTTTAAGATTAAGGATATTCTTTTAGTGAGTTTACAAGCACTGATGTACTTTAATGGCATGAAGGGGCTGAAGAAGACATTGCGGCTAAAAGGAAAAGTTTGGAACATTGTTTGGCCTGAGCACGAGTGAGGAGAGCTGAAATCTAATAAAGATATGATATGGAGCATTCATAATGCGATCATATGGAGTCCTTGTTCTGGAAGATTACTATCTTTGTAAATAGTTCAGGCGTCTTAGTCGTCTAAGTAGTTATGCAACTCATATTGTGGTTGATTATGTTTTCTTGAAAATAGTTGGCTGACTTGGTTCCTTTATTAAATTACTATTAATACTAGTTTTGAAGCCCGTGCGTTGCACGAGTTATTGTTTATTTTATTTTTTTTGCAAATTTTTTGTTAACATTGTTGATTTTTTATTGTTGTGAAATGAGATTTTTCAACACCATTGTATTTATATAATTTCTCTATTCTTTTTCTATTTCAACAATTACCACTTTGGGTAGTTTCATCTATTGGAACCATTCCACTTTCAGTAAAAAAAAAACTATATATTATGATGCGCTCTATGGCCTCGAAATATTGAGGAGCTCCATATGCTCCCGAAAATAAAGTTCCTCCTTTATTTATATATATTGATTATGATGCGTACTTCCCGTGAAAATATATATATATATTATGATGCATACTTCAAATGTGGAGCTAGTGAGGAATAATAATTAACCTAAGAGTTGTTTTTATATCCTAATTTACGTTGTCATATAGTTGAACAATAAAAATTATATCAATTAAGTAAAGTTATTTATATTATTTCCGCTGCATTGTTGATGTTTGGTTGGTAGATAGTATTTTAGTCTATAACGTTATCACATGACGGTAATACTCTCAAGTTTCTCAAGAGTTTTATATTAAAATATGTTTTTTTTGGCGACAATATATTAAAATATGTTTCCTGAATAAGAGTTGCGCTATATACTACTTTGTTAAAATCGTTAAGGTACTTTGGTCTAATCATAAGTTTCAAGAAGCAACATGGAAAGCAGAGGTTGAGATGTGAAAGAAATATTCGGAGTTGTTTGAAGCTAAGAGGTTAGTAGTAGAGTTACGGGTGTGTAAATCCTTTTGAGGAAGGTAGAATGCGATAGAGTTTCGCGCGTTTGACAAAGAACCCTATTACTCCCTCCGTCCCATAATATAGTGCTTACTTCTCAATTTTCACGGGAATTAAGGAAAATGGAATGAGTGGTTGGATTTCCAAAAAAATATATTTAATGAAGTGCTTTTTTGATACTTTTGTATTGAAACTAGTTATTTATTTTCTTTTTCCTTTAAACAAAATCAAAAGGCAATTAATGTTCCTTGGAATGGTGTAAAACAATAAAAGGGTCACATGTTTTGAGAGAAAAGTAGGGGTATTTTGGAAAGTTTGTGTAGAACTTAAGGATAATTTGGTCCAAATAAATTGACAAAAAAGAAAATAGGCACAACATTTTAGGACACCAAAAAAGGAATGTGAGCACTATATTATGGGACGAAGGGAGTATAACCTACTTTTGACTTGTCTAATGAGTCATTAAGTGAGTCAACTTACTTTTACAAAAAGGTTGTGGTATATGGGAATCACTTGTTTTGTTTCTTACTTGTTTGCTGTAAGTTATGAGGATGAAATTATTTTAAGGCAGTCTATAATACTTCGTATTTTTTAGTAAGTTATTATTTATAATTTTTAAAAGGTTTTATTTACAAAAAAGGCTTGTTATGTATTAGAAAGGCTTGTATACTAGCTTATGGGTATTTAAAATAAAATCTAAGCCTGGATTTTTGGGCCTAAGTTTACTAACTTTGAGTCCAAGTAATTTTGTTTTAAGAAAATCCAAAAAATAAAAAAATAAAAATTGCTGCAGCAAAAGAAAATAACGGCAAGCTAGGAGGAAAACATGTTTATCAACTTTCATTCTTTTATTTATATTCTTAATTATTTTAAACTTCTAGAATTATGTTTTGCTAGATAGTTTATATCTTTCCCTAATCTTAATTGGATGACAGAAAATATTAGGTAGATCTTATATAGATTGATTTATCTTTTTCCTTAAACCTATCTTTTAGTTTTGGAAAAATTGACATGGATAAGTTGACCTTTGGGGCGTCTTCTTAAATTAAGTCATACTTTAGATTAACTAACGATAATCAAAGGTTAAACCCACTTAAACTTTTGTTAAATTATTAGTCATGTAAAGTGAAACGTGAATAACAATAACTTTAAACTTGTGCACGTCTGAAATGTTGGACAAGTATGAGTTGGAGTACATGGTGGTAGCTCATGACTTTTCTTGGGACCGGATTGATCACCGTGTCCTATTTTTATTGTAAAGGTTCCTCGATATCATACGTCAGGGGAGTAAGGAGTCTCGCTCGTATTATGTCTTCTAGATTGAAGACTGGTTTTGGTTTAGACAACTCGTTCCATTGACTATTCCATCTAAATTAATTAACTTATTAGTTGTGGAGTTTAGTTCAGTAAAAGTAGTCTGCAATGTTATTTGTTATTAGTTATGTCTGCTTAATATTTATTAGTATCATGTTAGGTTAATTTATTTATTTACTATGTAGTACTCAGCTTTGCTGATTACGTGCTTTGTGGTATGTGTTGATCATGGCTATGCCTTATTGATCATGTGGTAACCCATTTGGTGAACAGTCTCTCGGGATCAATAGTGCATCGTCCATTACATGTTTGAAGATGATGCACCAGAGGTTCGTGATTTGGAGAACTTGTGTTGATTTTACATTTTACTTTGACTTTATACTTTTCATTGTTGACTTTGACTATTGTGGCTGACTTTTACTTTTGAGGTTGACTTTGACTTTTTGTTAGTTTCACTTCTAGAGTTGACTTTTTGGTTGACTAAGTTTTATTTTCAAAGTTTATTTATTATTATTTCCGCTGCAAAATTCTGAATAAGCCGATACGTTATCACACGGGAGATAATACTTTGATAATTAAGTTTTATATTGAAAAAGTATTTTGGGAAATAGAGAATCGTTGGGGTGTTACATTTAAGCTAGCAGAGTTATTTGAATGTTCTCATTAACGTTCGTTTATGTTATATTAGTTTGTTGTAACTATGTTTAAGTTAAGTGATTTTATGTCAACTATGTTTAAGTTACATGTTTTTTTTTATTTCAACTATGTTTAAGTTATGTGGTTTTGTTTCATGAACTTCATCTACATTTAATATTAATGGTCATGCGTAGTTTTGTCTATTATTGATTTGGTTTGTTTACATTAATAATTATTAGTAACACTAGTAAAAATAATAAAAGGTTAAATTATGATACAAATAATAAGAGTGAGTTTGATTGCACCTGCAATGAGTTGTCAACTCCATGTCCATATCAGTGCACCACTTCTTATTTTACATTGATTGTTGCATAGCTCCAGTCTACTCACCTTTTTTTATGTTCAGTAACTTTGTCAACTATTATCACACTATATTCTGAATTAGTGTACTACTTTTGTGAATTATTGTACCAAAGATCAGTGCATTGTTGAACTAGTCATAGAATTGTGTGAATCGTGTGCAATGAATTATGTTTCACCAGCTGTATATATTTATCCCATTGAAGAGCTTAAATTCTCAAACCAAAACACCTACAAAGTCTCTCACACTTTGTTCTTAAATTCTCAATATGATTCCAATTTCCAGGTGACTCCAACAAGACAACAACCTTTGTTCTCTGCAACCGAAGCGACTTCGATCTTTCTTCCTAATCTCTCATAAATTTTCAAGTAATCTTTCTCAATTCATTTTTCTGGCAAAGTTAGGGTTTCAGATTCAGTCAATTCATTTTCTGGCTTGTTGTTTTAATATATATAACTAGTTTTGTATGCACGCGATGCGTGCGAAAGATTATAAAAATCTCTAAATAAAATTAATCAAAATCGATATCATGAGTTGAAAATTTTGAACATGTAGCATATACATCACAATATCAAGTAGTTTATGTCATGAGGAAAACCAACGAAATCAGTTCTTTGTGTTTTAAAAATTTTGCAATATTTGATATCTAAAATCGGTGTTGATTGGTATAGTTAGTGTTGATTGGAATAATTAGTGTTATTTGGTGTTGATAGAAATTACCGTGACTTGTGATAAAAGTGTATAATCAGTATGAATGGTGTTCAGTTTCTTCTTGTTTGCATTTGATATGACAACTTCCAAATGTAAAACTGTTTATATATATATATATTATCCTTCTCATCTTCAATCCATCTGCTATAACTGAAAAAATCTTTGAAAAATTCGAATGTTATAAATAGGGGTGTTCGCGATTTGGGTTGGTGCGGTTTGGGATGTAACCCAACCCAAACCGCAAATATACGGTTTGACATTTTCCCAACCCAAACCGCACCGCACTTTTGCTCAAACCAACCCAAACCAAACCGCGCAAAACGGTTTGGTGCGGTTTGGTTTGCGCTTTAACCATTTTTCCCTCCGCGACATTAATTTTGTAATCTAAGAATAAAAAAGAAATTTGTTAATATATATAAAGAGTCTAATTAATATGAAGTTGACTTCATAATTAAAAATAAATAATAATTTATCAAAATTGTCCAAGTTCTTTACCTCAAATTTCTTTTTTCAGTTGTATACTTGTATGCCATCTTGTGAAGTGTATTTTAAAAAAATTAAAATAGATAAAAATATTTTTTTCCTAAAAATCATATAAAATTGCGGTTTGCGGTGCGGTTTCGGTTTACAAAAATTAAAACCCAACCCAAACCGCAAACCGCGGTTTGCTTGAATTCATAACCCAAACAGCAATTTTGAAACCGCAAACCAACCCAAACCGCGAAAAAACGGTTTGGGTTGCGGTTTGGTGCGGTCCAGACCGCACTCTGAACAGCCCTAGTTATAAATGAAAATATCTTTGAAAAAAAAAGGTTATCAATGTAGATTCAATTCAACCAATATCACATTTGGGTTCACAAAAAATAGACCCACATAGAACTAAAAAATACAAACCTGACTGGAAATAAATCTTAAAAAATTAACTTGAAATGACATTAGCTTAAATTCTTAACAAATTAATATAAACATTAAATAATCAAAATTAAAACACTAACTCTGGTGAAGTAAGTGGGGTACGGTCCACATACATCTCGAGATAGTGGATTTGCATGAGTGGGGAGAGCTAAAATCTAATCAAGATATGCATGATATGGAGCAATCATAATGCGATCAAATGGAGTCCTTTGTTGTGGAAGATTGCTTATCTTTGTAAGTAGTTCAGGCATCTTAGTCGTCTAAGTAGTTATATATGCAACTCATATTGTGGTTGTTATGTCTTCTTGGAAATAGTTGGCTGACTTGGTTCCTTTACTATTAATTGTACACTTTATGTTTCATTGATGCTATGGAAGATTAAAGCGGTGATTATAGTTTGTTAAAGATGTACTATCCTTAATTTGGTATGACATATTTTTGAAAGCATACAATCAAATCCTACACCTATCACATTCTCCGCAATATGCATACAATCAAAAGAAATATGTTTTATTAGCTAGATTAATCCTTTATGAGCAACATATTGCGGAGAATGTGATGTACTATCCTTAAAGGTAAAAAACTTATATGGAGTTATGGACCTAGTGTGGACCTAATGCTAATTCATGTGATTTATGGAAAAAAAAGTCACTATATAAAAAAAAATAGATATAAAAGATGAGTAGAATATAGATTGTAAAGTTTGACTATGTGAAAAAAAAGGTTACTATGTTACAAAGTGAAAATTTTATTATAATAAACTAATGTAAGAAAGGGTTACTATATTAAAAAAACGGTCACTATGGTAGATAGTAACACTGTATAGTGTAACTTAAGAATTTAAAAGGTTACTATATGGAATAAAAGGTCACTATGTTAAATAAGTGGCTTTGGTCAATAATATTATTGTGGAGTAGGTCCACGCAAGACTAACCCTGGAGATGGAATATTTATGACAGTTCTATTTATATGAAAACAAATATTGTTGGCCTTTGGGTGCTCACAACTTTATAGCTCTTTTATTTACAAATAAAAGGAATTCAAGTTCGCCATGTCTTTCTCGCTTGGGTGAGTTTATACCTCATGCTCAACTTAATACTTCATGTTGTGTTACATCAACTTTCTTGTATTTTTTACCCATTAATTTAGTATCCAGATTCACATAAAACTCTTTATTTTAATTCTTTATTCCTAAAACTAATATTTTGTCTCTAACTTATTCAAGAACCGCTTAAATTAGACTTTCCTACCCTTCTTGCTAAGTCACCCTACTTGAGACAAGGAAAAAACCTACCCTAAGCTCTTATTGTATGTATGCAGAGGTGAATTAGATGATCATCAATAGCCAGATCAGCGAGCCCGGTCGGACCTGGGCCCGAAATGTTAGGATTTGGGCAACACATCTCTATTCTATATGTGAACTCCTCACCCTTTGGTGTCCACCCTTAATTACCTAAATACCCCTAACTACCAATAAATATTACAAAACTAATACAAATCTCTATTATATATGGCAATACATGAGGGACAAAAAATAAAATATCTTTATTCTATATGTGAACTCCCACCCCTTTGGTGTCCACCCTTAATTACCTAAATACCCTAACTACTAACAAATATTACAAAATCAATACAAATCTCTATTATATATAGCAACACATGGGAGACAAAAAATAAAATATAGAAAAAAAAACAAAGAAGGCTAACTACATACTTTAATTAAACAAAAAAATCAAAATCACCGTATCTCTATATTTGTTATATATGAAGAATTTTTTATGATTTCGCACGCATCGCGTGCATATAAGACTAGTAGAATATAAATGAAAAGATAAAAACAAATAAAAATAGTTGCACTCGCATCCTACCCGAAAGAACATACTCAAGCCCTCACAATTTTACCGGGTTTTGAATCTTTATTAATAATGCTTTATGTAAAGCCCGCCCTAAGCCGCCCATTCGAGCACATCTATATGATTTTTTTCAAAGGACTATTTGTCAAAAACAATCTTTAATAATTTTCATTTTGTAAGAAACAACTAGGGGTGTTCATAGATATTTGATCCGGTCGATCCGATCCGTGATCCGATGGATCAATCCGGTTTTTCGTATATTCGATCCGCTTTTTTAGTTTTCAGATATTTCGTATCGAATATCCGGAAAATTCCGGAACAGATGCGGATCGAGAAATTTCATTTTCGAATATCCGAAACATTGAAAATTTCCGGATATTTTTGTATATTCGATCCGAAATATCTGTTTTCAAGGACGGATATCCGCTTTCAAACTTTTTTTTAGCGAGATGAAACCTGATAGCACATTGACACTACTACGTTGTTGACCATAACATTTTCCGTGTATGCCACAATTTTTTTTTTTTTTTTATAAAAGGTTGTTTATCACAAAATGAAAATTTATAAAAGATCGTTTTTTACACTCTTATTTTAATTTCCATAACTAAGAGAATTATTTAGGGATGTTATCTCAGATAACCCTAACATATAACCCTTTTTTCCCTAATAACCCCCACATTTTCACACCTATCGCGGATAACCCTAAATTTGTAATTTGTCATTAAACCTGACAAAATTACAAATGGCGTTAACTTGGTTTGACTTTAGATGGGTTTGGCGCCATTTAAGAAGGTGGTTGATGGCTATATAAAAGGATGTCATTAGTTTTGATGCACACTTCAAGGGTTTTATTGTTGGCGACGACTACTAATAGGGCGTCAAACCACCTTTTTTGGATTTATTGTCATCAACCACCTTCTTAAATGGTGTCAAACTCATCTAAAGTCAAACAAAGTTAACGATGTTTGTAATTCTGTCATGTTTAATGACAAATTACAATTTTAGGGTTATCTCCGATAATCCTAACATATAGTTTTTTTCCCAAATAACCCCCACATTGTAGATAACCCTAAATTTGTAATTTGTAATTAAACATGACAGCATTACAAACGCTATTAGCTTGGTTTGACTTTGGATGGATTTGGCGCCATTTAAGAAGGTGGTTGATTATTTTTATATAACATCTTTTTCCAACAATTAAGAGAGTGTTTAGGACATATTCACAATTAAGATAATTTAGGCACTGTCCTTAAGTTAACGTTGGTTCTAGCTTGTAAGTTGTTAGATCTTTTTTGTTCAAAGCTCTTACTTGTTTCTAATTAGGAAATCTCTTCAAGGTCGATCATGGTCGACGTTGATGGGAAGATGTTGGGTAACTCGATGGTCTCTCATTTAAAGTTAGTTGAGAAGAAATTCAGTTTTAAAAAAAAAAGAAAATTTCAAGATATTGGTTCATTCTTGAGAAAAATTTTCTTCCCTTTGTTGGCAAACCTTGTCTTAGGTTATAGAACTATACACAATGTAGATTCGAGTTATGCAAAAATCAAAGAAGTGCATGCCTCAACATCGTCAAAGTATGGTCGTCCGAAAACGAGAGCGGAA
The DNA here is from genome assembly GCA_947646795.1 of Beta lomatogona. Lineage (NCBI taxonomy): Eukaryota > Viridiplantae > Streptophyta > Magnoliopsida > Caryophyllales > Amaranthaceae > Beta > Beta lomatogona. The sequence goes on along the minus strand of CANSNZ010000319.1, from coordinate 570,853 downwards.
ACATGGGAATGTTGATGATAATCTGCTTTCAACAAAATCGGGAAAGTTTCATTGTGTTTTTGAACTTGGAGGAAAGGTGGATGATAATCAGTTTTTGACTTATTTGATGAACTTCTTATTGATGAGGGTGGAGCAATCTTATGCTGCTGTATAACGGAGCCTACCATGCAAAGTAAGTGGTTTTACCTTTCTATATTAGCACCAGTGGCGGATCTTAAAACTTTTGTTAATGGAGGCAAAAAAAAATTGAAGATGATATACTTGAAAGTCTAAAAACTGTAAAACATATATAAATTATTTTTATACTTGACAAGTAATAAGTGTTGGTACAAAGAAGAAATAGGAAGGTCAAAAGACAAAAGTTTAAAGATTTACATAGCATAAATTAGAACATGTATAATAAAGATTGGATAAAGATAATAATAATTACTAAATGAAGAAAAATAAAATCTGCCTAAAAAAAGAAAAAAAAAAGAGAAAGAGATAGCTAAATGGGTCAGCACATAATTACCAAAGAGAAGAAGAAAAATCAAAATATCAACACTAAAAAATGAAAAAGAAAAGAAAAACATCAACATCACTATCAGTTGTAAGTCCGTCATTCCTTTCCCCATTTCCTCACTACCCTCCTTTCAAGTATTTTGGGTTTATTTTCATTGGGCTAAGCACTAGAGTTGTATTAAAGTTTTCCCAAAATCTTTTAGGGGCCAAGCTCCATCCTACCTCTTAAAAGATCTGCCTCTGATTAGCACGTACAAAATTATTTTCCCTTTTGCTATAATACTAATTTATTCAATGAATGTGTCATCCAATTAATACATTTATTTAATAATTAATGTGCTCCATTAATTAAATTTTTTGTATCAGCTAACTTGTTACTAAGAAAAGAAGATGATTGTGTTTGCCCATCAACAGTCCTATAGCAAAAAAGTAATAGATTTTTTCAAAATGGTGCATAAGAAAACCTAAAAATCAACGGATATTTTGAAAGGTCAAGTTTTTCACCATTGACAAAAATAGGAGAGAGATATCTACTAGAGCTAATCAAAGTTGGCCAGGTCACGAGCTGCGACAAATTCTTTGGGCTCGATTTTCGGTCTCGACCTGATTTTTTTTTTTGTAAGAAACGGATTTTGGGCAACCCATAAATGATTTTTTAGTCTAAAAATTGGTTAGCCTGATTTTATTTTCAGCATGTTATTTTTTGCTCGAAAAAGCGGGATTTAGGAACATAGGCCCAAAATTTTGGCCCGACCTGACTTATGGACTGAGTTTGTTTTGTGGCTATCCAGTCTGTCATTTGATACATACAACTCAGAAATCCAAATCGAAGTTTGACTGATCCGCAGGGACATCAAGTATTCTTGAGAATTCATCCAGAGACTAATTAAAACGCAACACCTCCAATTTTTATCAATTTATCTATTCAGATCTTCTTGTATTCATTAGTAAAGAATACCATCTTGATTGGGTTGAGTTCATCATCGCCAACACTCGAAGCTCGTATAACATTATAGTGTCCGTCATTAGGAGCGATCTTCATCTTCCATGTTGTCACTAGCAAAGTATGAATTCTCAGTGCTTGTCGATTTTAAATCGGTGAGGTTGATGGCATGTGTTGGCATATCATCATCGTCGTAATTGTCCAAGCGGAGTGCATATATATGTAGAAATAGGACACTTGAATACTCGGTTATACTCATCATCGTATATCAACCTAGCTACTACAGAGTGATCCTTGAACAATCTTCTTTTTGAGTGTCAAATATATTTTATGTCATAATATATTTATAGTAATATAATGCATTGCATATTAACATAAAAGACCCTATAAATAGAAAACGTTGTTTATAAAAATCAGTAAATAAAAAACAATTCACAACAATGCAATTATGCAAGTATGTTTAATAGATCAACTTCAAGAAAAATGATGATTGATGGAACCCACAAACACTAAACTCTGAACCTCCCTCATTATTACACATTTGTTTTTTTTTTTGTGTAGAAGTAGAAAATAAGTTTAGAAGATTCGAAACTACTTATCTTGCTAAATATTTAACATCAACCCGAATAAAACTACTAGAATTATTGCGTACATACATGCCCATATTTAAGGCAGGGCAAATGCGAACATATCTCAGTACCATAGGTTATTGTTGATTAGTGCGGTGTCGATTGGTCCAAGACCAAACAGAGGACTGAAGAACTCAAAAGTTTCCAAAATGAATATTAAACTAGTAATAAAAGGTGGTCTGATCTTGATTTAATGATTGTACCTATTCTTTTTATTTCTACTTCAAAAATAATTATCTTCTTTAAGGTTTGTGATCATATTTATTTAATCTTTGAAAAACATACTTAATATATAATATAATTATAATTTTTAATATAATTATAATTTTTAGATATATTATCAATAAACAATTAGATAAAATAAAAGGTAATATTAAATTAATATAAATGATAATTAACAAAACCATGTGCAATCAGTCTAGACCAGAAAATCAATACTTTTAAAATCTTGGACCAAAGATCGGTCTATTTTTTCAAAGTAGAAGATGAAAATAGTGTCTTTATTTGTAGGTTCGCCATTATGTCACCAAAATCTCATAAATGAGGCGGCATACATATAGAATATTGATAAATAAATATAACCCATAAAACCAATACTGAAATTAGTGCCTTAGTTTGTTGTTCGGCCTCTCGACGGGCTTTTTTGCTTTTTGCCCGTCCACTAGTTGGATACTCAGCTACCAAACACACACCATGTCTCGCTATCCATCTGAACGCCCTAATAATATCAAAAATCATAGTTGTAGCCAACAGGTGCATCAGGATTACATTTATCTAGAAGCTCTTGCTTTGCAATTTTTATTCTCTGACAATGTTAAGGCAGAACAAATGGAAAGATGTCTCAGTACCATAGGTTATTGTTGATTAGTGTGGTGTCGATTGGTCCAAGACCAAACCGAGGACCGAAGAAGCCGAAATTTTAATGTAAATCAATACCCAAAAATTATTGCATCACACTTAGATAAAGTGTATTAGCCTTTTTATTTATATATTTATACAATTAGTCTTATTTTTAACTTCAGGCTACTGCTTGCTCGGGTCAGGGGCAGGGGCATGGGAATTCTAGAGGGATGTCACTTGGAGGAGCTCCTAGAGCTTAAAACGATCAAACACCGGGCCGGGCCGGGCAAAAGCCCATCTTGCCAAATGGCCAGGTTTGGCCAAAGGCCCAAATTTAGCTAAAAGTGTTTTTCTTGCCAAACCCGCCCAAAAAAAAAAAAATTTGACCGGCCGGGCCAAGCCCGCCCAAAAACCGGGCCGGGCCGGGCTGGAGTTGATCAGGTATACAAAAAACCACTGACCATCGAGCCGCAACATGTGAACGCAAGACCGCCTATGCCAGTGGGCCTAATGCACCCAGACCCATTAAGTTTGACACCAATGATCACTAATTCCATTTTCATGCTAAGTCTATCCGTAAGCATCCAACTTAAAAGTCTACCAATTTTTGTACATTCATTATTTTTAACAAATTTTATTTTGTGTAACACCAAAAAGCAGCTAAGCAAATTGGGTATATGACACATGAGACTGAACAGCAAATTCAGAACCTGATGGATTTTACCGTCCATTGGTTGATGCTGGATCCGGAGCGTAGTGCAATTCTTTGCCACTAAGATAACGAAAATCATATTCTGAACTGGATGAACTATTTCCCTGTTGTTGACCCATTACAAGATATTTCAATGAACATTTGCTAGAATTCAACTCAGAACAACAGTAATTCAATAGTAAAACAAGATTAAGATCTAGATGTTTTCTGTTGAGATGAGAGGGAAGGAGAACTAGGGAGTGAGCCAACATAAGGTTTTTCTCCATTAACATCTCTCAACTGATGAAAGAGCAGTTTGGGAAGGTTTTGAATTCTCCATAATGGCCCCAACTCCTAAGTTGTGGTATTTCATGAACAAAGACTCGGACGACCGGGCCATATCTAGGGAGCACCCACCGCCTTTTGTATTTGACTACACCCTGGTCCAGAATGAAGTTTAGTTTATTTTTTTAGATTTTACATATAAAATACATAATATATTTTTTGCAGGTGGCTCGTGAATGGTCTCTTCTTCATATGAGGTTGCGGCGTTGCATGCGTAGCTTCACTCATGCTACTGCGCCTCTATTTTGGGCACATGAGTGGCATAAACATGGAAACCAGCCTGTTTACACTCAAGAGCAGTATTTCCATAACTGTTGTGTGTTGGCTGATTTTTTCAATTTTCGTGAGATATTGTCAGCTGTGGTTCCCCTTGACACTTAAGGTGGTAGAACAATGTACACATACTTCAATTATTGCGTAGATACATGCATGTATTTAGGGCAAGGCCAATGCGAACATGTCTCAGTACCATAGGTTATGTTAATTAGTATGGTGTCAATTGGTCCAAGACCAAACCGATGACCGAAGAAGTCGAAATTTTCCGAAATGAATATTAAACTAGTAATAAAAGGTGGTATGATCTTGATTTAATGATTTGTACCTATTCTTTTTATCTCTACTTCAAAAATAATTATCTTCTTTAAGGTTTGTAATCATCTTTATTTAATATTTGAAAAATATAGTTAATATACAATATAATTATAATTTACAGATATATTATCAATAAACAATTAGAAAAAATAAAAAGTAAAATTAAATTTATATGAATGATAATTAGAAAAACCATGTGCAATCGGTCTAGACCAGAAAATCAATACTTTTAAAATCTTGGACCAAAGATCGGTCTATTTTTTCAAAGTAGAAGATGAAATTAGTGTCTTAATTTGTAGGTTCGCCATTATGCCACCAAAATCTCATAAATAGGGCGGCATACATATAGAAGATAGATAAATAAATATAACCCATAAAACCAATACTAAAATTAGTGCCTTAGTTTGTTGCCCGGCCTCTCGACGGGCTTTTTTGCTTTTTGCCCGTCCACTGGTTGGATACTCACCTATCAAACACACACCATGTCTCGCTATCCATCTGAACGCCCTAATAATATCAAAAATCATAGTTGTAGCCAACAGGTGCATCAGGATTACATTTATCAAGAAGCTATTGCTTTGTAATTTTTATTCTCTGACCATGTTAAGGCAGGACAAATGGGAACATGTCTCAGTACCATAGGTTATTGTTGATTAGTGCGGTGTTAATGGGTCTAAGACCCAACCGAGGACCGAAAAAGTCGAAATTTTATTATAAATCAATACCCAAAAAATTATTGCAGCACACTTAGATAAAGTGTATTAGCCTTTTTATATATATATTTATACAATTAGTCTTATTTTTATCTTCAGGCTACTGCTACCTCGGGTTAGGGGCATGGGAATTCTAGAGGGATGTTAGTTGGAGGAGCTCGTAGAGCTTCCTACGCTGACGCAGTAAAAAAACCACTGACCATAGAGCCGCAACATGTGAGTGCAAGACCGCCTATGCCAGTGGGACTAAAGCACCCATACCAACAAGTTTGACACCAATGATCACTAATTCCATTTTCATGCTACTCTATCGGTAAGCATCCAACTTAAAAGTCTACCAATTTTTGTACATTCATTATTTTTAACGAAAATTATTTTGTGTAGCACCAAAAAGCAGCTAAGCAAATTGGGTATATGACAAATGATACTAACAGCAAATTCAGAACCTGATGGATTTTACCGTCCATTAGTTGATATTGGATCCGGAGCGTAAGCCACATATAGTGCAATTCTTTGCCACTAATGTAACGAAAATCATATTCTCGAACTGGATGAACTATTTCCCGTTGTTGACCCATTACAGGATATTTCAATGAACATTTGCTAGAGTTCAACTCGAACAACAAGAATTCAATAGTAAAACAAGATTAAGATCTAAATGTTTTCTGTTGAGGTGGGAGGGAAGGAGAACTAGGTAGTGAGCCAACATAAGGTCTCTTCTTCATATGAGGTTGCGGCGTTGCATACTTGCATGCCTAGCTTCACTCATGCTACTGCGCCTCTATTTTGGGCACATGAGTGGCATAAACATGGAAATCAGCCTGTTTACACTCAAGAGCAGTATTTCCATAACTGTTGTGTGTTGGATGATTTTTTCAATTTTCGTGAGATATTGTCAGTTGTGGTTCCCCTTGACACTTAAGGTGGTAGAATAATGTACACATACTTCAATTATTGCGTACATACATACATTTATTTAGGGCAGGGTCAATGCAAACATGTCTCAGTACCATAGGTTATTGTTGATTTGTGTGGTGTCGATTGGTCCAAGACCAAACCGATGGCCGAAGAAGTTGAAATTTTCCGAAATGAATATTAAACTAGTAATAAAATGTGGTATGATTTTGATTTAATGATTTGTACCTATTCTTTTTATTTCTACTTCAAAAGTAATTATCTTCTTTAAGGTTTCTAATCATATTTATTTAATATTTGAAAATTATAGTTAATATATAATATAATTATAATTTTAGATATATTATGAATAAACAATTAGATAAAATAAAAAGTAAAATTAAATTTTTATTAATGATAATTAAAAATACCATGTGCAAATGGTCTAGACCAGAAAATCAAAACTTTAATAATCTTGGACCAAAGATTGGTCTAGTTTTTCAAAGTAGAAGATGAAATTAGTGTCTTAATTTGTAGGTTCGCCATTAGGCCACCAAAATCTCATAAATGGGGCTGCATACATATAGAAGATAGATAAATAAATATAACCCATAAGATCAATACTGAAATTAGTGCCTTAGTTTGTTGCTCGACCTCTCGACGGGCTTTTTTTGCTTTTTGCTCGTCCACTGATTGGATACTCACCTACCAAACACACACCATGTCTCGCTATCCATCTGAACGCCCTAATAATATCAAAATAGCCAACAGGTGCATCAGGATTACATTTATCTAGAAGCTCTTGCTTTGCAATTTTTATTCCCTGACCATGTAACAGCAAAAATAGAGCCTCAGGGTTATCTGTTATACTGTATAGCTAACACGAATCTAAAGGGAAAAAAACAAATTAAATGTCAGATAAACTATACTTTTATGAATGCTTCTAAAAAAATATGTGAATATATTACACATTTCTTTTTTTCAATAGGCTGAAAGACATATGGCACCAACTTAAAGTTAAAAGAATCAATTTCCTAAAAAAAATATTTATCAATAAAAAAAATATGAAATTACATTACAGACACTAAATTTAACAACTCTACCTACATATACATTTATTTTACGGTTGTATACATATACTGTTAAACACATACCTTTCAACTAGTATAACTATTTTTAAGTACTAAGTACCCTTGGGTCCAATGGTATCATTTCCTATCTCCCACACTGGAGACCAAAGTTCAAATCTTGGTGGAAGCAAAAATTTCAATGTGGAGGGGTTGGGGGTGCTTGTTGGGCCTCCGGGTGAGTGTCTCGTGTAAGGGCAACCAGAGGAAAATTCTTTTTACCATGGAGTTCCCAAAAGAGGGGTTCCCCAAAAAAAACTATTTCTATTTCACTGTCAATTTATTTTATCGAGTTAAGAAGGTAAAGTTGAGACTTAAGTTAATTTTTGGTCATGAGATACATCCTTTGGTTTAACAAAGATGTACTTTTTCCGTAATTAAAAAAAAAAAACAACATTTTCCTTGTTGGGATGTAACATAAAAAATGCAACAATTTGAAACTTACTAATTTTAGTAAAAAGATTTCAACCTATTTACAACCATATCATTACTTAAAAACCCAAAATTCTGAGTTTAACTTCCTAACCCACATTAGATTGTTAACTAGGGCTGTGAAAAACTGACCCAACCCGTTTACCGAACTCGAACCTGACCTGAAATAAGCGGGTTTGGGTTGAGATTTTTGACCCGTTTAAGTAAATGGGTTGACACGAATTACACATTTAATTAAATGGATTGGGTTAAGGTTGACATTTTTAACCTGAAATTAACCTGCTTTGACTTGTTTAACTCGTTAAAATACAAATTTTCTAAAAAGTTGTGTTAAAGTTGATGAAAATTTTAAAAATACTAATTGTAGAACACAAATACTGAAAAGAAAATATAATCATGTATACTTTTATGTGAATTTATTGTTGAAAACTAATAAATTTTAATAAAAACTGAATAGTAATAAATATGTAAATGGATTAAACGGGTTATATGGGTAACCCATTTAATAAACAGGTCGGGTCAATGTTGATTTTTTCAACCCGTTTAATAAATGCGTTAGGTTTGGCTTGGGACATGTTCAACCCGTTTATTATTAGCCCGAACCCGAACACGACCTAACCTGATATGTTAATCAGCTCTATTGTTAACCCAAAAAAATATCCCATTTAATGAATCCCACCAAAAAAACCCAACATCCCAAAATCAAAAATCAAACCCCCCAACCATCCAACTACCGCAATTTATGATGCGGGGAATGGGAGGGGGCTGCGGAGGTGGGGTGGGGTTGGGTGGTGGTTGGGTGGTTAAGGTTATGGTTATGGTATTAGATTAGGGATTAGTGTTAGGGTTAGAGAGGGTTAGGTTTAGATAAGTTTATTAGGGTTAGAGAGTTTGAGTAGGTTATCCACTAACGGAGATCTAACGTCCGTTAGCCAAAAAGTTATTTTTTGTATTTTTTTTAGAAACTTAGGGGTATATGGTGAATTCTGAAAAAAGTAGGGGTATATGGTGAATAAAAAAAATTTGTCAGGGGTATAGGTGAAAAAACCGTTTTATTTACACTTCAGCATATTAAAGTATCACTACTTTGGCGGAGCTTGATTTAATATAATACCCCGGTTTCCTCTCAAAAAAGTAGCATATTAATGTTAGCAACTAAAAAAAAATGACACGTGTACAATTTTGTAGATGCTTAACATATGGCAAAAGGATTATTGCTTTATAGTATTATATATAGATAGGAAGAGACACACGTATGTTCAAGTCTTGTAACATTCATTCAAGGCAAACAACCTCAGAAGCAGTAGCAATCATACTTCTATATTATGCTTTATGTAGATATGATGATTTACTTACTACCTTTTGTTTCTTGATTTTCCATGAAACCATATGATTTCCAAAAAACACATAATAAGTTGTTCAACCTCGCGCCAGTACAAAGAGAAACATATCGCCAACAACAAATTCTTGAATCAATAGTTGAGTTTCCAGAAATTGCAACTAGTTGTTCAACAATCTTTTTCAATAGGAAGATTTTCTCTGTTCGAATTTGTTGAATTATTGTTCAACAAGCAAATTTGTTGAACAAACGTTGTTCGAATTTGTATAATTTTTTTCAACCAGTAAATTTGTAGAGTAATCGTAGCAAACTGAATTGTTGTTCAATTTTTTTGCCAAAACAATATTCAATTTAGAAGAACAACAAATTGTGAGGATTGAAGAAATTTACAGAATATTTGCATCGGAATCTCGAAGAACAACAAAATAGAGGGAGTTAGGGTATGAAAAGCTCGCCGATTCAGAATTGAATCTCGAAAAAACAGTAAAACGATTTCGAAGGAGAAGGTAGCCGAAGGAGAAAAAAAAAAAGAGGGAGTTTTTTATTGGAGATTTCACACTTACGAATTGGTTGTTACACTCAAGATTTTGTGATGAATTTAGTAGTATACACTTGACAAGGTGGCATACAAGTATACAACTGAAAAAGGAAGTTTGAGGTAAAGAACTTGGACAATTTTGATAAATTATTATTTATGTTTAATTATGAAGTCAACTTTATATTTATTAACAAAAAAAATTTTCCTCTTAGATTAGAAATTTAATATCACGGAGAAAAAAATGGTTAAACCGCAAACCAAACCGCACCAAACCGTTTTGCGCGGTTTGGTTTGGGTTGGTTTGGGCAAAAGTGCGGTACGGTTTGGGTTGGAAAAATATCAAACCGTATATTTGCGGTTTGGGTTGGGTTACATCCCAAACCGCACCAACCCAAACCGCGAACACCCCTAGTCTTTCGTATCAAATTTAAAGCTGACGGAACTATGATCTGTACAAGGCCCGTCTTGTGACCAAGGGCTTTCAACAAAGCCCTGGCCTCGATTACACCGAGACCTTCAGTCCGGTCGTGCGTCCGGCCACTGTTCGGAGCCTCCTCACTCTTGCGGTTAACAATAAGTGGTCACTTCGCCAACTTGATATAAACAATGCGTTTCTCCAAGGAACACTATATGAGGAAGTTTACATGTCTCTTGGGTTTGTTAGTTCTGAACTTCCCACTCGTGTTTGTAAACTCAAGAAGGTCATTTATGGTCTCAAACAAGCTCGCCATGCATGGTATACGGAGTTAACCAAGTTTCTCATTGGTTTGGGCTTCACTCGAGCAACTTTGGATACCTCTCTATTTATTTTACATCACTCCACTAATCCTATTTATCTCATAGTTTATGTGGATGATGTTATTGTCACAAGTCCTAATGTTGCTGCACTTGATTTATTTATTACTAACCTGGCTCACAGATTTGCTTTGAAGGATCTTGGGGCACTTTCTTATTTCCTTGGGGTTGAGGTCATTCTTTCTTCTACTGGCTTGTTTCTTAGACCAGAGGCAATATATCATTGATTTATTGCATCGCATGGGCATGCTGGATGCCAAACCCGCACCCACCCCAATAGTTCTTACTCATCATTTAACTGCTCGATCTAGAACTCTCCTCGAGGTTCCTACTGATTATCGTGCAGCTCTTGGAGGCTTAAAATATCTCACACTTACTCGCCCTGATGTGTCATTTGCCGTGAACAAGCTCTCTCAGTTCTTGCAATGTCCTACAACCGATCATTGGGATGATCTAAAGCGCCTAAGCGCTATCTTTATGGTACTTTGGACAAAGGCATTAATATATATGGGGATTCTACTCATGTCTTACACGCCTTTATTGATGCAGATTGGGCCGGAGATACTGACGACTATCTATCCACTATGGGCTGTGTCATTTTCCTTGGTCGCACCCCCTTACTTGGTGCTCTAAGAAGCAACGAGCCATAGCCCGTTCATCTACCGAAGCTGAGTATCGTGTCGTTGCTTCTACCACTGCTGAGTTACTTTGGTTCCGTAATTTACTTAAAGAAATGTGTGTTCGTTTGGTTCAAGTACCCGTGATATATTGTGATAATTTAAGTGCCACTCATCTTAGTTCTAATCCTATTTTTCATTCTAAGATAGAACACCTTGCTTTAGCCTTCTATTTCATCCGAGAGCATGTTCAACAAAGTGTCTTGCGTGTCACTCATGTGCCCACCGGAGATCAACTAGCTGATTTTCTTACCAAACCCCTTCCACGGCCGCGGCTTGATGTTCTACTGTCCAAGATCGGTCTCTCCTATAGGTCGTCCGTCTTGCGAGGGCATGTAAAAGATAATTATTGACTCTGTCTCTTTTTATCTCTTGTTAGCTACTTGTCACGGATGGCATTCGTCATCCCAAAAGCATCGCCGGGCAAGCAGTGTGGGGCAAGGCCGGGCGATGGCCCGACGAGGGGCAAAATGGCACGAGGCATCTGGTGGGCCAAACGAGCTCCAAATGGGCTCAAATTTTGGGGTCCGTCATATTTTGAGCCAATGAAGATAATGGTCGAGCCAGATTTTCAATTTGAGGCCCAAAAACAGGTCATGGTGCACGGGTATTCTCGGTGGTGCACCGGAAGCTTCTAGAAGGGACTAGCATGCTCTTTGGAGGTAAGCTTCTAGGCTAAGGTACTTCTAGAATGTATCTAGAGTCTTCCTTGCTGTACATATGTGTTGTAGAATGTCTAGATTATTCTAGGACAGCATGTATGTAGAACCCTCCAATTGAGGAGGTGCGGAATATTCTAGAATTTAGGGAAAGGAGAGATGGAGCCTATAAATAGGCATCCCCATTCATTTGTACATATCATCCAACATTGTATTCTCTCTCAAGCATTATAAGAGTATTATTATAAATTCTCTCTCTAGCCATCTTCCATACTTAGCCAATTTCGTAGCACACTTAGCTTAGCCAAGCTAGCCAAGCCAAGCAGTCGGGTGCCTTGACTTGTCTTCCGGACGGATCGTGAAGCAAGTAGGCCACGTATAGCGACTAGGAAAGAGTCGGTACGTGACATACTGCTGTACATAGGATATAGTTTGTTGCTTATATTCCAACTGTATAACGTTTCTCTTAGTTTATCTTATTGTTGTAGGTCCACATTTCTATAGTTTGTTATACTCCCTCCGTCCCAAAAAGATCAGAACACTTGTTGAGACACGTAGTTTAAGGTGATAAGTTGTGGTGTGGTTATCAAATGTTATTTTATTTAAAAAGTAGATGTGATAGGAGTTGGTGGGGTATTTTTTGTTAGAGGAGAGAGAAAGTTGGTAACTTTTTATTGATAAAAGGTAGAGTGTGGGCCAAAGATGTGTAAAAGAAATTATATATTAATGGTGGGACCATGCCAAGAATGGAAGTGTTCAAACTAATTTGGGACAAACATAAAAGGAAAGTGTTCAGACTATTCTGGGACGGAGGTAGTACTTGGTCTGTATAAATACTTCCACTCATTAATGAAAGTTAATCAATTCCTTTCAACACTTTCAGGTAGTTCTTGGAGACTTTAAGGTGGTAAAATTGAAAAAAGACACAAATCACACGTCAAGAAATAATCTGGTTAAATTAAAAAGCAAGATTCGATAAAGACGAAGACGAATAACTAACCGTCGAAGGCGTCGCCATCTCGCATTCGTTCAACCAAATGCGACTAGTTGTACAACCGAAAGTTTTTCTTAGGTTTGAATTTGTTGAATCGTTACTCGAATTTGTTGAATCATTGTTCGAACTTGTTGAAATTGTTGAACCGCAAATTGGGAGGATTGAGAATTTCCCGAAAATCGCAGAAGATTTGCAACAGATTATCAAAGAACGACAAAAAGGAGGAAATTAGGTCAGAAAAGCTCGCCAAGTAAAAAAATTCGCCGGAGGAGAGAGAAAAGGGAGGGTTTTGATCGGAGAATTTTCCCGCCAAAGAAAACGTTTGTATGAATTATGATTTAGAAGCTCTTTTTTCATTAAAGTGATTTAGTAATCTCTTTTGATGAAATCATTGCACATTACTTATTATCCTCGCTCACAGAAATAAACTCATCATTCAATATTGCTCACTTAAATAATTTTGAAAATATTGCTCACCCTTGTTCAATAATAATAATTATTTGTTTGACTCATTTGTTAATAGGCAAATACTAACGGGTGTTGCGGGGTGCAGGAAAAGGAACCTATATTTATATAATATTCTCTCAAATGACTTTTGTTTTAAAATAAGTTTCTTATCCAACTACCTTAAAGCACACTTAGTTTTGCTCATTAACTTATTTTACATGTTTCGATGAACAAATGAGCAAAATCTAATTATCAATGTGTAATAGCATAAGAAATACTTGAATACTTGTTTACTTTTTTTTTTTTGAAGGGAAATACTTGTTTACTTACTAAAATAAGAAAAGCAATCATTTGTCTATGTAGAATATACTACCTCCATTCTTTTTTAATTGCAACATTTCTCTGATTTGGAATTTTCGCATTAATTACAACATTTCCTTCTTTGGTAATATATTATCTCTAATTCTCTATTTTCAAATGAGTCTCACTTTTTTGTATTTCTTAAAAAAATGAGCTAAAAGGTGATGTTTTGCAATATATCATCTCTATCTCTCTTCTCAAATGCAACATGAGAAGCATTTTTTTTCAGAGATAAACGTGGAAAGGCTTTTGAAATTTTCTATCATAATACGGATTAATAGATTATAGATACTTTGTAATATATCTACTATATAGAATAGGAAAATTTTCAAAAAACTACCTTTTATAACAAATATTTTTCAAAAAACTACCTAATACAACACATTTTTTTCAAAATACTACCAATTGACTGCTAAATGAGGGTTTACGGGTTCATTGCTACTTATTGCCTTGATCTCACGGCCCAGCACTGCTAATAACCCACATAGGGTGCCAAACTACCCCTCATTTCATTTTCTTCTTAACGAGCACCCTCTCCCGCTAGCTTCTCTCTCCATTTTTGTTCTTCTCTTTTTTATTTGTTCCCCAACCGGCAACAACACCTAGGGCTGCTACTATTTAAGAGTCAACGTCAACCAAAAAAGTCAAATGGTAGTATATTGAAAACATTATGTTATATAAGGTAGTTTTTTGAAAAATTTATGTTATAAAAGGTACCTTTTTTAAATTTTCCCTACAGAGTATTATGACATAGTTTACATTTTTTTCGTAAGATATTACTACAATATACTCCAAAAGCCAAGTTTTATAATTCGAATTGGGGCTCCGAAATGTTGTCGATCATTGCCACACAACGGGTTCTACAACTTCCAAATAGATTATAGATTTCTCAGTTTGTTGACCAATAATGGAAGAAATTAAACCTTTTCTTTACATAATTTTATACTTGTCTTTGTACAACTGGATGCTTCACAATTGCAAAACCTGTGAATCCCCAAAAGGCTCTGCTCCTGCCCTCTGAAATGCTCTAACATACATATGATACAGGATTTTAAGAACACGTAACTCCAGGCATCAGAAGTAAAGTGATAATTTTTTCTCATTCTCATCCTGCAAAATACTACACTGATCTAGCAATTGTCTCAATCTATCAGCTTCCTTTTCATCTTCAGCAACCAAGGGCCCATGATTCTTCCTTGCATGGATATCCTCCAAAACATCGATTTCCGAGAAGTGATCTAGCAATTGTCTCAATCTATCAGCTTCCTTTTCATCTTCAGGAACCAAGGGCCCATGATTCTTCCTTGCATGGATATCCTCCACAACATCAATTTCCGAGAAGTGGTTTCTTTCTTCCACCAAGAAATTGGGAGCGGTAACTCCAAAAGCATTCTCACCAGACGACATTGCTGCCACTTTCTGAAAGCCTTTTGGTGAAGATCTTACTCTTTTAGAAACAATTGGGCTGCAACTAACCTCAACCATCTCATCCAACGAAGGATGAGCAATGTAGCGAGGCTTAGGAAGGTCAACTTCCAACTTACTAAAATCCAGAGGACTACACGTTGTGAGGGATTGTTCTAGGACATAAGCTTTACAGGAGAAGCTGGCTGAAGTATTCAACTGCCAATTGAACACTCGTCGGAAAATGAGCACCCAACTCGGAACTACTTTGTATTCCTGGTCATGAAGCTCAAGCCTACTGTATTTTTGCACCATCATACGAGCTTCTTTGGTTGCCATCGGTATATTTAACATACTACCAGACTCGATTAGATATCTGATCAAACAGTCTTCAAGAAGCTGTTTTATATTTTCAATATCCTGTTCACTTCTGCAACCTCTGCTCAGCCAAGATATGTCATCAGAAAAAGACGGCAGCTTGCAATTTCTTAATGCAGATATTAAGGGCTCGACTTCTTCAGACGAGCTCCACCTTGAACTTGGCAAGAACTGCTTCACAACTTTGAATTCAGCAGTAGAGTTATCCAACAAATATAATTCAGGACAAGGCCAGCCAGTTGGATTCATGTTAGCAGCAGTAATGATATCATTTGTTGATTGTTCTAAAGCTTGATTAAAGGCTGAGATACAATGGTATGGACCTACTTCATCACCGATGAAGCCAAGTGCATCCAAGTGTGAGTTTAAATGATAGGAAATCAGTTCACGCATTTTCACGCAAATAAGAACAGGTTGGGAACATGATTTAGAAGCCAACCACATCAGCCCCTCCTTCAATTTTTGATCGCTAAAATATCCATGGAACTGCCCATCACCCTCCTCATTTAAGCAGATTACCATATAACTACCAATCCGCAACTTATCGAGGTCTTTAAGCCCAAGGTTATCAACTATGCTACAGGAAAATTCTGCAAAGTTTTCTTGACCAGAACCATCTATTATTAGAAGAGGAATGCAAGCCCCAGCAGGTAATGATGTCACAAGATTGTTAAGTTGGGCCCTTTGAATGTCCCACGAAAGAGTCTCTGATAAAGAAAACATTATAGCATTAGCTCCTACTAGTCTACTCTCACCAGGCTGTGTATCCTCAATAACAGAAAAGTAGCACCTTAAGTCACCAAAATTATCAGAAGCCCACTTCCTCCAAACTGACAACCTAGGAGCTGAAATGACCAAATCCTCCCCAGCTTCCTCTTTACTTGCAGGAATAAGCTTGTAACGTAACCAATCATCCAGAGATAGATGTGATACAGGATTCCTTGCTTCCATGTCACTTCTTGCATCTTGCGAACAGGAAAAAGTGATTACCTTCCAGCATATGCAATTTGAGTTCTCATTTTTTTCAGCCAGCTTACTCGCCACAACATCGGAGACATTCCATCTCGCCAATGACAGCTGGCGCTTTTCAGACCTTTCGTTCATAGCTTGATCGATGCTTAACTTCCGGTAAGGTGTAGGTTTCTGCAGTAAAGAAAGATTAAAAACAAAATAGTAGCAAAGAAAATCAAGGAAAGAAGAAGACAGGTGAAGCTAACATCTTGGTTCCTCCGAATAGGTGGCCCGAGATAGAGTGAACTTAAAGCAGCATTTGCAGCTAATCTGTTCTGTTCACGGAGATATTTCTTCCTTACATAACGCCTCCTCCATAGCCTGTATAGAGCAATGGAGTGTAAATACAAGCCACAATTATGCATCATTAGACTGTCAGAAAATAAAAGCAGAACCTTAGCAGCAGCCGAAGCTTAGCCTCAGCAACTTCTTCGTCGTAGTTATCAGATATATCATCATCAACTTCCTTCTGCATAGGAACTTCTTCTCTCAGCTTATCTTTCACTGACACATCTTCTAGTGCACTCACATCACTAGAGTCAGCTTCAGAAGCATGTACTATCACTTCAACATTTGCAGACACCACTTCAGGTTGTAGTGACTTTAAATCAGAGTGTGCAACAATCTCTAGAGGATTTTTAACAAATCCTTTAAAGTTATCCTGCCTTGCCAATCCAAATGATGGTGATTTAGCAGGAGGAAAATACTGTTGTGGAGAGAAACTCTGTGGAGAATCCCTAGAGCTCAACTGACCAGCACCAACGTTAAGTAAACCATGATTTGGGGGTACTGGAGATGGTTGGTCCACCATACTATGACTTTGGAAGCTTGCAAAAGCATTGATTTTATCTTTCAGAGAACCTGTAGAATCCCTGTGATGGTCATCGGTGAAAGGTTGACTATCTCTTGATGTTCCAAGATCTGCTTGAACTTTCATGCTTCTTGATGTTTCAAGAACTGGCTGGTCTTGCATGCTACGCACAGGTGATGAGATAGCTTCAAAGTCCATCAGACTATCAGAGACCACAGGACTCTTCGTTTGTATCGGTTGAATCGCTGCTTGCTTATTCTTGCTATTCTTGTGTGATAGAAGCTCCTTTCTGGGCTTGGATGGCAATAGAATCACTTGATGTGATGATAATACATCCTCCATGATGGTATCTGATTTTTTACTGTGTACAAGTGCTGAACACCGAGTGGGATAATCCTTCTCATCATTCAGAAATGGACCTTCCTTGACCATATATGGCTCTTCAAATTCCTTTATCAAAAATCCATGATACTCCAAGAGGCTCTCAATGTCCTCACCCTGATATATACACGACATAAGATATTAACATAATCAACCACAACCGGGAAGGCAGTATTGTGATGAAGAAAATACCTCCATGCCAATCCACTTGGCAACATGGGCCACGGGGATACCTTGATTATACTGCAGACCAGAGTGTAGAGAAGCAAGTGCCTGTGTTCTCAACTGTTTGAAAAGGCAGAGCAGGTCAGCACACAGGATAAATGTAAACTCCACATTGTTTTATCCAGGTAGGAAACTTATGTGCATTCACCAATCAGTCAAAGGAAATGATAAGGGATCAACTTTAAGTGGAAAATCCAACTTCGGAAATATACAATGAGCAATGAGGTTCTCATGATTTAAAATATGTGCCATCGTTGTATTGCATACAATAAGGCAGTACTTCATTGTTTTTCTCTGCAAAAATTCAATTGGCAATCAATGAAGTTATAAATTGCATATGGATTGATTTAAGCCAATCGAAAGTAGAACTTTCATCCATGTGAATGCTTTTAGCTTCCTATTTGAGTTGTTTGAGAAGTCGAGTCTGTGTAAGCAAGAAATGATTTTAAGTAACTAAGCTTACTGATTAAATTCGACGAATTAGATATTTTGCATCTTTTTCAGAGCTTAGAGATCTTAAAGCCAAAAAGAATGAGCGGATGTGCAGACTTGGACACAATAAAATCTCGAAAGAGGCAAGCTTCAGTCACATCAACTCTTTTGTATAATTATTGCTTACTACAGAAATCAAATATTACTTTTACACCACGATTACTCACTAACTCGAATCGGTTACGCGTCAGCAAAACCAAGTCCTCTATGTGATGCCATCGCCACATGGCATAATATCCTTTGGAGTTTATAGAATATGAAAACAAATGATCTCAGAACACTTTACCAATGAAAAACTCGACATATTCTCCCAAAGGCAGCGACTTCAACAATCTGATCTTCAGTGATTAAAACCTCACACTGCATACTCACACACTAAAGCAGTTAGCACTTCTTTGTTCCATTCAACCGAAGTTGAACAAATGTACGACATCTCCCTCCATCCCGGCATTGCCTTAGAAAACTGCTGCTGCGGCAAGCCGGCAACTGCCACTGCTACAGCTACTTTGACTACTACCAGAGATTTATTATGATTGAACTTCTTACTGTTATTACTACTAGGTTTCCAAAAACCACAATATCACTCCTCTGGGATATGTTGTAAGTGCCCAAATGGTCTCTCTAATCTCTATCAGTCCATGTTGATTAAAGCTCCAGCTATCTACATCTAAATCTTCCCAGATTCTGGCCATGGAAGAATTCACACCAGGTGATTTTTTTTTGTGATAACTTCAATGGAGCAGAATCAGATGAGCTTCCTCGCAAAAAATCCTTAGCACTTTTCAAAATGTTAATCTAAGATCATCGATCCTACATTAGGCCTCATTTCCTCGAGGATTCTTCACTGCACCAGAATAAAATAAACTACCAACTCTGCCACCCAAGCTGCTTGGTTCACTGAAATAATGTTCAAATGCTCAGGACAGGTTTGCTGTATCCAGTTCATCAAAAGTGGTGTCACCCATATAAAAAGGCGCACACAAACACATCAAAAGTGAAGAAAGAAAAGGAGAGAGAGAGAGAGTCATGCCCTATCCGACTATCCTAAGCTAATAAATTATGGATAAATCGCTATATATTATTAAAATGTGTGGGCAGCATGTCATCTCATGTCAAATAACACGTGTCGTGATTGTACCAGTGTAAGAGGTTTCGAAATCCTAACCTCTTACTTAAACTATCTTAATATTACCACCAAGCTAAAGCTCTTACTTCCAACAAATTCCAACGCTAAAAACTATTGTATCGGTGACATGATACTGTGTAAGAGGTTTGGAACTCCTAACCTCTTACTTGAAATGACATAATATTACCACCAAGCTAGAGCTCTTACTTGGAACAAATTTTAACGCTAAATACTAGTATATTCTTTTGCCTGTTTATTCTTTAAAAAACAGAAACTACTAATAAGTCTAAATGAGTTGACACAAGCTTTACAAATCTCAGTTTCAATACTTTCAATAGTTTAATCTTAGTATTAAAAACAGTTTTAACAAATAAATTTGAGTTGCTCTAGGATATTGAATTCCGCATCGTTCTAAGACTTTTTGGAAAATAAAACTTAGTTTTGAAGATAGGAAACTATGTCAAGTACTACAATTGATGATATTTTAAAATGTTTCAAGAGGTACAAGAAAAAATTTGGGAAACTTACTCGCAAATAAACTTTTTAAACATCAAAACGTCATTATACTCCACACTAATATACGACCTTTTAGGGAAAAAAAGGAACCTAATGCAATGAGGACTCCTTAAACACAAACACAACCCATGACCAAGACCGAAACAACAAGCTTAACACTTGACATTTTGATCTCATCAAATGTAACACAACAAATTAACATGGGCAATCACAAAGTGGAGAAATAAAACAAATGATGAACGTAGTGCTCACCTTATGACTCGGGGCATTATGTAAAGAAAATAACGATTGCAATCAGCAATCCTGAACAGAAAGACAAGCCACAACAAAAGGCGAGACAAATTGCCTAATGGACGCAAATGATATTAGTTTCTTGAGCTACTAAAATATAACAAAAAAATATCCCCAAGACATCATCTCCCAGGCCTAAAAACTAGTTTTGTGTATGCAATAGAGTCATGATCAGACAAGGACCATGTCAAGTGGGCACACTCGAAACAGCTTTTGGGAAGCTTTGAAGAACTAAATTCAATACAAGCAGCATTGAACTCGTACCTTTGAGAAGTGAGCATGCATTAGACATGCTTGAAGATAGCTTGCTTTTCTCGCATGCCGAAAAAAAGCTATAAAGTTGCTAGTTCTACAGGATCTGAAATACACAGATCATGCTAGTTATAATCCACTCTTATAATGAAACTGCAGCAAAAATTTTATCAGGGAACAACCTTGCAACATCACGGGCAAATAGAACTTCTAGTGTTTGCCTTATCTCAGCTGTCATCTTAGCAAGATCAAGCGAAAGCTCTGCAGGTTCTACCTACATGAGATTCTCCAATCAAATACTTTTTTCATAATGTTCAAAAATTAAAGGGAATGTTAGAAGTTGTGAGAAGAAATGAATTGACATCACGCATGACTTACTTTGTAACCAGGATGTTTGTCTAGTTTAAGCAGAGCATAATAGCCACGAAATTCCTTTTCCGTGGGGATAAAGATTCCTCTCTTTCTATGATCATCATAAATCTGAAATAATTCGACGGATGTTTTGTTCATCTGTTCAATATTGAGGTGAGAGTCAAATCCCTCTGTAAAGCCTTCTCCTCTTGAGAATTCACACAATTCATGCATAGCTATTATGTGAAGCCGTATCTGAAAAATTACATATCAGGATTAGATCCAAATAATATGAAACTTCTAGTAATCATCCATTTAGCCTCTCTGACCAATAAAAGAAGGGCCAGAAAAAGATCAGCACAATGAATCAATAGAGAGAGCACATTGACACAATAAAAGAGCAACAAAGAACACATGAGCTTAACAAAAGTCGGAAAATCCTAAAAAAACATAAAGGACATGTAGCGAGAACCATTTTAGAAATCAAAACCACAGATAAGAAGAAAATGCAGCCACAGCACCCAAGACTGCAGGAGATACTCCCCTCCATATCGGATGCCTTCAGAACTGAAAAACAGTATGGAAGTCTATGCAGAAGCACAGTAAGACCAATCATACACAGGAAAGGAAACCAGCAACAAAAGTGAGTCACTGCCTATAGGTGTCCTAAGTCGATTTTGACTTCTGCCTAAATCATATAATAGCTCTTATTATAAGTTTAGAAGAGGCCAAGAACTCCTAAATGTTTCTTCTTTTGGTATCTGATGCAATGAATCAACACCAATTCATAAAGCAAACAGCTCAGACATACTGACATCAATGGCACACAACAATCTTCTCACATATAAGTATATAACATGTTTGGAGTTAATTGTGGTAAAAGAATAGGATTTGATACAAACCATTTGCTCCAGCATAGTTATCGCCCTATCATTAAAGATGTGTTGCATTCTCAGGTCCATTCGTATTGCCCTCATCCTATCCCACAGGAAATTATACAAGCGAAGGAACCTATCATCATAAGGCTGATCTAGCAACCCTAGAAGATAATCCATTGTCTTCTGCAAGATTGGCAAGGGGCGAATTAACTCTGCTTCCCTTTCCGCAGTTCTGTTATACTGCAA
Source organism: Beta lomatogona (assembly GCA_947646795.1). Taxonomy (NCBI): domain Eukaryota; kingdom Viridiplantae; phylum Streptophyta; class Magnoliopsida; order Caryophyllales; family Amaranthaceae; genus Beta; species Beta lomatogona. The sequence goes on along the minus strand of CANSNZ010000319.1, from coordinate 548,976 downwards.
AACAAAGAAACAGAACAGAGACCCATTTTTAGATGTTAGCATTGGTCTAATCCACTGAACATCGTATATATCAGAAAGTACTGTTAACAGCAACTTGCTTGCGAGACATAGCAGGCATTACCTTCTTAACAGCAAGTGTCTTGCTAGTCTGATTTCTATCCCCATCCAGCCTCTCGTACTGGTCAAGATCCCCTTTCCTTTCTCGTTCACCCCTCTCTGACACTGAATATCACACAAGAGAGATACTTAAACTTAAGATACCTTTTCAAGTTGCATTTTGTATAGTAAAAGACTATTAAGTTGAATAAGATAGAATGCATGGGAAAAAAAAATACTCTTAAAGCAACAAAAGTCAAATTGAAGTATTAAACTGGCAAAATAAGTTGCTTCAAAAAGCTGAATATCAAAAGTTTTAGCCCTTATGCCACTCTTAAAGCAACAAAAATCAAATTTTTTTTCCTTCACGTTTTTTAATCAATCTGACCTGCCTAAACCCCAACCATTGCATGCAACTTTTGAGAGAAAACTACATAGATCATGTATAGACAAATAGAAGCAGGGCTACGGGCAATGACACGAAATGCACGTCGCAGTGGGAAAATATGGGTACGTATATTTCGCGACAGATTATTTTTAGCAAGGTTGGTGAGTAATATTTCCTCTTTTTGTTGTAGAGGGGAGGGCTGGATGAGAATGGGTTATTGGCAGGTTACCAGGAAAGAAAACCTTGTCAATTTAATAGTTAAACCAATAACCTATCCTCATCCACCCCTACCACCCAACAACAACAACAACAACAAAAAATTATTCACCAAGTTTTCTAAAGATAACCCAGGTAGTTTCTTACTGAAAAGTTACATGCCATGGTTGGGTTTAGGCAGGTGAGATTGACAGCATCAACATCTATGAAAGAATGAGAAGGAAAGAAATATTTCAGCAGTTTTAGCATGAACACATGAAAACCAAGTATAGCGGAAAGCTGAGTTAGAGCAATTCACAATCTGCAGATGAGCCATCAGCCATCCACACATGAGACAGCCAGAAGCATGATAAATGTCAACAACTCTATCAATATTGCTGAAGAGTTTATCTATTGGTTTAGGAGAAATGTACCAGGACACATATCAATACACAGCCCCACAATAGCACTGCTTGACTGCAAATCTTCATTATCAAGATCTTGGTTTTCCATTGATCCTGAAGTAATATCCCCTGGAAACTTCTGTTTTTCCACAGCCATACGACCAGATTTCACCAAAGAAACTCTTCCCTCCGTGACATTTTGACCATATTGAATAGAATCACCTCGTTCACCTTCAACTGGCTCAACCTTAAAGCGAGCTAACCGCTTTGCTTTGGCCTGTTCTTCTCTGAATCAGCAAAGCAAGCAAAGATTACACCCCAAAGAGTATTTTAGAAAATTACAAGCATTGAATACTACTGACAATAGTATAACGAACGTAAAATGTGTACCTAGCAATGTCATCTTCAGTGGTACTAGAGTTCATTTGCACGATTGGGCCAACAGCAGAAGTAGGTGATCTAGCTCGTTTTGAAACAGAGTGGCTTGCAAGCTTGCTCATATAAGTATCACCATTCATTCCGTCGGTAGATGAAGACATTCTCTGATTATATTGTACATCAGGCATTCGGACACCACTGGTCTCACTCCTCGAATTGGGAGGAGATGACGAGGGCCTGAACAAGAAATTTAAGAGTGAGATTCACCAGCAAAAGCACAGAAGGGGTGAGTGAAGCAATACAGAAAATCTGAAATGAAACAATACAAGTACTTCCCTCACATACGTATTACTCTATCCACAGCATCAAACAATGAAAACAATAGTACAATACTAACTGGGAATAGATTAACAAGCAAACAAGTGGACAAAGAAAACAAGATTAGGAATGGGGAAAGCATATACAGTAAAAGAAGAGATAGAAGGGTGATTCACTATAATTTATACTTAAAACTCAATAGCAGTTTATAGACAGATTAGACACCCCCTTCCTGAGACAGTAGAACTGTTCTCCTGAGTGATACGTCCTTGGAGTTGAAGAAACTTAACATGAATATAAAATCCCGACCTAGGAGGACAAGATAACCCCAATGAACTATAAGAGTTACAGAATTTTTATTTTATTAAGATGATAAGCAAAGTTTACTATCCTTGTTGAGATGAGGCAAATTATCATTCTCATAATTACATAAAATAGGAAATTCCTAGAAACTACATCATCTGATGAATATCTCTGGGTCTGGTCAAAAGCTTCTTTTCCTTTGTTCAAGACAGATCTTCGGTAATCTTATCCTGTACAGAGGCTGTGATCCAGTTCCCCTGCAACTACACGTGTCCAGGAATAGCTACCTCCAAAGTCCATTCTCCGAGTTTGTGGGGTGCAGTACTCCTTGCTAAATCAACGAAACTTAAAAAATCACTTAGACATATGCTACTACCCGAAAAACCATGTTTGGTTAATCCATAACAATTTTTTCAACAGATATGCCAGATTTTCTAGCTAAATACATTTACATTCACCTTAACTTGATAATTTATCTAATTCTTGCTTAATGGCATTTGAGGACCCCCCCCTCTACCCCCTCTTAGTGTAGCCTCCTGTTGTGGTAAGAGCTAAGCTTAACAAGCTCAAAAAGCCGAAATACATGATGTACCAGGCCTTGGGCCAGGATTAATCCTCACCTCACCCCACCCCCCCTAAAAGAAAAAGCACTCAACAAGCAATAAGCATGTAGCTACAACTTAGCATGCCCTACATGATAAAAGACATACTGCAACATACCTTGACTCCACATTTAGTGGTAAAAAAATTCATTTGAAATTTCGATTGAAGAGTATAGAATGAAACAAAGCTGTCCTCAAAAGAAGGAGAAGAGAAAGGGAAATGCGAACTTGGATACAGGTATCCTACTCCAGTATGGATCCAAGAGTTTGAGATGGGATTTTTTTTTTTCTGTTGACAGATGGGAAAATTTAGTTGGAAGACATAGTACAGTAGATAAGTTTCAATTTAGGAAATTATCATATAGGAGGGATTAGTGTACGGAAGCAGTGCATGAGGCAGTAAGAAGGAAGAACATAACAGTGCCTAGATGCCCAAAAGGCTCTTCAAGCACCTCAAAGCTCGCCTCTACTTGTATTATTCTCTTCTAAAGTTTCTCTATATAACAAACAATAATCCTTTATAACATCAAATTACTTTTTTCTTCTTTTGCGGGGAAACATCATATTTAAAAGAAGTATTAATGTGAAAAGGAATGACTTTGCTGGGTATTTACATAGTATGTGATTCTGCACAGAGTACTCATTAAGTAGATTACAATAGTCTTATGTAGAAAAAGTGCCCCTGATGCCCCCAAAACATCTGATTTATGTTAAGTTTTAATTTATAACTCATTATCAATAATTTAATTAGAAAAAATCTTCTTTAGAAAAAGAATATTGTTCTTCTTTATCAAAGGAAGAACATGCAAAGATATGAAAGTACAAGAGGAAAGTAAAGAAGGAAATAAGTTAAATTGAAAAAAAACTACCAGATTATAGTTTCATCAGTCAACCCCCTCCCCCCCCCTCTCCCTTCTCCGCCCCAACTAGGCAATAAATCTTCCTTTGCTCCATAATCATCCATGGGGTAACACTAACACCTGCCTGTTGGTCTTTCTCTGCCAACCTCAAAAAAAATTGACGGCAACAGAACCACAGAGGGGTCCATCTCTCTCACATTAAAGGCTCTAAGGCCCCTAACATGCCATTCAATTTCATTGTCAAATGATGCTTCAATTTTAAGATCTACGGTTTTTTAAAAGTAAATCCTAGAAATGAATGAGCTGTGTCCAATTAATTTCCTGAGTCCAACCCACACCCTGTGCCTGTTATACTTTACCTAGGTGATAAACGTACATAAAAAAAGAAAACGTTTCTCGAGGCCATGGACATCCTAGTTAATTATTGACTTCAAATTCTTTTTTCTTGCATAGATTTGAGTAAGGATCTTAATTCCTTTCCCCTGTGATCAATCAACTTACCTTAATTAAGCCCAATAGTTTATAATAACCGAAATTCTGGTAACATTTCCTGTCTTAGTAGCAAAGAAAGCTATATATGGTATTCTGTTTCTCTTACCACGTTGTAGACTTGTAGTTCCTGTGACTTTTACTTTTAAGCACATTCTATTCTAGATATATACGTCTGTTCTAACTCTTTAGAAGACACATTAGACGTATATTATATATGACATGGATTTGGAAAGCTTTTATATGTTTTATAATAATTGGAGGATGAAACCCAAAGCATACTCATTTAAGAAGCCCGATATGCGTTAGACATAGATATAATGCAATAGCAAGATAGCTGGCGACTTGGAGTAACCCAGACCTTCAGAGGGACCTTCCTCCCAAATGAAGTTGAATTATACAGGATTTGGTGTATTCTGTAATGTTCTTAGAAGAATTTACCAGAAATTGGCCTGAAGAATCGACAAACTAGATTTTTCAAGCCGAATATCACAGAAGACAGAAGAATCTGGGAGCCTAATAGGGGGTCATAGCACCCAATTCCCTGTCTTTTATATTTCTTCTCAATGAAGACTCATACTTCCTAGAGGTGTGGCTGTGGCCTTCCCAAATGAGCAGTGAATCAGGAACATGCCAGCACGGTCAAGGCACATAACTAGATAAGTAATGAAGTTGTAGACAAAGAACACCCTCTCCTGCATAAGAATCGTCAAAAGTCCACTTTAATCCCTATACCACCTAAATGGCTAAAACTCAACCAAGGTAATAAGAAAAAGGGAGACCTTTTAGATGCACTTCAATGCACTTAGATAAGAACCCAGCACCGGCAAAAGAATCAACCTTCTGACATGGATTCTACATATCTATAAAGCTTCAAGCCATAAAAGACTTTCAACTTTCAAGGTAGTTTCAAACAAAAGAATACTGTTTTCTGAGTGAAGGTCTGCACCAACAATATTGTTTTCAAGAGTTCAGACTTCACACAATATCCTTTTAGCTTGTCCCTAAAAGATTGCTCCATTTCCTATTTAGCTGACATGGTCTCCAACAAACTCTCTCTACCTCTTCTCCTACCCCACACCTGAAAAGACAAAACTACTTACCCACTCGATATTACTCTGTAAAAGTAACAAAATGGGAATGGAGAAGATAATAAGGGACGGAGTAGTATACAACTGGCGTATATTAACATGTGAAGTCTATACAAAGAAAAAATAGAAGACAGATAGGGGGAAATAAAGAGGAAGATTGATCAAACACCTACAAAATCTGTCAAGAAAACCCCAGGAAACTCAATGCTTTTTCCTGCCCAAAAATCCAATGGAGTTCAGAACCTGCTACAAAAGGGTTTCTTAAAAGGAAAGCTTATCATTTGTGTTATAAAGATACATGCAACCAGAATTATATCAAATCTACAAAATTGAGTACTTTATTAGACTTGGAAAATAGGTGTATCCACGGTCAACTTACAATTGACTTGAATCTAGTTGGTCAAACGAGGCACAGCAGTATTATTTTTTTATTTCTTTATAGGAAGGGGGAGAAAGCAGGATAAAAAGACAATGGAGCACATTACAATCGCAATAGGACAGATAGCTTGGTCATTCTCAGACAAAGATGCAAAGAAAGAAGACACAAATTTTTTTTACTCCGTCACCTTTTAAACGCATCTCCATGAACATAGGAATTCCTCTGAAAATCATCCTCAGAGGACAATTCTTTTGATTTCCAACTACCAACAGTTTTCGTCGGGGAAATGCTTTTTTCGTTCTGTGGACTAGTGTTGTGGCTACCAGATTTTCCAGGGGCAACCCAAGTGTGAGAATTTGTAGCAGGTCTATCAGAAAGAAAAGAATCATCAGCATAAACGACAATATAGTAATAACAACCAAGGAGTCCAAAACCAAACAGCCAGGACCAGAAAATTAATAGCCACTAACGACATCAATTGCACAAATAAAAATAAGCATGGAAAATTATGGGGAACCAATACCCTCCTTTTTGGAGATGCACACAAATTAATGTAAAACCTCCAATGAAATAAGTAGGCATTCTGTGCAGACCACTTGACAAATTTAACAGCATAATATAAGCAATATGCATAATCATATACAGAATAATGCGCCCTAATATTATTTCTATAAAAGAAATTTTCCTAATGCAGAAGAAAGAAATACAGCACGAAGACAAGAGGTCGTCACCGAAATATGAAAGGCGAAACACCTAGAAAAGAAGAATAAGCTAAACTTACTTGCCACCCTAGCCTACATAATTTATTCCCTCCCTCCCTACGTAATAGGCCACATTTGACCGCAGTTCATTTAAGGGAAAAAAACACAACTATCCTTCACTATTTAAAAATTTTACATCCTCTTTACTAGAATAATCTTTCTTTTGCATTCTTCTCAAGGGTATCATTAATGGCCTATTATTAAAGGACAACCATAAAAAGCGATGGGACCCATTATTTAGGGACAGAGAGAGTACCAGATTATGATGCTTCCTATCGTGGTTTTTTCATTCTAAGAAAGACAATGGAAGTAGACTTTACATTCTCCCCCTAAAATTGACCAACTCCAGATTCACATTTCCAGCACAAGTCTGAGTGGAAGTATCATACTTATTCTCTCCATATAGCTTCTGGCACTCTGCTGATCAAGGACAGAAGAATAGGAAGTGAGACATTCCTTATTAGCTCCAGTCTGGCAGTGGTAGAACCGTAGGAGTAACCAAGCCCAAGGATACCAGATTGACTTCGTAGTTGTGAATTAAAGAGAACCACATCCCGCGATTGTATATAACTAGCATCATCCTCAAATTATGACTTTCTTGTAGCTATATTGATTGCATATCTGGTACATGAAAAATGACAACCATTGCGAGCTTCACCAAAGAAACCTAACTTTGTCTGAGCAGAGATTTTCCCATGCATGAATAGGCCATCTCCCTCAGCACCAAATCCCAGCCTGAACCAATCAGCAAGCCTTCTTAATACAAGATTGTCAAACCTCTTAAAAGAACCGTCTATGCTTGGCGAGGCTGATTACCCCAGCTATATCAGTAGCCCCGCCATACTCCTGTAATCCCAGTCTTACTTGGGGCAACCAAAATATCTAAAATGAAGCTGAAGAAAATGATTCAAAAGCTTTAGCCACACAAAATTCGCCCCAAAATGCCTAACAACTTCGACCTTATAGGAAACGAGATGCTCACTATATGCAATCAACGTAACGAACAGATACCCAGAGAAGCAGTGAAAAGGTCTCCTCTTCTGCAAAATATAATGAAGCTAATTCTATTATAAACAGTCACCCGGACATAATCTTCGACCATTAAGACATTGCAGAGATTTCCTCTATCCTAAAGAATTTAACAGCAGAAAGGGGATTGAATAAGGAGAGATGATTAAAAAAATTTGCAAGTCAACCAAAACCCAGTACATTATGCAACCCAAACCTTAGCACCTGGTTCAAGTGCACGAAACAAGAAGAAGAATCCATCACAATCCCTTCTATCAGCTTCAATACATAGTTTCCTTCGACAAAGAAAACTCCACAATGTAAGATTGTGCTCACCAAACAAGATGGACACTATTGGAACATATTTCATGAACAAAGGGAAATCTCCAAGCTATCTACGTTTTGATAAGGTTAAGAAAACATTAAGGCACCATCCAATTCTCTAAAACTAGCCAGGTAACGACTTCAAACTCATCAAAGAATGGACAAAATAACACATTGCATACAGAGCCAAGATTGACCTTTGAGATTTACTCCAAGAGAGTCGAGGATTGATTATAGAATGACTGACGGCAGCAGCTGAAGAAGGTGACTGCCTTCTCTGTGTGTAGTCATGGAGACCAGAGGCCATATCTGCATTGCTAAACCATAATGAAACAAAAGAAATTAGGAAGTATACACAAAATATGGAAAGGAACATACAGCTTTTCAGATTTTCAAGAGGATAAATAAGCGATTGATTATAAGGTCTTACAAAAAGAAAATTAAACAGAGAATAACTCCAAGTTCAGCTTTCATACAACAGGGGGAAAAAATTAACCATACAGAAACATAATAGTGTGACTTGAAAGTTGTAACATCCTGCTCTCACTAGTAGACAAGTGCCGACTTTGTCAGTTGAGAAACCAAAACCTTATTGCAATTTGCTTTGTTGTAATAAACCAAAGATGACTTAAAAGCCAAAAATCAATAGTCCAAGTGTCCAACACAACTGTTTGCATGAACTAAAAAATTACTTTTATGCTGGAGAAACATCCCCAAACAATGTGATCTCATTTAGAAGGAAAAACATAAGATGCACCCCATACCCCAAGGGGTGGTGTTTAAGGATCTTGATAAGACTAACAAGTGATGAAGACATTATTCCTTCTCAAATACAAACCAAGCAAAGCAGTCACTATGCATGACCAACATAGAGAAGGCTTGTAAAATTTTGACAGCTACACATCTGAAGATTTTTTAGTAAATGGAATAGGTGGATAGTTGATGCTCTCTATTTCTGTTTGTTTTCCAAATTAGTAAATTGAGACCAGAAAATTTCTTCTCCAGTTTACGAGAGTGACATCAAGGCAGCCTTCCCTCCAACACTATTACTTTGACAATAGAATTACTAGAATTAACAGGTAATCATTGAGATGCTTCATGAGAGACTTTTGAGGTGAAAAACTAAATTCTTGTCTCGATGAAGTTCTCCTAACTATGAGAATATGTCTATTTTAATATGTTACCCCTCAGTAAGAGACTAAGAGTTGCTTGCAAAATAAGTAGAAATTGGGGGAACTAGCCACAGCTAAGTAAAGAGACTGAATTGGGCAAACTGGAAACAAGTATAACGTCCTAACAATCCAGCATTATGAATGAAGCTCTATGGACAAAGTTGCTTTTGGAGCTTTGTTGAATGCTGACAATAAGGGCACCCAAGGGAAAACGAAATCAATGATATACGTTGCATTAATATCATAGCTTTTACCCACAAACAAAAAAAGAAAGCCCATATAAATGATTGAGCCGGAATGAAAAACTTCAATGTGTTTGCTATGTGACAAAACTTTGTTCAACTATTAACAGTATCGGCCACTTGCTTGTAGGGAAAATCGTCATTGTCTCCACCTTCTGTCCATAAGATCTGATTAATAGAAGAAATTAATGTCTTGTAACTATATGCAACTTGAATGAGAAAGAACCAATGATCGCACCTTTTCACATGTCCTCCTTACTCTTTTGCAATTATTTTGAATTCGTTTGCACAAGTTATGTTCAACTCTAAAAGTTCAACTTGAAGTTAGGGCTTGGAAGAAAGAAAAAGGCTTGGATTGCTCAAGGGTTAAATCTTATTACTCAGAATTTGGAAATTCAGAAAGCTGATAGCATATGAGGAAGTAACAACCCCGCATGGATCGCATTAAACGTGAGATATATGAAGGTCTAGATATACACAGCCTTACTCTTAACTAATTGAGAGATTAGTAAGGAGACCAATGAAGACATATGTCAAAATAAATGACAGGGTAATCCTTTAGTGTAACGAATTTGATATTGTACAGAGGTGACATATGTTGGTGTCCCATTGATCACCAATATAGAATCCCTCTCACTTGTGAGAAATAAAAAAGGAATAATGAAAATAATTTAAAAATTGTCAAGGAATAATAAAATTTTCACTGTTTAAATAAATTTGACGGGCATACAACACCATGATCTCGATAACGCAGACCACCTCTTCTTCTTAGTAATTTAGTCTAATTTAAGTTGCAAGACTCAAGTTATGCAAAAAAAAAAAATCTAGATCCAATATCACATTGAGTGAGAAATATATAGCACAATCCTCTTACTTGCATATAGAGGGGGGTGTTAGACACTTAATAGAAAACCACTGCCTCACTTTTATAAAAGTGTACATGTATATTCAAAAATAAAAGCCATCACATTTGCCAATCAGTAGACATAGTTTATCTTGCAATTACAGGTGGACCAGGAGGGCAGGAGCTTATTGCACCTCATAACTATCATCAAACAACTGAAATAAAACCTTAGATAAAATGCACTAGTTACATGGAAGGAAAATCTCACGCAGTAAAGAAACAAAACAAACTTACTGTTCCATGATAGCACCACCAGGGTCCTGCAGAAAATCTTCGTTATACTGAATAGGAGGTGATCTGGACCTTTCCGGGTTTTGGAAGTGTTGAATTTTAGAAGACATACTTGCTCCAAGACCTTGGGAAGCAGATGGAAATGGTCTCTTCTGACTTTGGTTACCAATATCTCCATTTACTGGATTTTGCTTAACACCCCTTTGTAAAAGACGAGCCATAAGCAGAGGAAAAGGAAAAGAAAATGGCCACTAATTAGATGCTGCTTCATAATACCTAATCAAGACGACACCCCAAATATTATGGGCGCAGGCACATACATATATGAAACTCATAGGTAAAGTTCTGGCATAATTACTTTATTCATCATTGATGCACCTTATCAAATATCAACAGGAAAAATACCCTAAATCCCAGAGACCCAGACACAGCTTTGGTTACATTCCTTAGACAAACAATGCTCTTATTTTCATATAACAACATAAAGGTGGGAAAGAAAGGCCATTAGCAACAAAAAAAAAAAAAGCACCAGAAAAATAATCTTACCTAATTGGTACAGCATATGATTGAGACGAGCTTGATCCTAAACGTGCATTATCAAGAAACGAAGGCGATTGTGCTCTCCCATGAGCATCGAAGGCCCTACAATAGAAGAAAATTTCTGTTAATAATGACTGTGATATAACCAAATTCTGATTCCTTTTGAAAGCTCAAGTTATAGAGTCATAGACAAAAGAGGCGAAAGATACCTAGTGCCCTAAATTTGGGGACCAGCAGAGAGATAGCAGTTAGAAAAGGGAGAAGGAGAGGAGTCAAATTAATCATATAGGAAAGTGTGACTTTGAAAGTTGTAACATCCTGCTCTCACTAGTAGACTATTAAAAAAACCAAAACCCAATTGCAATTTACTTTTTTGTTTAAAAAAAAAAAGATGGGTCAAAAGTCATAAACTAACACAAATTTTTGCACGGAGAATAAAGTTAATTTTATGTTAGAGAACATCCCCAACAATGTGATCTTTTTTAGAACGAAAAACAAAAGATGCACCCAATACCAGCAGGGGGGCCGAGGGGGTGTTTAAGAAACTTGATAAGACTACAAAGTGATGAACGTATAAATTCCATCTCGCCAAAAAAATGAGATAAAAGAAGTGCTAAGACATCAAAAACTGCACTACAAAAACAAAAACAAAAACAAAAAGACATCAAAAACTGTGGAGAAGAAATGAATTTTCTCTGGCACAATACATTTAATGGGCATACAGCACCATGATTCTGGATTAGAGAACCACCTAATCTTACTGGTGACTCAATCTGATTTAAGTTGCAAGACTCAAGTTATGCAAGAAGATCTAGACCCGATTTCATATTGAGTGAGAAAGATAAAGCACATTCCTCTAATTTGCAGATATTCAGGAATTGGGAGGGGATTGAATGTTAAAAGAAAACCACTGCCTCACATTTGATAAATTGTACAGGTATCTTCAAAGTTCAAATGTGTGCCACCACTTCTGTAATCAATAAGCATAGTTTTTCTTGCAATTACAGGTGGCCCAGGAGGACAGCAGCTTAGTACACCCTCAAAACTATCATCAAACTACTGAAATTAACCTTATATAAATTCCACTCACTTCAGGAGATAAATATCTACTGCGTAAAGGGGAAAAAAAAAAAAAAAGCTAACCTTTCCATGATAGCACCACCAGCGTCCTGCAGAAACTCTTCATTATACTGAATAGGAGGCGATCTTGACCTTCCCGAATTCTGAAAGTGTGGAACTTTAGAAGGTATACTTGATCCAAAATCTTGGGAAGCAGATGGAAAAGGTCTCTTCTGACTTTGGCTACCAAAATCTCCAGTTACTGGATTTTGCACATCACCCCTATGTAAACGAGGAGTTCTAAGCACAGAAAAAGGTAAACATAATGGCCACTAATTAGACACTGTATCACAATACCTAATCATGACGACACCCCATATATTATGTATGCCAAGACACATAAATATATGAAACTCATATGTAGAAATCTGGCATAATTACTTCCATGTCATCACTAATGTGTCTTAACATGAACATGCTAAATCAAATAAACCCTAAATCCTAGACAATGCTTTGATTACAAGTTTTAAGACAAATAATGTTCTTATTCTCAAATAACAATATACAATAATACAAGGGGAGAAAAGAAAGCCACTAACAAATAAAATTACCAACAATATGAGCTTACATAATTGGTCCAGCATAACGTTGAGATGGACTTGTTTCTAAGTGCGCATTACTAAGAAAAGAAGGCGATCGTGTTTGCCCATGAGCATCAAAGGTCCTACAGTAGAACAAAATATGACAATACAATTTTACAAAATGGTGCATGAGAAAACTTTAAAGTCAACAATTATCTCGAAAGCTGAAGCTTTTCACCATTGACAAAAAAAGAAGAGAGGTACCTAGGGCTCGGAAATCTAGGAGCAGCAGGAAAATCCGATACGGGAAAGGGAGAAGGAGAAGGAGTAGGAGTAGGTGATGGAGGACGCGGGAAGTAACCAAAAGGAGTTGGCCCACTTGGTGGAGCTGTAGGCCCAGAGTTCCTCCCAAATCCAAAGGACATTGTTAAAACCTCTCTCTCTTCTGTAAAAGAAAGTCAAGCTACTAGTTTAAATCTTCAGTAACCAGCAACACCCGTTTTTCTGACCTAAAATCGAAGATTCTTCAATATGCAGCTGGTGCAAAGAAGTTCCAATAGCTAAACATCAAAAGTAAGTATATTAATAACACAACACACTGAAATTCCCGATTTTATACTTAAGCTTCATAGCAATAGCCGAATTTCCAGAAATCCGCAACATAAAACAAAGAAATTTCACAAAATAGCTTAAGAAAATAGAGTAATATGTAATCACATTTTCAGAGGTAACTAAAGCTGATCCTAAAAAAATCAAAAATTGAACAAATTTCCACAGATAATCAAACAGATGAGAACTATAAATTCAGCTAACAAAAAAATTGTAAATTCCACGATACAAACCTAACAATCAGAAACAAACGAAATTCAAATATAGATAAACCTAATCGTAGAATTAACAGATTGAACAAATTAGCGAAGAGAGATTACAAGTTTTTAGTGATTTCATAACGAAACAAACACAAAAGTTGAATAAGAGAGAAAAATATTATAGTTCGAGGAGAGAGAATTTGAGAGAAAAAGGCGGAATATTATTACATACAGTGTAGACGACGAGGTTTCAACAGTAGTTGAGTGCTTACTGCTGCAGATTTAGTGGAAGAATACTGGAAACCAAGTTTAGAAGAAGAAGAAGAATAAGAGGAAATTGAAAGTGAGAGAAATAATTCTATTCGGGCTTCAAATGATTGTACCCATTCGGCCTACTGAGCCCCCCCGGGAGAAAACGGCACGCCAAAAAAATTAAATTAAAAAATATTAATATTGTTTTTGGGAGGGGGGGGGGGGGAAAAAGATAATTTGATTTAGCAACCTAGCTCGGATCTAACTACTAGAAACAAACGAGTTAGGGATGGGTTTTTTAAATCAATTTATGATTGACCTTGGTAATGTAGATTTGATATTTTCAACCCTTAATTTGTTTATATTGAAAAATCCCAACATATTGTAATTTGATTATAGTGAATTTGGTTATAAAGATATAGAAAAGCCCTACGGATAGATTTATAATAATTTTAAAATCCTAAACTTCCATACTTAATGTTAGTGGCGTGTTAAGTTAATTTTGCTGTATATACTAAAATTATTTGATTCCTTAAACAAAAAATTATTTGAATTAGCAATGATTACGATTAAATTAGTTATATGTTTAGATCTTTAATAAGTAGGTTGGATTTGGATTCTTATTGTTATTCGTATTCCTAAATGAAATCATTACGATTGATTAGTTATAATTTAATTTTTTTTTTTTTTTTTTTTTTTTTTTTTTGTTTTTTTGGTTGGTGTTTTTTTTTTGAAAGGAAACAGCCCCGAGTTAGGTTTAATCCAAGGGCAACCCATAGTGTTGTTCCTCTTTTATATCTCCCATATCCTCTCCCCATTCTTCTTTCTCCATCATTAGCATCCCAACAAAGTGTAAATATAATCATATGCTCTTATACCATTGTTTCTTATGTATGTTTCACATTTATCATCAATTGCAAATGCATAAAACGATAGGCCACATATTCTAGTATATGAGCATAGTAAAAATAATAGGTGTGAGTGTGTGACCCTCTTTGGAGAAACTCCATGCTATGGGCATGTGGCATCATCAATCATATGTTTTGCAACTTTGGAATTTTAGACCTGCCAACTAAGGTACATTGCTTGCAACTTAATAAATAATTAATTAGGAAAAGTAAAGAGGAGCAATATGAGGTGCAAGACTATAGGGTGATTATATCCGATTGTAAGCCTTTTTTTCCTTAGTGTACAAAGAGTCATAAATAATTGTGATGTAACCGATTTTCTATTCCTAATTTTGGATTTCATCCCTCAAGACTTCACTAACGCAAACAATTGACATCCAGCCCTCATTTATCTTTTGCTTCAACCATTACTAAACGTACACTTGATATCATTGCCAGTTTATCGTTACAACCAAATGATAGTAACTTACATATAAACTCAAAACCAATCGTGCTTAAGTTAGTCATGTCTATTATGAAAGCACAAATTCTTAAGTGAGACTGTCTCAATAATCGAGATGGGTCAACTTATATACCAGTTTCTTGATGTTCTTCCTTCATATTTCCTCCTTCTCCCTTTACCCATCCCTTTCCCTTTCCCTTTCATCATATGTCACATATAGAGGAAAAGCTCCAATCCAGTTTTATAATTTATTCTATTCCATGTATGTTCACGGTTTTGCACCAACTTTATTTTATTCATTTTTTAAAATAATGTATGGTTTGCTAGCTTTCTCCATATTTTATCCTTTTCCTTGGAGATTCATCTTCTTTGAAATTTATTGTTGAATTGTTTATTGAATCTTGACCTTCATCTTCTTGATTTTTTTTCACAGTTTTAAAATTGATAACTGGATGCGATTTCTTCTGCAATTTTGAGTCAGTTTCTTGAAGCGTGAGGTTGATTACGTTGCCAAAATTTGTTCATATTATTGGAGATGTTGAGGAAAGAAAATTTGAGACTCTAAAAGATGAGAACAATTTAATATATCTCCGTTTCATAAAAAAAGATGTAGAAACAATTTAATATGAAATAGATGTAGAAGGGAGAAAAACTTAGATTGTAAAAGATTGGGCAAATTAGATGAAGAGGATAGAGTAGTTGAGAAAATGATCGAAAAAAATGAGGAGGTAGGATATAAATTGATAACTAATATCTTTAAACTAATATAATATGTCTATAAACTGATGAATATCTAATCAAAAGGTAAAAAGTTGGTAGTTTATGTTCCATAAACTTATAAAAAGTATCCATATAAACTAATAAAGTGTATTTGTATACTACTAAGGTAGTAGCGTTTAATCCGATAAGTCAGTGACTTACAGTCATAAACTGATAAGTTTTGTGCCATAAACTAACAAATACATGGCGTAAACTGATACAAACATGCCTTAAACTGAAACTCGCCTCAACCATTCACAAAAGAACAAATTATTAAAATTTTACTCGTTATGTGTATGTCTCCATATGTTTGTTTTTAGTTTTCACGAAAATTGGAAACAAAAAATGAAAAAACAATAACAAAGATACCCATTGTTTTCACTTGCATAGTTGAGGTCGATTTTTCACCAATTTTGTAATCAATTGGATTGTGAGTAAAATTGCATAGCCCTTCACATAGTAAAATTTACCATTATTTAATTAATTCACCCCCACTTACACATGTTATAAAAACACTTGCACATTGATAAACCAATATACAATCACATCTCATAGTTCCCACATTCCCTTTCCAAATCACGATTAATAATTTCACTCACCATCATCTTGAATAATTAATATATCAGACTACAACAAATCCCAGATTTCGTTTATTACTGTTCTTCGGTTCTTCCTCTCTCACAAATATTCATAATGCAATGCCCAAGAAATTGTTTCACCATCACCTAAACTATATAACCCAAAAATACCCCTTTTTTTTCCTATCCTCAAACCCTTGTTGTTTTGAAGTTATTCGCAACCAAAATATAACTTTATTTTTTCTGGAGCTTTCACAACGATTTAGGTGGAAAAGGTAATTACCCATATCATAAATTTTGCACTTTCACTTTGTTTTTGTTGTAAATCTCTGAACTTTTTTGTTGGGCATAGTTTTCCCAGTATTTTTATTGTGTTTTTAGTGGTTAGTTTGGATTTTTGCTTCATGGGTTGTGACCAAAGTATTGAATTGATTAAGGGTTTTTAGTGATTTTCGAGAGAATTTTAGCTGAGATTAGATTGATTATTGGAATAGTTAGAAGAGTGTTTTCTTTCAACAATTTTCGAGCTGAATGTTCTTCATTGTGTTCTACATAAACTCTTGTTTTTGTTTACAAAAGTATTCTTGTTTCTTTATATCGACATGCAAACAATAGTGCCCTAAAAATAAATAGATAAAGAAATCATATAATGTAGTAGATAAGGATTTAATGTTGTAGTTTATCCCACAAGAATTTGGAAGAACTGCTTTGATATGGGACATGATTTGAAGCATTCAAATGTTGTCTAAACAATGAAATCATGACTGTTTGCTTGATTTTATGGGGATGAATCTCTGTCGAAATTAAGCCGTTCCATAATTACTGAAGCCAACTAAACTAGTCGCTCGAAGGAGAAAGGGGATTATGAGCTCGAAGGTGCCAATGTCAGTGTGATGATTTGATAGGCGCCCAATGAGTGACAGAAGGTTCTTATTATTTTGGATTAAATTTTAGCTTAGCACTTGTGCAACTTCAAACTGAAAGGTTGAATGGAGAGATTCTTCTTATTTTGGAGGGGTAGACGATGTCAATACCCCTTAAAAGAGTTCTTGAGGGACATGGATTTTTTTTTCTAGAACACCGAGATATATGTTACTAGAATAATTTGTAAAATAGTTGTTATTCTTTTTCCTTCTTCCCCTTTTAGTCTAGGTGCTGATATACTTTCCTTCCCAATTTCACTCTTTATTAGTGGACAAAGTGGGTCAGCATTCAAGAAAGAAATTAATGCAGTTGATTTTTGTTTCCACCTAGCTCTCGATGCATTCCTTTCCGGAATATATTCTATTTCAAATTGTCCTTGATATTTGAACCTCTCATCCTGACTCCCTCTGTTATTGATTTCTGTTTTCATATCCGAAAATCCAATTGTCTGGAATGACTGGATATTAGCAATTTGGTTTGAATTGTTTGGGAGGGAACTTTTGGTAATATAAAACATGCAATTTTCTTTAAATCGAAAACGCCTAATATGCTGATAGTTGTCCTATTATTTATCCTCAACGTGTACTACTGGCAAATATGCTACTTGGAAGATATTCGTCGAGTTCTCCAATGCCTATATTCTCTTTTGGACTTCCATTCGTGAGTAGGATTTCATGGAATGTCACCAGCCATTTATTCTGTTGATCTGTTCTGGTGTACTCTCTGTGTTGGCAATAGAAGATGGAGCAGTAGGGACCTGAATATTTCCCTTTTTTCTTAAGGTGCAGAGTTGATAGCAACTGGGCCTGTTTTAGCATGGTCTACTTGTAGGGTTTTTATTCAGCAGCGGAGCTTATACCTTACCACTCTTTTGCATATTATCCACCCCTCAAGGAACATTGAGATCTTTTGCATAACCTGATGTAGCTGCTACATTTTCCTTATAATGAAATGAGCACTACTGATTTTGTTTCTTTCCCCTGTTATCTTCACTTTTCGTTTAGAGTTGAGCTAATTCGTAATCATTTTATCTAATCTAGGGATAGAGACAATGTCGGTATAGATATGAGTTTTAATAATAGTATCTGCTCAAGACTGGTCTGGGGAGATATGTTATCTTGTTATGCAATTATAAACTTTCTCATTCACTTTCTCAGGATGTCTTCAAGTAAGTTCCATTTTCTTTTTAAGGCACCAAGCTAATTTTATTCTGATTTGTGCCTCCAATGATTGATTGTTTGGATTGAATATACTGATATCCGTGCCCTAAATGATGCTATATTCTCTCCTTGTCCACTACTTCCAATGGGAGGAATAATCAGGCGAAGGAATCTTATTTGAAGTCCATTTTGAGTTTCGACACTAGGTTTTGATGCATAGTCGTCCATGTTACTTATTATCTGTTTTTTTTGTCTGTAAAAAGTTAAAAACTACTCCAATAAATATATCACCTTTACTTGGTCAATTTTGTGGTTTTCTTCCGAGGTTACTTGCTGACGTCTCAAAAAATTTATAGTTTGAGCTACTTATAATTTACTTTGTTTCAGGCTTTCTCTCTTGGTATGACTATAGATGGAATTTCTTTTAGTAATTATGCTCATCATTGACAACCTTTCAGTATTACTTCTATAATTTGCGATTACTGTCAATGATTTCTACTTGTTGTATTGACTGGACTTTTCATTCTGATTGTTTCAGATTGGTCATATAAATGGTGTAATCATGGATGTCAGAAAGTATGCATCCGCTGATTATATGCCTTCACTTCATTTGAAGACATGCAACATTTCAAATAAGGTGTCAGAAAATCATCCCTTTGAAGGGCGAGAGAGAGTTAATGACTGTGCTGTTGCTGCTGATAAGGTTCCAGAAAATATTCACTTTGAAGGGCGAGAAAGAGTTGCCAGCCATGCTGTTGCAGCTGATGCTGATATCGATCTTAGGGAAGTTTATTTCTTGATGATGCATTTTCTGTCTGCTGGACCATGCCAGAAAACTTATATGCAATTCTTGAATGAACTTACGGAGCATCAGCTCTTGCCCAGAAGATATCATGCTTGGTATTCAAGAACTAAGGTTCATAGCGGGGATGAGAATGACGACGGTGTCTCACTCCCTCTGACCTATGAGAAACTGCTGCACAGGTATGTGAATTTTTTTTAAAGTGCTGTGCAGTTAGTCTGCTGTCTTTATCAGTTTTCATGTGGAAACAGGTTGTGTATACTCAGGAGTCAGGAGTCAGGAACATAATGAGCAATGAATGTACTATTAGTATTACTTTTAGCATTACGATTTTTCTCCACCGCCTTAGTATTTTGTATCATCCCAATATAATTGGCTGCTAATTAGATATTGACTTACCCATATTACCCTTAATGTTGCCTTTAAATAAGAAGTTTAATGAAAAACTACTTGTAGTATGGCGGAGATGTAAAACATATGATGAGCAGGATAGTTATGGTACTTCAACTCATTTTCAAAAATTGTCCCCACCCTAAAAGCGTGACTTATTTAGTGCGAAAAGGAGTAGTAATATTAGTTATTATCATTATAACAATTATGATTGTTGTTAATGTTCTATTATTAGTACCATCTGCATTTATCTGCAATTCTGCACCCCATAGTAGCTGCATATTTGGCAGAGTGCTACTGTAAAGCTTTGCACCATCAACCATGTACACTACCAGGTTATTTTGAATGTGGGGACTCAAAAGTGTACTTTTTGTGAGGCTAGAAACATTATCTTTGAAGCTTTGTACGATTTTTGGGTGGTATCTTTAAATTTGATGTAATTATGGTTTTATTAAGCCGAACTTCACTTAGCATATCTTAGATATGCATCCAATACAGTAAGCATCTAATGCTGAATGAGAATTTGAAGCAAAGGAGGATATTCTTGAACTTTATTGGTTAAGTATGATTCTTTTTTGGTTGGGAAGTTACTTATGTTTGCACAATAGGTTAGAGGTCATACACTCTTACTGTAAGTTTTTTGAAATTTATATGGGAATTTCAGTCATTTTACTGCATCTTGCTTATTGTTTTGTTGTTGACTTGTTGGTGAGATGTCTTTATTATCTGTGCACGGTGAGTCTGAGAATACTATTTTCCTGTCAACAGGTATCCTCACATTGCAAAGGATCATCTTGTTAGGCTATTAAAGCAGCTGATGCTAGGTTCCCCTTGTCTGTCACCTGGCACTGGCAATGGTCCGAATGCAGCTGATGTTCCTACTTTGTTGGGAACTGGTTCCTTTTCTCTTCTGAATTGTATGGCCACTTAACTAATTATGTTAAATTTTTGTTGTTTGATTGCTAATTTATTCTGACAAATATAAAAATAACATAACGGTGCTGTGAAAAATTATGTGTGTTTGCTCAATTGAAACTCTTTTGGGACATTATATGATTTTTGGACTAGAAGTCTTATTTCCTTATTCTCACACATCAATTACTTGACATTTGTCAAATTGTGATTGCACAATTATGTAATAGTATACAAGGCTAAGGAAATATTTCCCAAATGACATTTTCTGCAAGTCATACACATGGCATTTTCAGTCAGGACTGCAATTAGAATCTTAGTAAAGAGAAGATTTCAGGTCAGAACCAAAATCCCTGTGCAGGGAAAACTTTTCATTGTTTGTGCCTAGGGGTAAATATACTGGCTACTGCTGCCATCTAATATTGTTGCCTTTTTGGACATCTTAGACATGTTACAACCTCTTCTATGGGACTATGGGAGCCATAATTGTCATTTTGTGTTTGGGTCTCAAGAAATTATTTTATATTTGTCATAAGGCATGTCAAGTATCTCCTTATCTCATTGTGTAATAGATCTATGTTCAATGCTTGATTGAGAAATTTATGGTTATGGTCTTCGTCTTCAGGCGATAGAAATGCAGAGAAGAAACAAGTCGAGCTGCTACCTCGTTACTTGCGTTGGCCTCATATGCAGGTTGATCAAGTCCATGCATTGCATTTAAGGGCTATTGGTGGTGGTTTTACACGGCACCATCGTGCTTCATCGATACATGCTGCTTGTTATGCCATTGCAAAACCATCTACTATGGTGCAAAAGATGCAAAATATAAAGAGACTTAGAGGGCACCGGAGTGCTGTTTATTGTGGTAACTTTCTCATCGTATTTGAGTTTATGCTCACAAAGATGTGGATGTGATTGAGGACATATGTGTTTCTGCTACTTTATTAACCATTTCCGGAAATACTGATTCGCATGATTCTGTTTGTGCGATTTAACTTGGCTAAATCTTCTCTGATGTTTCGTTAGTTATAATGAAATCTTCCTCTGTTGGTGAAATAGAGTTGCAAGTGATACAACGACGCTTGGGGCAGTGTTATTAGATGCTAAAGATTTCTGTCTTTTCTGTCCAGTGCCAAGAATCCCAGCACTATTGAGTGTCAAAAATATTACTTGGTGCTGTGATCCTGTCACCATGAGCTTTCGACTCTGCATTATATGTATTTGTGTAGTTGATTCTTTCATATCTCTGGACCCAGCAGTGGCAGAAGCAATAATTTGTGTTATTGTCATCATTTTGTTTTCTCTCTCTTTCTCTTAGACTCACCATATTTAAAAGTGTTACATAATTGCTGTTTGTCTATTTGGCTTGAGTTTTATTTAGCTTCTGTTTTGTCACATTTCTACTTTTTGGGGGTTTCTTGATGAGTATGCAATAGTTATTATTGTTGTTCCTGTTTGCAGCCATATTTGATCGAGCAGGCAGGTATGTAATTACTGGATCTGATGATCGCCTTGTAAAAATATGGTCAATGGAAACTGCATTTTGCCTGGCCAGCTGCCGTGGACATGAGGTAAGTTTTGACTGCCTGCTTAAACCATAATCGATTTGAAGGGATATGGTAAATAATTTGACATTGATTAAAATGAATTCAAATGAACTCCTTTTGCCAGGGGGATATCACGGACTTAGCTGTAAGCTCGAACAATGCTTTGGTGGCATCTGCTTCAAATGACTTTGTCATTCGAGTGGTAAGCTTCCTTCTAGTTCCAACTTCTTGATCATGGCCTTTTCTTTGTTAGTTGCTGAAAACTGGCTTTTCTTTTATTTTACAGTGGCGCTTGCCAGATGGGCTTCCAATATCAATATTGCAGGGCCATAGTGGCACTGTTACTGCAATAGCATTTAGTCCCAGGACCACCTACCAACTTTTGTCGTGAGCTCTACTTCCCAAATTATCATGGAATTTTTCTTTCTCAATAATTTTTTATTCAGATTTTGGGGGAGGGGAAAATTTTGTATTTTTGTTGACAAATCTTGAAAGTAGACTATACATCTGTTTTGCAGCTCATCAGATGATGGGACCTGTAGAATATGGGATGCGAGGAATTCACAACTTAGGCCTCGAATTTATGTGCCAAAGCCTGCTGCTGCTTCTGCTGCAACTGGTTGGTTTATCACGTACGATTCTTGCATTTAGTTGTATATGGAGGGGTTTGTTTTCAACATAACCTGCTCTTTTGCAGGTATTGCTCAGCAGAATCATCAAATATTATGCTGTGCATATAATGCGAATGGAACTGTTTTTGTGACTGGTAGCTCTGATACTTTTGCGAGGGTAAAACTATCTTTTCTATTTTAGTATTGGATTAACGGAAGCCTAATGCTTTTTCACTTCTGTATACCATGATGTACACCCTCCTTAGGGCCTGTTCTCCCCAGCTTATTTTCAGTTCAATTCAGTTCAGTTCCAATCAGTTCAGTTCCAATCAGTTCAGTTCCTAAATTGTTATTATTACTATTAGTTATAATTCAGTCCGATTCAATTCAGTTCAGTTTAGTTGCAATTAGTTCAGTTCAATTCAGTTCAGTTGTTTTATGCCGAAGAAAACAAGCCCTTAGTTTGGATTTTGTTTTCCTTTTCCAAATACACTATTGAGCTATTTTTATGCTTAATTATATCATTATCTGAGCTCTAAAGTTGAGCTGTGTTAGTTAGCTGCAAATCGTGATCCTCTGCAGAAATTTTGCTGGATCTTTCTGGGACAAACATGCGATTTCTTTGCATCACAGTTCCATGTAAAATAAAAGCGATTAACTATCTGAAAAGAACTGGTCAATTGTGTCTGTGTGTCGGCTATATAATGTCCAAATTTATTGTTACTTTTCTCCATCCCATGTTTGCCAGAACTTGTGACTCAAAGAAAAGAATAATTTGTTTGGGGGTTCAAAGATAGGGGTGCTCTGATTGGAGCTAAATCAGGAGTGCTGTTAGTCTGTGATTTGTTGAATACGAATGAGTAAAACTGAGTTATCGTTTCTGCAGGTTTGGAATGCTCCCAAGTTCTGTGCTGATGAACCAGATCAACCATATAATGAGCTTGATTTGTTGGCAGGACATGAGAATGATGTCAATTATGTGCAATTTAGGTCTGTCTGTTGGGCATTTTTTTTTGCTGCCCAAAACAGTTCACCTTAAGCAGAGACTTATGAAAATATTATTTCCTTCTATTACAGTGGGTGTGCTATTATTGCAAGATCAGTCACTGTTGATTCTCTGAAGGATGATCAATCAATAAAGTTCAAAAATTTGTGGTTAGTACTGATATGTCCCGACTATGTGGGGGCATGAGCTCTGGTTATGATTCATACTGGCATGTTCAAGGGTCTGTTTCTCTTTAACTTATGTTTACTTATATGCAGAAAAATTAAGTAAAGTTCAGATAAGTTAAAACTCAGAAAAAAGGGGAAAGTTCAGAAAAAGTATAGAGAAGCTAAGAAAAGTTCAGAAAATTTCAGACTAGTTAAGAGAAGTTCAGAAAAATTAATATAAGTTTAAGAAAAATAAGTTGAAGAGAACAAACCCCAAGTGCTCGTTTCAAATGCAACTGAGCTGGTTTGGTTACGATTTATACTGGCATGTTCAAATTCTTGTTTCCGAAGCAACTGAGCTTGTTCCACTGTCTTTTTTTTGGTGCCTAACGGGCTAACGGCCAACACCTAACGTAGAGACATTCTTGATATCATGTTTGTTTTCTGTATTTGCAGGTTCAGTCATGATAACATAGTAACATGTTCTCGGGACGGAAGTGCAATCATTTGGGTGCCAAGGTCGCGTAGGTCACATGTGAGTTTATCAAGTTATAAGTTCTGTTTTTCCTTTTCAGATGATATATCAGAAACCCCGTCATTCATGTTTTAGGGTGCCTCTTATAGTTTGAAACAAAAGCAGCACGACAGCTGTAAATTTGACTGTACAAGCATTTGAGTTCTATCTTTCTTTCTCTGTCTCTTTTTGTTGTTCCGAAGAGACCACCTACTTGAATAACCTTTTGGATGAAGTTGTATTTATATTAACACCTTTCGTGCTTTTGCATTTTGGGGAGAGTGGGGATGTCTTCTTTTCTGTTACATATAAAATCTACAGTCCAGCTGATTATGTCGCTTTCACGCTATCAAATTGTCTGCCTTTTATGTTTTTACATTGTTTAACTCTATAGGGAAAAGTTGGGCGTTGGACTAAGGCATATCATCTGAAGGTGCCCCCTCCGCCATTGCCGCCTCAACCACCCCGTGGGGGACCACGTCGAAGAATCCTTCCAACTCCTCGTGGAGTAAATATGATTGTGTGGAGTCTTGATAATCGTTTTGTGCTTGCTGCTATTATGGGTAACTTTTTTTCCCTAGTCTTGATCAAAGAAGGCTAAGATGTCCCAGTAGTAGTTCTCCTCCCCCCCACCCCCCAATCCCCTGTTTACATGTTCCAAAGGTAAATTCGGGAAAGTATGTTTTCCTCTAATATTTAGGTGCTGCAGAAAAGCATATACCTGCATCTACCTCTTTAAATAAGTATGTTTTCCTCTAATATTTAGGTGCTGCTGAAAAGCATATACCTGCATCTACCTCTTTAAATAAGTGGAGGGTTGTACACTTCATGCACTATACTCCCTTTGCTGGCTGATGTCTATTTCAGTGTCAGGCTTTGACAATTAATTTGTGCAAAATTGCTAATGCATCATATAACATATGTATTGTTACATTACATCAAGTGATAATTACATGATATATTTTTTAATGTTCTTTAACGATGCTTCGCCTGTTCTCTTTTAATATGCACACGTGGTACTTTTGCACTATCTACATACTCTACTTTGATCATTGGCTGTGATTTATACGTATTGAAAAACATGGTCATGTGGGGACTTGTCAAATTCGTCTTGATATATACTCTGAAAGGCTCGACTATTCAATTATTTTGCTTGTAGATAATTAAAGATGTTAATGGTCAAAGTTATGTGTTGGCAAGCATGAAAATCAAACTGTATAGAGTAAAAAAAAACTGAGTGAATATTTTCTAGAAAAATAGTAATGGTCAAAGTAAGCAGAGAGAGTGTTACTCAATGGGGTTGTATTTAGTGGCTCTGACTGGTGTACTTTCTTGGCAGATTGCAGAATATGTGTATGGAATGCTGCAGATGGCAGCTTAGTGCATTGTTTGACTGGTCACACTGAATCAGTGAGTGCTGGCTGTTAATATTATCTTTTTGAAACGAAATTATGTACTTCTAGTGTGCTTGATGTTCCGAGGACTTCTACTACTTGGAACAGGCGTATAGAGAAGAGATAAATGGTAGAATCAGAGGCCTTCCTAAGCATTCATAATTAATAATTGCATGCGAAGAAAGTGGAAGTATCGGCTTCTTGAAAGTTAACAGAATAGTTTGTTACAACTCATCTTGGGAAGGTTGCTTAGTTGTACTGTTTTTTGAAACTTAAAGAGGATATTGTGAAGCCTAAAGTATTGTAGAGCTAGAAGCTATCAACTGTGGAATTTCTATTCTTTGCTCATAAGCTTAAGGGGTCACTCAGATCAGTCAGAATAGTGGTGTTTTTATGTGACCTCAACCGATCCTCTGGTTTAGTGGATGGGGGGATGCTTTAATGCTATTCATTATGTCTTCATAAACAAAGATTAATACATTATGTCGGCGCTGAAAATGCACTACAAGCTGTCAATCTATTTATTCATATCATTAACCTTTCCCCTGTTGTTGCTGTATACTTATATTCTTGCCTAACCAACTTTATGAAACATTTACATTTCAAATTGGTTCAGCCTCTGCTGTTCTCATAGCCATAGGTATCTCCTATTATTATGTCTCTTAATTCATTCCATTGGACCAGTCACCTCCAATTCTTTCCTCGATGGCTAGAAGACAGAATCTTTAAAAATATCAGTGGATCATACATATTATTAGTGGATACCCTGAAGTCATGCTGTAGCCACCTTTGATACCCGATATAATTGTAATCATGCACAGAGGATCAAACTGCAAATGTGGTAAGCTCTTATCACACACAAACACACTTGTGATATAGTGTATCTGTGCATGTGTGTGTATTTATAACACTTCTCCAGATAATGCTTTGCTTTCCCTGTGATGATATTTCATTATATAGTTGCTAAATCGCTGTCCTGTATGAGAAAAGCTCTTTACAGAACTTCCATGAGGTTATCCTGTTAAAAACTTGTTTCAAATGGATCCTACTTTGTCAGTTTCTATTTATTTTTCTTATTTGAGTATAGCCATTTACCTCCCTTCTTTGCAATATGCGGTTGCTCATACATACTCCTAATAATCCATAATCAAATTATCCTGATTTGCTAGCTATATACTCTGAGAGTATGAGGTGAACCTGACCCTTGCTTTTGGTCCACCACATCCCCATTTTCCTCCTTACATCCCTCTCTCCTACCCCCTCACCCCTACTTAGCTTGAAAATATTGTTGATATCATTTTTTCTTTTCATCATTCATCAGACATATGTTTTAGATGTGCATCCATTCAATCCTCGGATAGCTATGAGTGCCGGTTATGATGGAAAGACCATTATATGGGATGTAAGTTTTTGGCCCTAAACTTCTACTCCCTTATGAGGCCTTATGTCTTGTAAATTGCTTATTCAACTTCTTTGTTGCTTATACATTCAGATATGGGAAGGGAATCCAGTTCGGATATTTGAAATTGGACGCGGTAAATTGGTTGATGGAAAATTTTCTTCGTAAGTAGACTTGCTATGCAACAAGCTATTTTTTATTTTCCAACTTTTTTTGTGTTCATAAGAAAAGATTTTATACTCATCTGATTTAATGATTCAAAATGTAATCTGTCCTTAAGCAAACCCATGTTCGATATATGATTGTAGTTAATTGTTCTGATTATATCCATCTTCTGCAGTTTTTTCTCTTTGCTTATATTTCCTTACATTTACTTTATGACCTAATATTTTTCATACAATGTTGTAATAGTTCTATTTTATAACTCAGGGATGGGACATCAATTGTACTCTCGGATGATATCGGCCAAATATACCTGCTAAACACCGGGCAAGGGGAATCTCACAAAGATGCCAAATATGACCAGGTGTGGGTTCATGATACTTAGTCTTCGTGTGTTTCTTCAACTGAAGGTTTGCTTGACTGCATCATGATGGTTGCATCTGCTGTTTTTACAGTTCTTTTTGGGAGACTATCGCCCTCTTATCCGTGATACTTTGGGAAATGTTGTTGACCAGGTTAGAGAGATTATGTTCTTTTATTGTACTAAAACTTAACACTAGATGATGGTGATTAACCGTATCTGTGTGCTTATATAATACGCCATATTTCTGAGAGTGTTTTTTGACTTTTGAGAAATTCTGGTCTTCTCGATGTCTACTGTTTTTTTGCACAGCTGTTGGCTGTAGGTTGTAATATTGAGTTGTTCTTATCATATGCTACTATAGAACTAATATTTGTTTATTCGGACTTGTTTCTTCTGGACCTATCCTCGTAAGCAATTGATGCATGCATATAGTTGTCATCCTTGATTTCTTAACTACAAATTTCTAACCCATAATATGGAATGCAATGATATTTACTGATAATGCAGGAGTCACAGTTGAATCCGTACCAAAGAAATCTTATGGACTCTCTCTGTGATTCAAGTAAGCTAAAATGAGCTGTTATACATTTCCTGCGTTTCTGCCTCCCTTTCATTGACCAAAAGGATTGCTATTACAGGCATGATCCCATATCCTGAACCCTATCAGAGCATGTATCAGCGCCGGCGTCTTGGAGCACTGGGTGTGGAGTGGCGTCCATCCATGATAAAATTTGCTAGTGGCCCGGATTTCAGCTTGGGTGATGATTTCCAAGTGTTTCCTTTACCAGATCCAGAAGCGATAATTGATATTCTAGAACCTATAGATGCTACTTTGTGGGAACCAGAAAACGAAGTTATGAGTGATGATGCAGATTCAGAATATGATGTAGCAGAGGAATGTTCTAGTGCCAAAGAGAAAGAAAGTATCGGTACCAGCTCCTACAGTGATACAGACTCTGATTCAGAAAACTTTGCAGTTAAGCATAGGCACAAAGATGGCCTCCGCCGATCCAAAAGGAAGAACGAAAGAGTTGAAGTAAGTCATATTTCCAGATGTATATTATTTCCTCTTTCCTTCTATATCTACTCATGATGATATTTTGATGTTCCTTAGGCTGAGTTTACTGCAACTGGTAGACGCATAAGGAGGAAGAGAGTGGAAGATTGCAACGGAAATTCCTCCCAGAAAAAGAGGGGCAAGAAATTGAAAAGTGGTCGTAAGGCTTTAAAGAAGAATTCTTCTATAGCTAAATTATCCAGACCTCAAAGAGCTGCGGCCAGGAATGCACTGAGTGGGTTCTCTGGAGTCCCTGAGACATCCTCACTTGGCGAAGATGACGGTGATGGCTCAGAAGACGATTCTTCAGACAGTGGATCATTATCTCAAGATTTGGAAATTCGAGATGATGAGCCTGTCTGGGATTTTCAGTACAAGCTGGATCAAGGTGGAGAAAAAGCTCCCTTGGATGACTCTCCTACTGTAATGAATCCATTTGAGATGTCTGTACCTCAGGCACCTGTTGAATCTAGAAAGAAATTGGTGCTTAAATTATCTGTCCGTGATACTAAGAAATCCTTGCCTAAAAGTGATGAACAAAAAGAGTTGGACGCTTCATCTTCTTTACCTCAAACACAGGAAGACGAGCAGGCTTGCTTTAATGACGAGGATATGGATTTACATCCTCCTGCTGCATCTAACCGAAAGCCAAATCAAAGTGTAAACAGAGTCACTATCAGGTGTAAAGGACGGCTAGACAAATTTCCTAATCACCCGAGTTCTTCTGCAAGTGTTGATGATATCTGCTCTCCTGATAAGCTGAGTGCAGATAGTGACATCCCAATGGAAGTCTCTTGTCGTGGAAGACTTGAAAGAGGATGTGAAGGAGATGGTGGTGGCTATTCTATAGAAAATGCTGTAGCTGTGAGTAAAAATAACTCTCATGAGGTGAAAGAGAGTGCTGAGCCCGTTCCTACCAGGATTAAGATTAGATCAAATGGAATCTGGAAGCAAGAGAAAACTACTAAACTAAAATTGGTTACTGGAATTAAAAAGCTCGTTGCTACTGAAGGTCCTTCAGCACCATACGCAGCTAGTTGTGGTAGTGGTGTCGAAGATGTTAATTCTAATACAGGCGACTATGAACACTGTTTAGGTACTGACTTTCCT
The DNA here is from genome assembly GCA_947646795.1 of Beta lomatogona. Lineage (NCBI taxonomy): Eukaryota > Viridiplantae > Streptophyta > Magnoliopsida > Caryophyllales > Amaranthaceae > Beta > Beta lomatogona. The sequence goes on along the minus strand of CANSNZ010000319.1, from coordinate 519,405 downwards.
GATGCTGAAACTGATGTGGTACGCCGAACTAGGTCTATGGAGATAAAGGCAAGCACACGTGAAGTAGGCAAAGGATACCATAAGGTAAAGCTGTGGAAGACTGACAGATCCGCAGGGACATCAAAGATTCCTGAGAATTTGTCCAGAGACTGCGTGCTGAATTCAAGCATGAGGTCCAGGGCTACTAGAAGCAGGCAAGACAACTTTTATGAAGAGGACCAGGGTCTTCCAAGTACAAGTCAATCTAGTGTTTTTGGAAAAATGCCGTGGCTGATGCTGTCCGAGCATGAACCTGGTTACCGTTATATTCCTCAGCTTGGGGATGAAGTAGTGTACTTGAGACAGGTAATTCGGTAGACTCTATCTTATTGCTTTGGTTACTGTAATTCTATTCTGAACTAATGCTATTATGGCCTTTTTAGGGCCATCAAGAATATATAGAGAAATATGCCCTATATGAAAGGGGTCCTTGGATATCAATGAAGGGACGGATAAATGATGTTGAGACCTGCCTGGTTGAAGGCCTTGATTATGCCCCTGTTCCTGGATCTGGGGAGAGCTGTTGTAAGCTCACACTTAAGTTCATAGATGATTCTTCAAGTGTGTTTGGTAGATCATTTAAATTGACTCTTCCAGAGCTGCTACAAGCCCCTGATTTTTTGGTTGAGAAAACGTGGTATGATTTTGCTGTCAGTAGAAATTGGACTCCTGGAAATACATGTTCAGTGTGGTGGAGGCATGAGGAAGGAGAAGGCGGCAGCTGGTGGGAAGGTCGGATAGTTTCTGTAAAACCAAAATCTAGTGATTTTCCTGACAGTCCATGGGAAAGATATGCTGTTCAGTATCAGGGAGATCCAGATCCTGAACTACAGAGTCCATGGGAATTGCATGATCCTGAAGTTCGGTGGGACCCCCCACATATTGATTTTGAAACCAGAAACAAATTGCTTGATAATTTTTCTAAATTAGAGAGGAGGAAACAGGTAAGCACACCTTTTCCTTCCATCTGGCTTCTTGCCTCTTTGGGGTATTTTATCTGCTATTTGTTGATTTAGTTCTTGTTTCTAAATTGCTTGATTCCATTGATTATCAATCTGCAGTGAGATAAATTTTGATTTTGTGGTTTGATAATGTTTTTTGGAAAAGGAAATGATCTTGTCATGTTTGACTTATGAAAATGACAGGACTATGGTATTGTCATTTTGGAGCAGGTTTCTCAAAAGCCAGATTTCTTAAACCGGTAAGTCCTGTTGAATGTTCATGATTTCATCTTTTTGCTTTTTCCTTGAGGTATGCATGAAAAATAGTTATAAAATAATTGTAGTCGGACACTTGGACATGTACTCGTGTCCTATACGACTACTGTGTCCAAGTAACATAGCAAGAAAGTCTTCAATAATAAGTATTTTTGTTTGTATCTGAACTTTGTGAAAACAAGCCATATGTGGAGGGGGGGGGAGACAAAGTAATACATATAGACATCTACTCCATTGGATGAGCAAACCATTCCCTAAGTACCCAATCTCCTCACCCCTCTCCAGGCAAGCTGATCAGTGAGGTAAGTGCCATCTCTAAGCATCTGGTTCATATAGAAACCCTATTGAACAAACTCCATAAAAACTTTGGTCTGCTGTTTCATGGCTATGTTTTCTTAATGGACACTTCAGATTTCAGAAGGGTCATTTATCTTAATTTGGTGTCAACAAGTTTGCTTGTATGTCATAAGCATGTAGATTTAGTGACATAAGCACTAGAAAACTTTCATGCTCTTGATTCAGTTACTGATAGAAAACAATATACGGGTCAAAAGAGGCATAATCTTTGTTTGATCTGAGGCTCCAACCAAATTGTTTTTTGTATAATTAAATTGAACACCCATTAAGAGCTGCCAGCATGAGCATCTGCAAAATAAATTCGAAGCAAACTAGGCAAATAATATTTACTTCTTGATAGTCACATAAATACAATTCTAGGTGTAAAGGTTAAGAAGTACATCAAAAACAATTTCAGGAAAATAATCCACCAAAGGCAGTATATAATCTGATTCAGTTACTAATATACTATTGCTAAGCCTCAATTAGGCAGACGGAGATTTCCGGGGACTTCTCAAAGATTGATTTATGTACAATTAATGAGGACTTCATGTTAGTCCGTTCAAAATTCATGACAAAATGTTTCGAGGGCACAAATTGTCGGAAAAGAAAATAGTCAGTCGAGAACCAACTGTGTAAAACAGTTTAAGGCCCTCAGTCAGTTCTGTTTCTCGCAGTTCAGTTCAGACACTCTCTCATGTTTAGCTTTCTCGTAGTTCAATTCAGTTGAGTTTCTCGCAGTTTAGTTCAGTTCAGTTTCTCCTAGTCCAAAAGAACGGGGCCTAAGGCAGTAGCTTCACTTAAAGAACTATAACAAAAAATCTTCAGTGTCAAATGCAATGGTAGGAACAACTTCTGCTGTTGGTACTTGGTAGAGTAATGGACGGATGCCAGATTGTTTTGGGCTAAGATCTGAGGAAAAATAATCAGGCGGGATTCATTTGAAAACTGGGTTAATCAGGTGCTCATCTTCAAAATTGAAGGATCATAAGCAGTGGTTGAGGATGGCAGGGGAAAAGAAGGCTAAGAATTTCTTTTGTTGGAGAGCTTCTCTTTCTAGAATTGTCTATAGGGAAATTTATTTCTTACTCAACCGGTGTAAACCAAATTAGTTTTTGTATATAATGTGGTCCATTTTATGAAACTTCTGATGTAGAGAAACTAGTGGGGGCTCAAAGGTAAAAGCCCTCAGCTCCCTTGATTGTCATCACCCCTTAGTTGGGGCATTGTGGTGGCTTTCTTCTGGGTAAATTTCTAGTTATTAGTCTAAATAGATGAAGTTCCTTGTTGATTGGAGGTCCTATTATATATCCGCACCTTAGACGGGTTACCATTTGAAAACAATTGAAATTGCTGGTTTATATTATATGTGCAATCTGAAATGACCCAAAGCCACTCCGTTGATCCAAATTTCCGCTGATCCACTTGCTATTGTTTTTCCCTTGGTTGCAGGTTTCCCGTCCCTTTGTCACCGAATGTGGTTCGATCAAGGCTGACAAATAACTATTATCGGAGTGTGGAAGCAGTAAAACATGATATCAACGTGATGGTGTCCAATGCTACGACATATTTTTCGAAAAATGCCGAGCATTTAAAAAAGATGAAACGAATGGCCGAATCCTTTGAAAGAACATTTATAAAATTGTGAACAACAGTGTTCCCCATATTTTGACTTAGGTTTCACCACCACACCCCATTTTCATCAGTTTCTCTTTTTGCCTAGGTAAGGGGTTTCAGAAATCTTGTATGCATCATCATTCATCACAACTACACCTCACTCGTTATTTTACTTGATCCTCTTCTTTAGTATATGAGGATCATCTTTAACTAACAGAGCTTTAAATTGCTCTCTGATATGTATGAAGCGTCTCGTCGTGTACATTTTCATTTTGCTACAAATGTTTAATCTCCTTCCTTGATACCTAAGGTATCTTGAATGACAAGCAAACTTCTCAAACTTTGTTAATGCAAGGGATTTGTCACCTCACCATGATGAAGCTGCCTTTACATATTCTTGGATTTCGATTGTTGTTACTTGTTAGTTGTTACTAAGCATATCAAGTAGTGTCGGGTTATATGGAGAAGGGTTACTTCTTCCAACATAGTTAAAAGTGTAGGGAAATTTGGAGTAGAGGTATCCTCCAAGTAGTGTAAGAGCCTCACATCAATTACTCTTCTCTGCTCGCTGGAAAAAGTATGTACACAGTAATTTTCTATTATGTAAGACAGGGAGGAACTAAGCTTATTTACTGTTCCCAATTTTTTACTCGTAATGTTTTTCAAAATGTTATTGTTTTTTCGTGTTTTTATTTTTGAAATGGTACTCTATTTTTGTTTTACGTTTATTTTTACATGGAAAGTTATAGCTACATGGCCCATGATTACTATTTGCCATCATTTTTATATGGAAAGTTGTAGCCACATTTAATATTTGTACTTTTCAATCCAAATATTTATCTTTTCAATGCAAATATTATAAATATTTAAAGCAAATGATAAATTTCTTATATTTTTACGCAAATGAGAATCAAAAGATATTAATGATTAAAGAGAAGCGCTTGGGCGTAAAATGTAACATTTCTCACTTTTGGCAAATCTCTATTACTTGCAATGTTTCTATTTTTAGTATATGATATCCTTCACGAGTTCACGTTATATTATTGGAAAGAAAGTTTTGTAAATATGATCTATAATGCACAACTTTTAAACATATAACTTTATTATTTTTCAAAAATGATTTTTTCCATACTTGGTAAAATATAATTTTGAAAAAAAACAATTAATTTCTTTTGTTTGCAACGAATATAATAACAGTATGGCTTTATGAAGCACTAAAAAAATGCTAGTATTCAAATTTAATAAGAAGTTCTTTCAAATCTAGTAAACAATATTTATTTTGTAAGATGATGTAAACATACAGGAGATTGAAACTATGTATTATATAGTGAATAGTGATGTAGTGAAATTGAAGAAACCTTTTAATATATAGTATAAATTTATTATTTTTATTTGATGGTTGATCATCTATAAGCAATTAATGTTGTCCAACAATATCTCGAGTATGGCTAGGACAAAACGCTAGTATTCTTTAATAAGAAGTACTTCCTCCTTTCTACCTTGAATGAAACATAGAGGATTGACACGAGTATTTATGAGAGGAGAGAGATAGAGAGAGAGAAAAAGGGACTCATGTGATGATGAGAGATAGAGGAAAGTAAATACCAAATAATAACGTTTCATTTATTTTATAACGGCCTAAAAAGTAATTGTTTTTACTCCGTCTATTCTTTTTTAGATGTAACACGTTGACTTTGGGTATTATTCATCCACCTCCCTTTGACCATCAACTGTTGGATTCGTCCAAATATACAGATATGGTGGATCAAATTTGTGTCTCGACAAGTGTGAAAAGTCAAATATTACATCTATTAAAAAACAAGGAGAGTATTTATTTTAGAATGGAGGAAAGATATAATTTTTCTAGATGGTACCTTTCCTAACAATAATTATTTGCTACATCAAATACAACCATACAATACATTCTTACTGTTTTCAATTCCTACCTATAATAGATGCAATACCTTCCTCTTCAATGCAAGAATTTTCTACACGAAACACATTACTTATTTCCTATGGAATATTATTTACTTCCAAGTTAGTCATGCAATATTTCCCCCAAGAAAAACCTCTAAATAAGATTCTAGATTAACCCCTTGTTTTCCACTCATCTAGAATAAAAAGAGCATCGGTCAAATTAAAAGACCAACAACCGAGTAAAAATACAAGAAAAACACAACAAAATCTTTTGCATATAAATTGCTTTTAATTCTACCCTTATAACACAACCAAACATTATTGCATTGGTTTCAACAAAATCTTAAGCTCTCCTTTGATTCATTACATTATTATTGCAATGTTTTCACCTAAAGATTTAAAACACCATACACAACAAGAAGATGTAGAAGCCAAAGAAGCTACAACTCAATGGAGCTTAGCTTCCCTTCCATGGCTTCAACCCGAGTTCGAAACATCCCCAAGGGAACTTCCCTTGAAGGTTATTCCTAATATAGGAAGGCGTATAGATCCCAATCCCGCCCCACTGACATCCCTAGATTCCATGTTACCTATAATAGAAAAACAAGAAGATGAAGAAGATGACATCCTCTCCCTATGTGATCTTCCAATCTACACCGATAATTCCTCTGATATTTCACTCACCAATTCTTCAAATGAGACTTCTAACGATTCTTTCGAGTTCTTCACACCACATTCTCCACCTAAATCTCACTCGAAAATCGATCACATTGTCTTCTGTGGTACGTCGATTTCGAGTAAGAAAACACCAATGTACAAAAATCATCAGAATGTAGGCTCCAAACGTAAAAAATGTAGGCACTTTTTTTTTAGTAGGATCAAGCGCCGTTTTTCTTCTTCCAGGAAAAGAGTTAATGCATCAAAATTTAAGTGGCGTTTCTTCATATTTGGATTGCAGAGGTATTCTGTTCCAAACAAAATGGAGTCAGCTGATATGAAGTATAGACAAAGCAAGATTAACCCAAAATCATTGGAGATGTTAGCAGGAAATAGTAGTACTTCTAATAGTAAAGTAGAGAAAGGTTTATCATACTTGTTAAAATCTTTGAGTTGTAGAAGTAAGCATTTCATTTATGTTTTAGATTAGAAGCTTTTTAGAACTTTAATTATAGTACTTAACTACTTATATTAGTTGCTTACATTTGAGCTTTTTTTAGGGTACATGACTATCTTCGTATCTTCTGAAGTCCATTATTAATTTATCATGGTACATTCCTTGTCTTGTTGAGATGATCTTGGTAATACCACCATGATTCTATGAATAAAAGTCTACCATTACTTAAACCCCAATAGTTAAAAACTTGAAGTTCAGTAGTACATATAAAGTAAACCAGAAATCATGTGATAATTGATGTATATTCATACAAATGACTGAACGAGATAAAGCTTCCGAGTCACACTTTAAACTTTCGCAAAGGATTATAACTGATGTTCGGATGTTAATAATACATATGACGTGATATAGAAATGAAACTTAAATATATTCTAAGAAGCCAAAATCTGCCCTTTTTTTTAAGGTTAGACGCCACAGAACCTGAATATAACTAATGGTTACCACTTTAATAGTACAACTTAAACATTAGAACTTATTGATAAAACTTAAACATTAGAACAACTTATCCATAGCACCAAAAAGAAACACTAGAATTTATTCACTAACTTGAAAATTGATGACACTCAAACCACTTTAAACAATAATTTTGAGATCCTCCGTTTTTTAATAGATGCAGTATTTTGATTTTTGTACTATTCATGTACTTACTTTGACCATGAATTTATGACTAGTATATACTTTAACATATAAGATGTTATTGGATTTATCTGAACATGTATTTACAAGATTACAAAATAATTTTCAGAATAATTATAGATATTAATAATCAAAGTTGTGTATTGACAAGTGTGACAGACAAAAAGTTACAGCTATTAAAAAAACAGAGGAAGTAAAACATTAAAAAAAAAAAAGCCTAAACATTTTCTCATATCAACATACTCAGTAATCTGAAAATACGCGATTAATTTATGTAATACTTCATCTACAATATTTCATTCCAAGTCCTCTCACACCACTATGGTGCTTTTAACATTAGCGCAAATTAGATGGTAGACACGAGTCTACCATGAGAATGGTGCGCACCATTCCATATGGCGTCGTTTCGCATTATAATACAATGAACAAAACAACATCCTCAATGAACAAATTAAGCAACATGAAGATGAAAGTAGAACAAAAGAACAACACACGAGACTCAATGAACATATGAATCAGCAATGAACAATAAGAAAAAAAGATGAACATAAGAGGAAATATCTGATCGATGTTCATTGGTTTTGCGGTCCACTTAATGTTCGTTGGAGAACAGTTGATGTTCATTGATTTCACGCGTTTTATGTTTTTTGGGCTGCGTTTTGGCAGGATGGTAGACACGAGCCCACCATCTACCAATTGTAGCATTAGAGATGATCATAAGTCGGGTTGAACCTGGGGAATAAAAAAAGGTTACCCATGGCCCAAGATGGTTACAAATCAAGCCATCACAACTTGAATAATAGCCCGACCATCTAAAACCCATATATCATGATACCGATTTCTTATACCCTTTCAAAACCCTAACCCTCGATTTTTCTTCTCTCTCCTTCCCCAAATCTTCATCTCTCTCTAAAATTTCTCAAGCTTTTTCAGCGAACAAAAATGGCGGGAGGAAAAATCAGGAAAGAGAAACAAAAAGCAAGCAACCATTTTCAAGGAGGAATTCCATTCCACAAATCAAAGGGACAACATATTTTGAAGAATCCAATGTTGGTTGAATCAATTGTTCAAAAAGCTGGAATTAAACCCACTGATGTAATTCTGGAAATTGGTCCAGGTACTGGTAATCTTACTAAGAAACTTCTCGAAGCTGGTAGAAAAGTTGTTGCTGTTGAGGTGGACCCACGTATGGTTCTTGAACTTAAACGCCGTTTTCAAGGAACACCCTTTTCTAATCGTCTTGAGGTTTGATTTTATCTAATTTGATTTGATTTGATTTTTCAATGTCTAATTTTAAATTTTGAATCTTGTGATTATTTGTTCTGGAATTGATGGGAATTTTAAATTAGGGCTTGAAATTTTGAGGTTTACTTTTGTGTATGATTACAGTTGTAATTAGATTAGTTGAAGAATTGAGGGAAGTGGGAATTTTGTGAAGCTGACATGTTAAAAACAATGTAGAATGTAGGGTGATTGGATAATATGACAATTTGATCGGGGTGAGTTTTGGTTGAGTTTTCGGTTAATTTCGTGTTATATCGATTTCGGTTGTATTATAGTGTCTAGGTTAAATCCATAAAGTGTAGTAATAGTTTTTGCTACTATTATTGCAGATGAATTGAGATTGGAAGTGATATTCTTGTATACAATTCTTATGCAGAGTTTTGTTTTGTAGTGTGTGAAGTAAGTTTCAGTCTTTTGGTGAAATTTAGGCACTTCATTTTTTTTAGCTTTTGGCAATTCTGTGTACAGCTAAAGAGGAAGTAAGAACTTAATTCTAGTGGTTATGGTGGTTCATGTTGTTAAATTCTCGGTTCGTTTGGGGTTTTAGTGCTGTGGTTTGAGCTGAACTTTTGTCTATGATTTGCTTACGGGAAAGTGGAGATGGAGGAATTTGGGAGTGCTGAGATAGTGGACGAATGTCCATGTACTTCTGTTAGAAGAAGGTTATAGAGAGTATTGTTTTTGAAAATTTAAGTAAAGACGTTGATTGTACAAATGATAGTTCGTGCTCTACTAGCTTGAAGAAGCAATGGAATTGGGGAGCAAAGTCATATTATTTAATCTGACATTAGGCATGGTGCTATAAAGCTCTAAATATCAAATATATTACTCTCCAATATCTTGTAAGGTATTGTTGGGCTGAAGGCGTTGTCGGAGCAAGTTTAAATTCAACAATAGGAGTACCCCATTAAGCTTTTATACGGATTATTACTAGTTTATCAAAGTAAGACACTTTCATGCGCAAATGGGAATTCCCAGTAATCCGCGTGGTGATGCAATGTTTGATGTTTGAATCATGCAGCTTTGACTGATGAACAGGCAAAGAGTAGACTATTGGGTTTTGCTCTTAACTTTCCCTGGAATAAGCATAGCTATAAACTCTGGTAGTTACTGGTGTATCTGTTGCTCTCACATGTTCGTTCTGTTCCCCAGTTCATTTTTTTTTCACCGTCTGCTGATTGTTGGATCTTAAATTGAAAGATGTGATCTTCCTGATAGAATTATATTATGTAAAAAACTAGTTTAGTCATGTTCTTCTATATGGCATATTAATATCCTTGCCTTCTTGATTGAACAGGTTATACAAGGAGATGTTCTCAAGTGTGAACTCCCATTTTTTGATATTTGCGTTGCCAACATCCCTTACCAAATATCTTCTCCTCTTGTGTTCAAGTTACTCGATATCAATCAAAGGCGAAACTTCAGATGTGCAATCATAATGTTCCAAAGAGAATTCGCAATGAGGCTGGTTGCTCAACCAGGTGACAAACTTTACTGCCGTCTCTCAGTCAACACTCAGCTCCTTGCTCGGGTTTTCCATCTCCTTAAAGTTGGGAAGAACAATTTCCGGCCCCCACCTAAGGTCGACTCCTCAGTTGTTCGTATTGAACCTAGAAGACCTCTTCCTATACCAGCCGGAAAACTTAAGGAGTGGAATGGGATGCTCTCGCTATGTTTCAGCCGAAAGAACAAAACTCTTGGATCAATTTTTGGTCAAAAAAAGGCTCTTGAAATATTAGAGAAGAACTACAAGACCTTAGAGTCATTAGGGCAACTGAAGAATGACTCGGATGCAATTGACATGTCTATCTTAGCCGATGAAAAAGATGACCAAAGTGCTTTTCTCGATGAAAACGAGGATCAAAATATGGATTTGGAGAATGGAACAGCTGATGAAGATAAAATGGAGGTTGAAGGTTCAGATGGAGACTCGGATAATGAGGCGCCGGCGAATGTTTCTGATTTTAAAGCTAAGGTTATTGGCGTGTTGAAGCAGTATGATTATGCTGATAAAAGATCATCCAAGCTCACTCAAAACGAGTTCATACACTTATTATCGGTATTTAATCAGGCCGGTATTCACTTCACTAGTAGTAAATAGTATTTTGATAGGCTACTTCTCTTGTTTATGCATGCCAATACATGCACCCAAATTTTGCTTCTTGCTTTCATTATTCCATACAATTGTTATGTCCTAACTTTAGAATGTGAGTGGATATGATTTAAATGGCGAAAATAGCAGTGTGTTCGTTTCTTTGTTTCTTCACTCTTTATTATCTAACGTAACTGTGTTTTAATTATTGCTCACTTTTGTGAAATATGCTTTTGTATTTTCAGTTCTTGGTTATATTCTCGATTTGCTCTTCTTTTTGTTCAAATAATTTTTTAAGGAGATATATGTTCAAATGATGTTTTCCTCACTTTCTTGATTCTCAGTTTGCTTTCATCATTAATGTCGTGGCATGGAAAATACTTTAACGCAGGATCATTATATGAAATAAATAATTTCTTGTTTACCAAATATAAATGGCTAAAACATGGGGATATCGAAGATAATTTCCAAAAGAAAAATAAGGCTTCAAATTCGTTACAGTAAGCTCCATTTGGGGACTCTCAATTTTCATCTTCTTTCCCTTGTGGGTTTGAGTTCTTATGGTGAAATTCTGTTAACATTGGGAAAATTTCGTATAAGAAAACTGTGGATTTCAAATTGACTTTATAAGAAAACCATCTCTAGATATTATCATATTATCATATTATCTTTATTCATTGAGTTCATGACGAAAAAGAACTTCGGCCGTCGTGAGGTGACACTGGTGGTTGGCGGTTGTGGCAGAGGGCACCTATGGTAGTGGTGGTTGCGGAGCTTGAGAGTTTTAGAGGGACACTGAGATGGGAGGAAGAGAAAGGATGGTGAAGAGTAAGGGACTAGGCCACTAGGGGGGGGAGTAGGGGTGAAAGTTATTTGGATAAAATCCGAAATCCAATCTGAATTAGTATTCGGATCGGATTCAAACTGTATTAGGATTGAGATTTTTTGAAAAAATGGATTTTCGGATCGGATTGGATTGAGGGTAATTGGATCCAAAAATCCAATATAACCGAATAGTAATATGCCTTGTATTATATATCTGGATCGAGCTTAAGTGCTTAACTGATTTTAATTTTAAAAATAGCCTAGTCCATAGCCCAGTAGGCGTAGCACTTCAACCTTTCCCTTAAAAAACCCTAACATCACTTAATTCCTCATTTCCTAAATCTACTATGCTGCTGTTGTGCTTAATTTATTTCATCGAAAAACTAGAGTTTTAAAAAATCGAATTTTCGGATCGGATCTAATCTAGAATATGAAAATTCGGATGGGATTGGATCGGATTCAAACTCTAATTGGTTTTGATTCGGATTGGAAAATTGAAATCCAAATTTTATTCGGGTCGGATTGGATTTGGCCCTAATCCAAACCGTACACCGAACTTTCACCCCTAGGGGGGAGGGGTACAAAACGAGCATCTATCCTACTTAGAGCGAAATAGGGTGAGCATATGGCGACATTTAGCAATTCACTATACTACTAGGGAGTAAACGATGATACATATACATGCACGTTAGAATTTGGAACTTGATTCCCAAGATCTCAGAATTAGTACATTGCTTTACCTCATACTCTAGAATATTAACCTATATGTACATGCCTATTGCAAATATAACCACATTTTTGCAAGTACAATTTCCTTCAGACCTGCTATTGGCTGCTAATACATAAATTACAGCATGAATGAATAGTTCGTAACTTCGTATCAATGGTGTTTAGTTCCCAATCAAAGAAGTTACATCCAACTCTTTAGTTTAAAACAAACTTTGTTTCAATTTTAGAAGCTCCTCACTCTGAAGTGGCTTTGTCATATGGCGATCCATTCCAGCCTCAGCAATTTTCTTGCTTTCTTCTCCGTCTTCATGCGCGGTTAGTGCAATGATCGGAATGTGTAGGCCGTACTTCTTCTCCTCTTCGCGGATTCTCATTGTTGCTTCGAATCCATTCATTACTGGCATCTACGGATAAAAAAACCATTAGTTAGGATAAAAAAACTTAGGGCGTGACTGAAGGTCTTGTGAGTCCGTCATATGTTCCTACTAAGTTTCAGTTGGCCGATATTTTTACAAAAGCACTTGGTAGGACTCAGTTTGATTTTTTGTTGTCCAAGTTGGGAGTTCGTGATTTGCACGCTCCAACTTGAGGGAGGGTATTAGGACTCTATTTATGTTATCTTGCAGGATTAGATTTATTATCCTAGTTTGAGATGCAGTAGGAATCTATTTAGGTTGTATATAAATACACTTGTTTGATGAATGAGAGGGGAGACTGAAAATTAAACCAAACTTAACAGTTAGTCTCTTGTTAGACCGTCTAGCTCAATTACGCTACAAACGTTTATGTGTTCTACTTAACTTTTAAGTATATTTTTACAACTTTTTAAGTACTTTTAATTATTTTTTCCATACATTAACCTTTTATCTCTTTTTCTTTTGCTGACTTTAGTGCTATTATTTAACCATTAACAGTGTGATTGAGTTACATCTTTTCATTGCGATAAACCCTATTAGAGACTTTATTATAAGGTGAAAGATTATAAAGTCTACTCCCTCCGTCCCATTTTATAGTTTCCGTATTCCATTTAGGGTGTCCCAAAATGTTGTTCCCATTTCTCTTATTTCCATTTTTGAACATCACTTTTTTCCCTCTCTCTCCACCTTTTCACATGGGTTTTTGACACCCTCATTTAATGTTCCTTAACTCTCATTGGTTGGGTACAACAATAATCATTTTTTACTCTCTCTCTCCTCTTTTCACATGCCCACCCATTTAATATTCTCATTCTTTTTCATTTTTTATGACAATAATTCCAAAAAGAACAACAACTCCCCATGCAAGTACATTATAATCATTGTTTCCTTAATTCCCGTGCCCAAAATGAAAGGGGAACTATAAAATGGGACGGAGGGAGTATTAGCTTACCTGACAATCCATGATTATACAATCATATGGAAACCTAGAAATTCCTTCACTTGGTAGGTTACTTAAAGCTTTGCAGACCACCTCAAGGGCTTCTTTGCCATTTCCACATGTCTGAGTTTCGGCACCTAAGCGACTCACGCATGTTTCAGCCAGCTTTCTTTGTAACAAATGGTCTTCAACAATCAATATTTTCAGCCCCTCCAATGAAGATTTCTTCACCTCTACATTCCTGCTAGAAAAAAATTATAATTGTTTGCAAGAAAAAGGAGTAATCGTATATAAGATTCTACTGAAAATAAAAGTGTACGCTAAGTTCTTGTATCGCACAGCTTGACCACTATTGACCGACATGGATTTAGATAATACTAGTCTTATATGCACGCGATGCGTGCGAAATTATACTGGATTAAGATACTGTTTGGGATAATAATGACAGTTTTTTCTGATGGAGGAGGTTTGTGATTTGAGTGCAAAAATTTTTTTAAAATGTTTTAGAGTGGGAAATGATTTTTCAAAAAGAAAGTACATTTTTTTTTTAGTTTATTAGATATATATAAATAATTCGGAAAAACAAAATTCAAGTCGAGTGAATATACTTCAAAGTTTTTTCCTTTCTTTTAACAAAAAAAAAAAAAAAAGGAATGTATTGCCCTGCTATTAGCTAACAAAAAAAAATTAAAGGTTACCAGAAAAACGATTAAATTTTTGTGATTATACAAGTTTAGACAGTCTGACAAGAGACTCGCTAAAAGGTGAATATAATATACATTACCTCGAAACCTCTGCCATTTCTCCTTTTCGAGTGATCTTAGTTATCGATGTGGACTTATCACTGCTAGAGCTCCTCACAACTTTGGGGACTTCTTGCTCATGAGCATGAACATCACTACTAATACTACTGAAATTCAAGTTTCTCTTCCTAGATGATGATGGCTTAATCTCCCCATCACTAGACTGCGCAAATTCTTCTTCAGTTTCTGACTGTGTACTGTTATTGCTTACTAAAACTGTAAGGCTAGTGTTAGATCTTATAGAATCACCCCCAAACTCGGGTAGAAGCCTTATGATCCTTGCCAAACGCGACCCATGAAGAGGCTCGGAGATGATAAGATCAGTCGAAGGGAGACTCTCATCTTGTAGACCTTGGAAGTGTGCCCTACGAGTGTCCGGCCTCTCAAGCCAAACAACCTTAATACATGTCATGTAAAGGTCTTTCCTGAACTCAGATACTGATCTCTGCAGTTTCAGAAAGTCATCCCCTGCATTACAGTCTAATACTAGTAGTATACACTTCATTTGGCCTCGAATACTAGACCGTTTGTACACTGGTAACACCATATCCGATCCATCCATCATGTTGAGCGGGAGTGATTTAGGCCCACCTCGACAACAATGATCGGAGCTACTACTCAAGTAGGTTCCGCGAGGTGGGCTTAAGTCGGACCTCCCAGACGAAGAGTTGTTGTAACATTGAGGCTCAATGAGCTTAGATTTTATCTTCTTTAAAGTCCAAGAGAATTGCTTAAATTGGCTTATGACCTTTAAGTTTATTCCTAGGCTTTCCATGTATCTATGTATCATTTGTCTTCGCGCATCATTCTTGATCAAGAGAATCACTAGAGACTTTTCGCCTCGTGGGCTACGAACACAAGTGCTTAGCCCTGAGCTCGAATTCATGTCCCTAGTATGCTCTGTTATTTCTTGCCTTGGATTATCTAACCACTCCTCTTGTACTATTAAGAAGATGTTGAATTTGAAGCATGTGCCATTTTCACAGTTGGCTTTGTCCACAATTTCTATGTCTCCCCCCATCAATCTAACCTGTAAAAAAAAATTATAGGTCATTACTCATTAGCGTTACATTAAGTACTATGGATACGTAAAATAGCATAGAAATTTAGGATTTTTTGCCAAAAACCACCTTATAAAACATGAAATTTGTGAGAAGCCACCTTATATATTTTTTTTTTTGCAAAAACAAACCTTAACCAATTTTTTTTTTTTTTTGCAAGAACAAACCTTATGCCAAATTTCGATCATTGACCCAAGGATCCAGCATTGACCATGTCATGGATTTTTCACGTGGCTTGCACATGACATGGTGAATGCTAGAACTTTGGGTGAATGATCGGAATTTGTCGAAACCTGTTCAATGATCGGAATTTGGCATAAGGTTTGTTCTAGCAATTTGATCAAACAAGAACTTTCATTACCCGGACCAAAAAAATTATGCAACAATATTGTCAAATTTATTGAGCCAAATAAGTAGAGTATATGAGCTATAGTTTTGATGCATGGCATACATACCAAAGATTGGACAATGCCAAGTCCCAAGCCAGTACCAACTTGCCCAGCAGAGGTTTCTTTAACTTGAACAAAATTCTCAAAGATCGAACGACGCTTATCTCTAGGGATCCCAGGACCAGTATCTTCTACTTCAAACTCAAACTCCATGCAACTAGGATCTTGCTTGATTGTCTTCATCTCTTCGAGATCATTATATGCGCGCTTATTTTTATGGAAGAAGCGCGATAACCTATTGAGCAAGTCTTGAGTGAGATCATCTCGTACACTAATTTATTGAAATACATAAATTTAAGTGTTACCCTACTATAAGAAGTTATTTTGAGACTGTCTCATACAAGATTTCGTCAAACCTGTTTAAGAGGTTGTTCTTGTTCGAAGCAATGATCGAGTTTTCTAAGCTCGGCTTCCTTGCATGACATCTAATACAAATGTACCCTTTTGAAGTGAACTTAACAGCATTGCTTAGCAAGTTGCTTAGTATCTGCTTGAGCTTGCCACGGTCACCTCTCACTTGGGAAAACTTTAAGATAGAACCATCACAAGGGTCTAATATAACTTCTACTCCCTTTTTCATTGCAACTGGGTGATGTAAATCAGCTATGTCTTCAAGAAGTTGTGATAAGCTGAATTCTCTATCCTCCAGTTGCATTTTGCCTGCTTCTATCTTGCTAAAATCTAGGATGGAGTTCACTAATGCTGCATTTTTCAACAAATTAAAAGATACATAAGCTATTGTTATGAATTATCAAATTTGGTTGTCGCGGTATAAAATTACTGAGACCACCCGGAACTCATGAGAGCTTACGGTTGAGTAAAATTTAATAAAACATTGTCCACAAAAATGTGTCCTATATTAGTTCTTAGGTCAAATTTACAAGTCTTTGACCGATATATCTCACCAATATGTGTATCAAGATATTATGAGTTATAAGCTCTTATAAGATTCATTTAAATGTGTAATTTTGATATTTCCAATTTTGATAATGTTTACTAGTAATATAATCACTATGTTCTCAAGTAGAAGTTCTATTTGTTTTTTTGCAATCAATTCTTATAATCTTAAACGATGATTTTTCACCAATATATATATCAATATATTATGACTTAATTCTTACTAGGTTTATTTGAATTTCTAATTGCAATACATTAATTTTTTCTAATATATATTGGGGATATTAATGGTTAAAGTAGTACAACAGACTACGTGAAAGTCAGATGGGATAACTATTTGAGGATGGACGATGAATAATAAAATATATTAATCATCAACGTTAGACTTCTCTAAGAGAGCATGTAAAGTGACCTACAACACATGTTCCCTCATCTTAAAGGGCCAAAAAGAAAGAAATCAATTGTTTGTACTTTGTTGTAGTCATATTGTCGGATAATCCATAGTTTAGGTGCTTTATCTTGTAAAAATAATCGTAATAAGATTATCTTTAAATTATCGGAGGTCGAAGAGAGAAGACATAATTACCTAAAAGATCCTCAGCACAAGTACCAATCTTCCTCAAGTTAGAAGCAACTTCAGAAGAAGGAGCAATATCATTAGAAGAAAGATCAATTAAGCCCTTAATGCAAGCTAAATAGCCACGAACATCATGGTTAGCACTTGCAAAAGCCAAACTTTGTTTCATGCTCTTTCTCTCAGCTTGCGCGGTTTTCTCCATTTCTCGCATGTACGCCGCACATAGGTGCACCTCTCGCCGCGCCGCCCGAACGATCAAGGCCACAAACGCGAAGACGGAGATCACCATTGCAACCATCATTAGGATAAGTAGTAACAATGCCACCTTTGTGTGACTATGAATATTGCTAACTAATCCCTTGTTTGGAATAGCCAATACATATGCCTACAAAAGGAACATAATAGTATATACATAGAAGATTAAAATAGTACCAATTTTTACAACAAGTTAAGAATGTTGGAATAATGTTGATATCATAAGATTATGCTGTAAATTTAGTGATTATATTGTGAATTGTAGGACTAGCCTACCAAGAATTACTATATACAATCGAATCACAATTTAATCATCACTAGGATGAAAACATAATTTTATGATATCAAAATTATTCTAACAAAGAAATTGATTGTTCTTTCAAAAAAAAAAAACGCAAGTTTTTGGTTAATGGCATGCGTATTTGTTTGATATCGTATTTTACTTTTAATTGTTTTTACTATTTCTGAAAACTTTAAACATGTTTGTAGAAACTATAAGCAGTAGGTTTAAACTTTTTGTTGCGGTATTCAAAATTATCATGATTATTAATTTAATTAGTATAAGTATGACTAGATTTAAGTCCACTATACAATGTATATCATATGACTTTAAAATCATAAAACCAATATATAAAAAATACATTACAATGATAATCTCTCAGATTTTTCTTAATGTAAGGGGGGAAATTTTTGGCGAAAACAATATTTAAATAAGTATTAATTGTTGAAACATTTAAATAAACACCACCTTAGTTTTTTTTAAAAATAAAAAAAAAAACCTACACCAGCTATGTTATTACTCTAAATGGAAAAAAGTTGTGATATAATCAAAATTAATCGTTTTACTCGACAAAATTATTGGATCATGAAGGAAGAGAACATACCAAAGGCATAGTGGCTATATCTATGATTGAGCAATAGTAAATGAAATTGGCTCCTCCAATGTCCAAGGTTGTACCACCAACATTTGTTACATAATTGTTGGGTTTACATGGAACTTCACCAACATAACCTTTGTTGCTACCTTGAATCAAAGCTTTGTCACCATCTATTTTTATGTTGGCCTCTTTGTTACCTTCAATTAGTACCTTGCCATCACCTAGAGTTGCCATGTACAAGCTTGCACCCAAAAGATTTAGACTAGATAAAAAATCGATTATGCCTTTAACAGGAAACCCTAGAGAAATTGCTCCTTTTTCCCCTAGTCTCGCGGTGTCTAAGAATAAACTCGAGCCTTCGTTTCCATCGCTAATACTCCATTGAAACCCTAATGAAGCATAACCAATTGGGCTAGCCATTGCTTGTTTAAACCATGTCTCACTTACTACATTGTAGGATTTTGTGATCCTAGCTTCTCCGTATAATTTTCCATTGTTAGAATTCACAAGCTGAGTATACCAAGTGTAATGATCAAGATTATTTGGAAAAGTCGAGTTAGAGTATGTTGCAAATATTTGATCACCAACTTTGATGTATGAAAAGAAGAGGCCATCCAACCCAATGTATGAAGCTTGGGTTATACGAGGCATGATTAATTGTGCATCAAATAAGACCGGTGCCACCTAAAACAGTTTGAAGCTCTTAGTTGAAAAACAACAACAACAACAACAACAACAATTACTCGATCACTGTTAGATAATAATAATTGCATTGTTTCAATTAACGAATGTTAGGAGTATATAACAATTAATAATCATAGAACATATAATAAAAATACAAAATACATAATTATTTTAATTTTAATATAAGTAAATGCAATCTTGGGTCAAGTCACCTATCTAAAGTAGTGATGGCCACTGGTGCGGGCTGGGCAGGCCGGGCCGCGGGCCGTAGCAGGTTGGGCGGGTTGATAAATCTTGGCCCACACCGGTCTGTTACAGGTTTTCACGGTTCGAAAAGCGTTTCTAGCGGTTCGTGGGACTAGTGGGTTGGACCGAGCTGGCGGGCCGGCATGAGAATTTTTTTATTTTTTTTCAAAATTATTTGATCATTGGATTTATTCATTAGGAAAAATGGATCAGAATACCCCCAACTTTGGGCGATCCGCTTTTGATACCCCCAACTTTGGGTTATTTTTAAATACCCCCAACTTTGGGGGTGGTCCGCCAAAAATGCACCATTATGACTTGTAACCGGGTAGTTAGGTAATTTTTTTTTTCCATCCTCTACTTCTTCTTCCTCCATTACAACCACCACCTAGCCACCAGCCCACCACTACCACGACCTCCCACCACCCCCACACCCCATCCCCACCCCACCACCACCTTTGCCCCCCCCCCACCTAACGCCCGACCACCACCTTTGCCCCTCCCCCCCCACCCAACGCCCGGCCACCACATTCGAACCCCTCCCCCCGAGCCCCCTCCTCATCCCCCCGCAAGCCCTCCCCCTCCCCCCCCACCACCCCCGGCCCGCAGCCTCCCTCCCCCCCACCCATTCGAATCCCGCATCGCCCCCCACCCCTTCGAATCCCATGACCCCCCTCCCCCCCCCTTCGAATCCCGCATCCCCCCCCCTCCCCTCACCCCTTCGAATCCGCGGCCCCCTCCCCCACACCTTCGAATCCCGCCTCCCCCCCCCCTCCCCCCACCCCTTCGAATCCCGCAGCCCCACCACCTCCTCCCCTCACCTCACCCCTTCGAAAAACGAACACGAATTAGTTTAATCCCTCGTAGTTCGATTGATTCCGAGTTTGTTGGAGGTTCGAAGAGTGCGATTTCGCCCGGAAAAGCTTAGGTTTAGGGTTTAGGGAGATGAGTGAGCCGGGTGGGATGGTGAGAAATCGAGAGGTGGTTGTTGGTGGGAGTGAAGGTGGTGACGAAGGTGGTAGGGAGGAGAGAAATGGTGGTGAGGGAAGGTGGCGGGGGGGTTGGAGGTGGGGGGGATGAGGAGAGGAGAGAGAAAAGATGAGCGAGAGGGGGGTGGGGGGTTTTGGTTTACCGGTTCAACCGGTCATAACAGGTAAATGGTGCATTTTTGGCGGACCACCCCCAAAGTTGGGGGTATTTAAAAATAATCCAAAGTTGGGGGTATCAAAAGCGGACCGCCCAAAGTTGGGGGTATTCTGATCCATTTTTCCTATTCATTATTGTTACATAAAACCTTTAAAATGAATTAATATATATACAACTATTAATATTAATGAATAATTTCATTATTTTTGAATTTGATTGAATTATAAATATATGCAATTTGATTAAAATATATAAAATTTGATTAAAATAAACACAATTTGGTTGAATATTTACTTGGGCTGGGCTGGTCCGGTTCATGGGCCGGACTGGACCTGTTTCGTGGTCCGAGCTGGGCGTTTTAGTAGCGGGTTTTAGTGGGCTGGACTTAAGAAATCTGGCCCACGGCCCACCCACCAATTTCACAGTTCTAGCTGGGGTGGACAGGGCTTTTCGTGGGCCCAACCCACGAGGTGGACTGGGCTGGATTGGCCCGCACTGTTGGTCATCTCTAATCTAAAGTACAAGCCCGACTAACTTAAAGCGTATACACTCTACGTTAACACCAATAGTTTTATAAAGTAAGAATTTGGACACTTTCGTTTACCCTTTCGACAATTCGACTGAATGCACGAAGTTTTTGCAAATTATGGTTGCATGCTAAATCGCTGTTTCATTTGTGGCTATTACCGGACCTAATTCAGGAAGTATCAATAATGTACTCACCTTTTATTGTTTTCTGTTTTTCTTCTAGGTTTCATAATTATGACCATTTTTATTTTCACCAAATTAGCTATAGTTGCTATAGATATTAATAACAAAGCGTGTTGCGTGAGACGAGGTCCTATTATCAGTTTCTGAGCTTAAGATGTTCTGAGTTTAACTGATAGATGTTCAGGGTTATGGCGATAGTCGATAGAGTCGATATGTGTTAAATTGATAGATGTTTTGGGATAAACGGATAGATGTGTGAATCAAACTGATAGATGAATGGCTTAAATTAATAGATGTCAGGTTCCAACTAATACTCGTCTCAGTCATGTCTTGGACTAAGACTGTCCACACAAGACTTTTCATAATAATAATATTTAATCAAAAGCATCCTCTTGAAAAAAGTTTATTTAAAAATAAAATTAATAAGTGTGGCTCTAGATTTCTAGTACAAAATTCACTTTTCTAAAATTACTTTTTTTTTACGGGACTTTTCTAAAATTACTTAATTAAACCTTTACATCTAGTTAGGTAGGGAGGCAATCGGGGGAAAAGAAAATGAGAGAAAGGAATTAGAGGTATTTTATGCGTTTGGTTCTAAAAATGTATGGGATTTCATTGGAAAGGAAAGAAAGTGATGGAAAGAGAAATTGAAAAGTGTGTGATTTATTTTATCACAAAAAATCATTTTCCTCCATCCTTTTTTCCTTTACTACTTCCTTTGTTTCTTTTTAATCTACACACTTTGTTTCTTTTTAATCTACACACTTTGTATTTCGACATTATTCACAGAATTTGCGTTGACCATCGTTTGTGATTTATACATAAGGAAAAATATATTCATGTGAAATCTTTTTAGATTTATCTCGATATATATTTTCCAAACATTAACATTTCATAATCTTTACTTGTATATAAAGATAATAATGGTCAATATTCTGTGTTAGCAAGTGTGGAAGTCAAAAGTGTAGATGGAAACAGAGGTAGAGTTACCTAAACAAACATGTAAAGCCTTGCTTTCCTTTCCTCCCAAAAAACGAAACATTAAAAATTTAAAATTTTAATTCCATTTATTTCCTTTCTTTTTCTCTTCCCATTCTTTCTTAGTCCTTCCTTTACAAAGAAAAAAACTCCAAACAAGCAATATTCAAAATACATCATTGAAAGCTAAGCCCTTTTGTTATCACTTTTTTGTTTCCAGTTCTCTAGTACAAAATTCACTTTTGGGCTATCATCAAAATTCAAAATCGACGATAATACCGAATAGGTGCTATTGTGCTAATATAGTATGTTCAAATGTGAATATATGCTCTCAAAAATTAGCATGTCATTTTCTTTACAGACCAAGATTAGTTGCCATATGGTTACCATATCAATAGGAATTATTAGACTTTGTAAAGTTATTGTAAAATAATTGATCATTTTAGAAACAAATATTCTAAGGCAACTAGAAATCTAGTATATAAGGTAACGTAAAGTACAAATCACATATATAGTTTTAACAATGAATGGCTAATAATTTTTTGTTCTTTTTACTAATATTTTATTTAAGCCCATACATTGTTAATAGTAACAGGTGATTTGTAATCTCAATTACCTTATGTGTTTCCTAATCTCCTTATAATATTTGTTTCTAATAATGATCAATTATCCTACAATAACTTTCCAAATTCTAAGATATCCTATCGATATACTAACTATGTGACACCTAATCATGGTGTGTAAAGAGAAAGACACAACTAATTTTTTCAGAAATGACTTTGTGAATTAGTACCTTACTTAATTTTTTGTTAACTAAGGGTCTGTTCTCCCCAACTTATTTTCAGTTCAGTTCCTAAATGATAATCATTACTATTAATTAGTTATAATTTAATTCGGTTCAATTCGATTCGGTCTTTTTTTATGCCAAAGAGAACATACCCGATATTAGTGTTTATTTTCCCATACATCAAACACTAACATTATTCAATAATAAATTTCTTTTGAGATAAATTATTAGTCATAGGAATTCAACTATAATTAAAATATTTACATGGTTCCCTTGTACCATAGAATTAACCGTAAAATTATCCTACTAAGAGCATATTTGAATCGGGGTTTTACATTAAGCGAGACATTTTAATGAGAATTAAGATGAGTTTTTACCGTAAAGAATTAAGATGAGTTTCAATGGTAATTAGTTTGAAAGCAAATCATTCTACGGTTTCCTTCCTCTCAATGAAGGCTAGGGATATCTTTTTACCACCATATATGTGTTAACTATGAACTTATATGTATCAAATATTGACTACTTGATTCCTTTTATAAGGTTTTAACCATTTCTCATTTTTATGTAGAGTCATAAAAATTATTTAGCATATATACATTTATGTAAGAGACCTTAGAAAAAATAAGCGTATCACCAGTTTCATACTTATCTCTATTATATAAGGGAAGGGGGGAGGAAGATGGTGTCCTTATCTAAAAATACTAAATTACCCTTAATGACATAATGGAATGAAAAAGATTACAAAAAAAAACAGTTTAATAATCCTTTCTCATTTCAACAACTTGTCATTCTAATTTTTAAACAAGTTAAAAATGGTATATACATCAAATATTTCAATCAAAAAAATAAATGGAAAAAACATTTTGACCTTTTTTTTTAATAAGAGAAGATGGTATACATGATGTCCGCCTGAAAAAGTTTGAAACACTCACTACCTTTGACACTCTTTAATTTAGTCAAACCAACTCATTTATCTATTCTTTTTGTTCAGAAATTCATGCACAAAAAATTGATATTAAAAATCACTCACAACCTTTGTTAGTTTTTTACATTAATGAATTAATATATCTAAATTTATCTAATTATTAATCTTTCATATTTTAAGTGTAATCATAATTATAGTACAGATGAAGTATATAATAGAATAACAAGTTTGAAATTAATGCACGCATCTCGTGCATATAAGGCTAGTAGGATTATATACAAACTAATGTCATATAAAATCTTTACATCAAAAGGAGGAAGGAATATTACAGACCTTATTTTGAACCTCAGAAAATAAAAGTTTGTCACCAATATTAGGGTCCAATACATTTGCAAGATTGATGGCTGACGAATTAATGGGAAGTATTAGTTTTGCTACATCTTGAACTTTTGTAATAAGTTCATGATGAGCATAACTTGCTTCCATTTCCACATTTTCCTCAATCTTTTTCATCATGTGGTACCATATTGGGATGACAACACTTGGAAGCAAAAGTACTGCAAACGTCTGTATGTAGCAAGTAATAAAAAGCATTATTAAAAATACAAATCATAGAAAAACATCATTAAATTACAAATCATAGGAACATATATAAACTTTTGAATATGAAATTAATCAAAGATATTCGATCGTGGTCCAAATTGTGCCTTGAGAATCGTGAAAGGAAAATCCCGTATTTTGCGACAAATTTAGGGCCCGTTCGGTATTACTGTGGTTTTCTGTTTTTTGGTTTTTTTTTATTTTCAAAGTCATATGATATATGTCCAATAATGAATAAAAAAATTAGTCAAATTTATTGGGAACATGGTGATTTTGAAAACTGACAATTAAAAAGTGAAAGCTACTTTTTTTTAGTTTCCTGTTTTTGGTTTTTAGTTTTCAAAAAAACTAAAAACTGACGATAACGAACGGACCCTTAGTATACAGTAAAATTTTATAAGGAAGTCTATATCTTGTCAACTTTATAATACATGGTGCAAAATCATTAAGGTGTGTTTTCTTTTTATCGTAAAAATCAAGAGATTAATGCTTACCAAGAGGATGAAGAAAGTCACGGGCCTCATGGCGATTACTGAGACGATTTCCCCCATGAAAGACTTAGCTTACGAGGTGATGATGGCCTGTATCCCATAGTTGTAGACGTAAAGTAAACCAAGAAGAAAGAAGAGTTAAACTAGTAAGAAGAGGGTTTTGTCTTAACATAAGTAGCTTATATAGTTATATATATGGCTTTAAGGAGGCAAATGACCTATTTATAAAAACCTCCCTTTTTCTTTTGAGAGGTAACTAAACCTCCCTTATTTAAATAAAATTATGGAGTATTATTTTTTTAACATAAGAAAATTGTATTTAAAATTTATCTACTAGCTAGTAATCAAAAAATAATTTTGAGTGTATATAAAATCGGGAAAGATTAATTTTATAGATGAAGTAATTTTCGAAAATTAACTAATAACAAAAATAGTACTATATTAATATTATTATTCACAAATTCTTGGGTGTAACAATCCACGAACCACCGCTTCTTTTGTAAGAAAAACTCAAATGATATTAAATAAATGACAAGATGACATGAGATTCATGTTATTATTTGTATAGTCCGTGTCATTCTTGTTGAAATATATATCATTATGTACGTTACACAATAAGTTATGGTGTAACATGTTACACCCAAGACGCACTCATTGTTATTAGCTACTTGAACTTATATGCAAATGAGTGTGTTGGCTAAGTTTTCTGCACATTTGCTGTTGGTTTGTCTCATTTATCTTTAAAGAGACCCTTTGTAATTAATTTTTAATAGATGAAGGTGTTAATTTACTTAGTAAAGTTTTGAAAATGACATTTAAAATTTGGAATCGTAGCTCATCTACATCACTACTTGAACTTAAAAAATAATTTTTGAAGACAACTTTATGATAATTTGAATCTTGCATATTGAAAATTCTTTCAAAAAAAATTTATTTTCTCCCCATGAATGAATAAAAATAATAACATGATTCATATATTTATACATAAAATAGGGTTATTCATGGTACCCAAATAGATCTAGTTGGGGCAAGACAGATTATATGAGTAAATAATTTTGCTCTATATATTTGTTAGAAAATATCATAAATCTTCATGTAATCCTTTCTTACCACACAAAAGGAAATTATGAAATCTTTCTAGATGCCAAAATGATTTGCGTAATTGATTCATATAATCAAATTGAAGAGATCATCATGAAGTAATAGCAATAGAAAAAGGATCAAAGTAGAGACAATGGAAAAGGAAATTTTTGGCAACAAAAATCCATGTGATATCGAGTATATTTGTATGTCAAAATGTGAAGCACCATGATTTTAAATAATAATCTCAATAATGGATCCTGCAAAAATAGACTTTCTGAAAATTATAAGGTTTATGAGTACAAAAATAGATGCACTAATGTGTGGGTTAAAAGGAGACATATATACTAAAAGTTTGGACCTTTTTGTTGGACTGTTTAGCTAGAAGTTGACATGTATGGTTGACTAAAATGTCAAAATCGTTTTAAATCAAATTAAATCATCATAAAGCTAATATCATTTTAAGGAGAAGGAAAAAAAAGATTATGATATGAATGTATCGGTGCTCTTAATATATACAACAATCATGTATTTAATTATATCATAAAGTTTGTAAATTCAAGAAGATCAACTTACCAATAGGTAGGAAGTAAGAGGAGGATTGCCAAATAAATGAATAATACTTCTATATAGTAACACGAAGAGAGAAATGAGGGGCTTAATCTAAAGAATTATCTTTAGCTAGTTTTTGTTCTTGCAATGGAGATTGAAGTGTGAGCTTAATGTGTGATAGATATATATATAGTGATCTCAGTATGCTATGTTGGATTTTATAGGAGAGACAAATGAATTTTCAGGTACTATTGGCCAATGTTGTCCAAATATAATATCTTACTATAAAATGTCAATATTGACCTTATCAGTTGGTGAGAAAACACTTTTGCTATAGTATTATATTATTTGAATATGGTAGAAACCATAATTCTCTTCAATTATAGTGCAAAATTATGGTTTTTTCCCATGAAGTGATGGCTCCATGCAGCATCAAGTGTTAGAGCATTCTTTTATTGCTCATTGTTCATGTAATATTAATCAAATTAATTAGAGATCATAGGATACAAGCTTTTCATCAAATATACATATTTTAACACTGCTAAATCTACATTCAAAACTGTATCTCAACTTGAATTTATGAAAAGTAAGTTCGACAAAACTATTTAGGCATTATTAGGTAAATGTCGCGATGCAAATTGAAAATGCAATTCTTTTGTTGTCGGACATGCATGCATGAAACATTTTACGTAACGTGTGACGATCGAGACAAGTTTACTACACAATGATAGAAAGATTCGTTTTTGACTAAGTTAGGATAACTAACGATTTCCATGCTCAAATCCCTCGTGAAAAGTATTTATTGTCGTTATGCTGTAATGCGGCCAAATTGCTCATTTTGGAAATTACTAATTGTTTTTTTTTTTCAATGCGTTACTTGTTCTAGTCTAAACCTAAACCACCATTTTGGTATCAAAGAATAATAAATAAGCCGATGCCTGGATATATAATTTGTTGTAGGGGTTACGTTGATGGAAAGATATTAGTAAGATCGTTAGCCCATAGGTGGCTAATTGCTAGAGAGTATTAGGTTATTCCATTTGTGTGTATGTGCACATGAATTACATGAGAAAGAATAACAAGGATTAATTTTATATCTCAAATTTAATCTATTTGCTAATAAACGCCAGTCACATATCGCATATTTCAACATAGTCCTGTGTATGCTTGATTTGCATGTGTCAACCTGAATGCATTATGATCTACATGCTTAAGGAGTTAATATATGCCTACTTTGTGTCAAAATATTCGAAGTATAAATTACTGTAATGAGCTAGTTAACATGTAAAAAAGTGCTATGACATTGGAAATTAAGAATATAATGATTTGTATAATCGTATCAAGCTTCTTTTAAGCATACTGCTGAAAGGGGAAAATAAAAATGATTTGCAGCTATTAATCCCCTCTAAATTTTGTCAAAGATGCTTCTAGGCAAAATGTGGCAAATATGTATTTACAATAATAGTTTAAAAATGTTGATGGTACTAAAACTAATTGGTTTTGTAAACATATACAACATGGTGCTTGTGATATATTGTATGTAAATCATTTATTTTTTTGGAATATGTTTTATGTAAATCATTTATTTTTTGGAATATGTTTTATGTAAATCATTTTTTTTTTTAAATATGTTTGTCTATTACTTTTATTCCCAATATTCCTTTTTAAAAACATTTTTTTATCAAGGGTAAAACAGGAAACATAACCTCCTTGTAAAATACTGCCCTAGGTGGGAAATACCACTTATACACTTTACTTACTGCGGTTTTAGGAAATCCAGGAAAAAGAGGATACCTATTTAATACTTATATTTAACACTAAAAACAATAAAACAATACTAAGGAAAAAGTTGTCTGTTAATTTCTTTTTAAAAATAAAGAATAACAAGAAGAAGAAAAAAATGCAATCTGAAGGGATTTGTGATAAAATTCATTGTTTCTTGGCCTTTAGCTGATTATTGTGGTAGATATACCAAATATGCCAAAAGATTTACCCTACCAAAAATGGGTTTGTGAAATTAAGGAAAATTTTCTGCCCTAAAGCAAATTTTGAACTGTCACTCTTGATATTTTTATTATAAAACAGTTTTTAATGTGTCTATAAAAGCAAATAAATCATCCCATATATTTATTTTGAAATCTGAAGGAGCTTTTTTGGTTATTACAGCTTAAGTTTTGCTCAGATTTGTTTCACTGAGTGAGAATGCTCCAAACTTGATTTTATTCCATGTTTTGATTTGTGAGCAGCTGTTTTCACTGGATAACATATGAATATGTCTCATTGGATATTATGATATGATAATAATGATGATTACACATCATATAATTACGTGAATATTAGCATTCAGCACAAAAAAAGGGCAAGATCTTATCAATGAGAATGTTGTTTAATTTATAATAACTTATTAAGGTTTGATTATAATAAAATAAATGAGAATGCATGGGGTGAGATTATACTTATTTTCAGGAATAATTAACTTTTAATCTCATGCATGCATGAGATATTAGTCATTTCTAGAAGATAAGGAAAAAATGAACATAATTACTTTTAAATATAAATTTTGGAAAATAATTTATACATTTTTTAAAAATCATAATTTAGCTTGGAACAGATTTTTTCATGGAACGATAAAGGACTATATTTTTAAATAGTTATGAGGGTTGAATTTTTGGGTTGAATAACGGGATAATTACATGTTTTGGTTATCGTTAATAGGAAAATAGGAAGAAAAAAACCATTCAATTTCACTCCTATAGTGAGCAAGATGGTTCTTATCTTTGAGTAGTTGTTCGCCAAATTATCGAGCTAGTTAAGTTTTTTAATTGTATTAAGTTTGTTCATGTTTTTAGGAAGGCTAACGGAGCAGCTTATGCCATTGCTGAGTTAAGTCCCTCAGTCTACTCTACTAGAGTTTGGATAGAGGGGTTTCTATTTGATATTGATGATGTAATAGCCTCGGATTTTTTTTCTTGCATTTAATAACCTTTAATTTGGCTCTTCCCATAAAAATAAAAATAAAGTGAGTTATAAGTGAAAAGAGTAAGGAAATGCATACAGAGAAAGTATTAATTTCAGATACTGCGGCAAGATTGTTCTTACCTTCGTGTAGTTGTTCGCCAAATCATCGAGCTAGTTAAGTTTTTTAATTGTGTTAAGTTTGTTTATGTTTTTAGGGAGGCTAATTAACGGAGCAGCTCATGCCATTCTTGAGTTAAGTCCCTCAGTCTACTCTACTAGAGTTTGAATAAAGGGGTTCTAGTTGATATTGATGATGTAATATCCTCGGAATTTTGTCTTGCATTTAATAACATCGAATCCTTTAATTTGGCTCTTGCCATAAAAAAAAAGTGAGTTATAAGTTAAAAGAGTAAGGAAATGCATATAGAGAAAGTATTCTTTTCAGATATTGAGCAAGATGGTTCTTACCTTTGTGTAGTTGTTCGCCAAATCATCGAGCTAGTTAAGTTTTTTCTAATTGTGTTAAGTTTGTTTATGTTTTTAGGGAGGCTAACAGAGCGGCCATGCCATTGCTATTTAAGTCTCTTAGCCTACTCTACCAGAGTTTGGGTGGAAGGGTTTCCAGTTGATATTGATGAGGTAATAGCCTCGGATTTTTGTCTTGCATTAATAAATACTAGCAATTAATGCACGCAATGCGTGCTTTAATTATTTTCTTTGTTGGTTATTCTTTCGCAGTAAACTTATTTAATTTTTTCTTTTAAAATCAATTTTCTACGACATTTATATAACTTCAGTTCTTCTTGATTGTGCTATTTTATGAGTAAATAATTTGAAATCAATGAAGCACGTATAATGCATAAAGCAATTAGAAATTATATATCACTAACCTTTTGTTTGTTTTAACATAAAGTTGGAGTTGAAACTATGGGATGGTTCGATAATGTTACTTTAGATAAAGAGCCTTATTTTATTGATAAAAAAAGTATAAGTTTCTAAATACATTATAAATTATCATCAAGTTTTTACATACTACATTGTTGTTGATAAAGTATTTCAATAACACACATCTAATTTTTTGTTTATGGACTTTTCTAATCAATATATAATCATATGTATGTGTCATTTTAAATTTATGGTAAATTTCCTTATGTAAAATTATTTTGTCAATTTTATGTTGATTGTGATGACTTTGAATTGTTTGGGAATTTTCTTTTATAAAATAATTTTGTCAATTTTTTGTTGATATGCATTGATTGTGCTAACTTTGAATTGTTTAGGAGTGTTGTTTAAAGTTTTTTTCTTAAAGTATAATTTATTTAACAGGGGTAAAAATGTGATTTCAGATGGGGACACCGTTGCTCCCCTCTTCCCTTATAGTATAGAGATCTAAGGCTATGTTCAGTTCACCTTATTTTTACTTATTTCAGATCAGATCAGACTAGATCAGAAAAAATAAGTTCAGATCAGATCAGATAAGTTCAGATCAGATCAGATAAGTTCAGATTATGCTTATATTTAAAAACTTATTATTATTACTATTATTATTATCATTATGATTATTAGTATTACTAATGCTATTATTGTTATTGTAATTATTATTATTATTATTGTTATTATTATTATTATTATTATTATTATTATTATTATTATTATTATTATTATTATTATTATTATTATTATTAATACTTTATACAATTACTATTACTATTAATATTACTATTTATTAGTACTTTTATTCAAAAAGATTATTATTGTCGTTGTTGTACTTATTAATTATTAATATTGGTACTTATTATTAATGTCGTTTCTATTATTATAAATGTCATTGATATCACTATTTGAAGCTATTTGTGGTCAAGAAGAATAATGTTCTTTTGGCATTTGTAAGTGTTCTTTTTTATATTTATTCTACTTAATAATTTTCGTATGTGATGTTCTTTTTTATGTTGTACATGTAACGAACATGACAATAGTACATGATGTTTATTTTTTAAAACAATTTTGGTAGAATAATATAAATTATATATTACTAGTTTATATAAAACATGAATAGCATGGGATAACCTAATGGTGTTATCATCACGTTCAAAATTTTCTCTACAAAGGATTTCAACTTATCTTTAAAAACAAAGTTTACATAGAACAAGACAACGATATAAGATGAATATTTAACCATTTTGTTCAAGATCATATGATTATATATATTTATTTATAATAAAAAAGAACAATTTATTGATATAACAAAGAACATGTTGTTAGTTAAATCCAAACATGTCATCAATATAAAAATAACATCTATCTTTTATTTTTAAAATGTGTTCTTTAAATAGATCTTGTATGCTCTTTCAGTATATTTTCTTTTCATTACTACCTAAATTCTTATTATTAACGGACCTTGAACATGAATGTTCTTTTATGTTTAATGTTTTGGGGCCCCTTTCGGGAATCCTGTGGCAAGATGAATTTTCTCTGGGCTGCCCTCGCACATGGTCACTCACATAAAGACCCAACAAGCCCCAACCCCCCTCCCTCACCACAACAATATTGAAATATATGCTTCCACCAAGATTTGAACACTGGTCTCCCATGTGGGAGGTAAGAAGCCATACTATTGGACCCAAGAGTCCTTAGTCTTTTATTTTTAATTGTATGTTCATATACTAATGTGCTCTTTTTCAAAAAAAAAAAATTATGCTATAATAACAATAATAATTATAATAATTATAATAATTATTATTATCATTATTATTATTATTATTATTATTATTATTATTATTATTATTATTATGTTATCTATATTATTATTATTATTATGTTATCTATATTATTATTATTATTATTATTATTATTATTATTATTATTGTTATTATAATATTATTTATATTATTATTATTATAAAATTATTATTATTATTATTATTATTATTATTATTGAAAGTTGTGCATAGTAATAAAATGATAGCAATAGTAATAAAATACAAAGTAATAATAATATTAGTAATAATATGTTTTTTAAAAGATAAGTTCAGATCAGACCAGATCAGATCAGGTTAGATCAGATCCGTTCAGATCAGATCAGATCAGATCAGAAAAAATAAGTTCAGATCAGAATAAATAAGTTCAGATCAGAAAAAATAAGTTCAGATCAGATAAGTTCAGATCAGAAAATTTCAGGTGAACTAAACATAGCCTGAGCCTTTTGGCTCTTCCCGTGAAAAAGAAAAAGAAAAGTAAATGAGTTATGTAGGTGAAAAGAGTAAGAAAATGCATATAGAGAAAATATTATTTTCAATTCTACAG
This sequence comes from Beta lomatogona, assembly GCA_947646795.1. Lineage (NCBI taxonomy): Eukaryota > Viridiplantae > Streptophyta > Magnoliopsida > Caryophyllales > Amaranthaceae > Beta > Beta lomatogona. Next base: position 486,803 of record CANSNZ010000319.1, on the reverse strand, counting down.
GATGGTATTGAGTCAATTATCGAAAAGCATTAAAACTATTTAATATTTACATTTATGTCATGGCAAATAATAATGCTTTTTTTTTTTGGCAAATAATAATGCTTAGTTTTAGGCTTTAGCCCAATCGTTCTTGATAAAATTAAGAGAACCCATAAACTTTCTTATGTTTATTAAATTAAATCTTTGCTGATAAAGGCGATCATAATTTACATACACCTTATATTAATGTAGTACTAAAAAAATCAAGTAGCATATTATGAAATTATGCAAAACAAACAACAACTCATAAAATGTTTATTATTATTATTACTGGGCGAAACAACTTTTGGAGTACAAATGCATGACACATAAATAATATATCTTGGTCCAATTTATGACTATTTACCAGTGTGGTCTTACTTTTGGAAGATTTTGCACTCTAGTCCAATCTAGTCAAGGCCGATTATGATCTTAGATCAGCAAAAAGTAGTTGTCTTTATTTATACTATGTTTTAATAGAATCTACGATTATTTTAATATATACCTTAAGTTTACTAGATAATAATCACTATTATATAAATGATGTAAAAGTCAAAATATTGTAACTATTCAAAAACGTTATATCAATTAAATAATTTTCACAGTTATATGAAAAATGTAAAAAGTTAAAAAATTATAACTACTCAAAAATGGAAAAATATAAAGTTGACATAGTGGGTTAGACTGTTGGCTTTTGCAATTATAGCCGAAGCTTATACACTTCGTTAGTTAATGCCTTAATGGGCTCTCGAGTACTTCAAGCTGGCTTCCTGGGCCAAAATGATGTGGGCTTGTCAACATAATTTACTGTGTAGACCGATCAGAAGACATAAATTTTTCTCTCATTCTTAGAGTGAATAAATTACACAAATGTAATACAGAAAAATCTCGTTATAGGAAAATACTCATTTTGTCCCAACCAAGTTTGTGGTAACGGATGCAATAAAACAACGAATAATTAAATAATAATTGACACAAGGATTTAACGTGGTTTAATAACAATATGTTAGCTACGTCCACACAGTAGGGAGAAAACATCAGATAATTAATTCAAGACATAGTTCAGCAAATTTAAGCTTGGCCTAAGCATCATATGATGGTTTAATAGTGTTGGCATAATTTTCAATTTTAGAGGCCCTAGGATTGAAAGGGAAACACTTTCCCACATCAAGGTTGAGAATTCAATCCACACTAGAGCACTTACCCTCTACCCCGCTCCCACTCTCCTAGCTCCCAAAGTTTCTAGCCCCCTAATCGATTTTGTTGACCTGCAAGAGGTTCCAACTCGATACGGACCTTTATATTACCTTTAAAAAAACTAGTTTCTTCCCACAGTTAGCTTCACACTTCCCCCTAAAAGAATAAAAATAATATTCACCCTTATGTATTATGGGATGTTCCATAGAAGTTCCACCCATATTTAATCAAGTTAAAGTTGATAATTCCTTTTGAAATATGGTTAGGGACTTAAGGCTAGTTAGATTTGTTATTGATCTATAACGATAACTAAAGTTAAAATTATCTGTATACATGTCATTTTCTCATGTTAAATGAATTCCCGCCAAAACTACTTATGACATAACCATTTTCTTTTTGTCCATAATTCCAAGACTGGGAAAATATTTCTGTAAAAAAAGAAGGAAATTATGACTATAGATTTTCCAAAAATGGAGTAAATGCCTTTTCTCTTCCAAAGACCCTCTTTTATGTGAGTGTAATTTGTTGCTTAATCAATTAGTTCATAATGATTATTGAATTTTTGTTGTTACAATTATAAACCTAGTTAAACTAGTATTATGAGCACCTCTCCAGTGTCAATTGTCTATCTATCAGTGCAAATCACCATGTTAATTGATGCACTTTATAGGTTCCCAACCTACTTGCCTTCTACATGGCTACATACTTCTAGTTAGAGGTGATTCGTAGGCCGATTAAAGAAATGGTATATAAACTAGATTAACGCTTTAAATAGCCCTAATAGCAGTGATCAAAGAACCAGAAAAAAAGAATTAGTCATGATAAAACCAATCACAAAGCAACTGTAGTTAAATAATGTCTGGTAAAACATCTATATACAGGTTACTCAAATTGTGAAAAGTTACATTTTTTACATCCTAAACATGAGCGCAAATAAAACAATCCATGAAGCCTATGCATCAGTGTCAACCACACCCCTTCTTGTTGTACCTCTTTTATGGGTCATCTGAGCCCACCTTGCAAAGATTTCAGATACTTCAGACTTGCCGGACAGCCTCAACTTTCGAGCGAGCTCCTCCAGTATGTTCGGTCGTCCAACCCGAGAGAAGTCAGTTGCAAACTTATTGAAATCAAGCTCTGGAATTCTCATCCCTTTATTGATCATTTCCTCAACGTATTTACATGCGTCCTCCGATCTCCCTTGCCTAATAAGCCCACCAATGAGAACTGTGTAAGCATTTTCATCAGGGCAACAACCTCTCTGAACCATCTCATCCCACACATCACAAGCCATCTCACTGTTTCCTGCAAAGAAATAGGATTTCATCATCATATTATATGTGTGAATTGTTGGTTCATTTCCACTCTGAATCATCTTCTTGTAAATGCGGACCGCATCATCAGGCATTCGCCTATTAGTCATCAATTTAATCAAAGCATTATATAATCGCCCATCGGGTGGATATCCCTTTTCCTTCATCTCTTTAAGCAATCCAAAAACCATGTCCATCTTTTTTAGGTTCCCAAATCCTGTAATCAAACAAGTATATACACCAGCATCTGGCTCACAGCCTGAGGCCATCATCTCATCAAAGTAAGCAACAGCTTCTTTTATCTTATTATGCTTGCACAAATCCCTCATCAGTATAGTATAAGTCCGGACATTTGGAGCAGGCCCCTTGGCCTTCATGATCTCGAAAAGCTTGATTGCATCAGATCTCTTCTTAACCTTCAGTAACCCATCTAGCATTATATTATGGGTAATAAGATCAGGCTTTAAACCTTGATCAATCATCTCATTCCATATCTTACCAGCTTCCATAAGATTCTTCACTCTACACCAACCACTAAGCAAAACTGAGTAAGTCTTCACATTAGGAGTAAACCTACTCTTCAACCTATCATACAAAGCTTGAGCTTCCTTCACGAGCTTCTCTCTTGCAAGGGCATCAAGCAAGCAATTAACAGTTTCAACCCCGGATTTAAACTCATATTTCTTAATCAACTCAAACACTCCAACAGCTTTCTTCCTCTCTTTGCCAGCAGCATAAGCTTTAACCGCAATCATAAAACTGTCCAAATTCAAAACCCCCCTTTCCCCCATTTCTTCGAGCAACGACCCCATCGTCTCAAATTGCCTAGTCTTCCCCAATATCAACAACATAGCATTGTAAGTCCTAGAATCGTGCGAAAAACCAGGTTTCGTTCCTGCCCAACAAAAGAACCGAAATGCCGGCTTCCTAGCATGCTTAAACCGTTGCAATACATCAACCACCAAATCATGAGTCAAATTAATCCCAAACCCATCAAGAACAGCCTCCATATTTCGATCTAAGGCGAACAATTCATCAATTACCTTAGCAACCCTACTAACTTCTTCTGGATCAGCACTTGGCTCAACAATACCTTCACTCCCTTGTCTCTCCCCCTTTTCCCCCTCTTCCTCATCATCATCACTTTCTCTCTCTTCCCCACTGCTATAAAACCCCCTATAATGACCTCCAAACCCTAAATTCACCATCTTTTTACAAATCCCAAACTTGGGCAATACCCAACTCGATTTACAACCTGAGATCAATAACCCATCAAAAAAATCACCAGAATTTGCAAAAAACGCCCTATAATGACCTCCAAACCCCAAATTCACCATCTTTTTACAAAACCCAAACTTGGGCAACACCCAATTCGATTTACAACTTGACATCAATAACCCATCAAAGAAATCACCAGAATTTGCAGAAAAAGCCATTGATCTAGCAGAAAACTCAGTAGGAACAAGTGAAATTGAAAACCCATGTTCTAAATTACATTCCTTTAAGTTTAAAGCTAGCATTTTTTCTTGTAAAAAAGGTAGTGTAAGGGTAGATGACAGATGAGATGAAACTTGACCATGAGAATAATGAAGATAACGATGAAGATGAGAGAGATGAGAACGACACAAGGACATAGAGCTACCTTGAAAAATGCGCATTTGCTGTTGTTGTTGTCTGGTGAAGGGAACGATTCTTTGACGTCGTAGTTGTCTCGCACTGTAGGAGGAGCGTAAGGTGGTCGAACAATGGTGGTGGAAGCCATGGAAATTGGTTGATGAGGAAAGAATTGAGGAAAGAGACAGAGAAGTGGTGGTGCGTTTTGTTAAAGAGGTTAGAGACATTTGCAAGCCATAAAGAGGAGAGAGTAGAGTGATTGAGAGTGAGAGTGCGGCGCTTAGTGATGGGATTGAATCATGATGGCGATGGTTGGTTCTTGAAAATTACGGTTTACCTCTTGCACATCGCAACTTCCCTCGGGTTAATGTTAGGTGTTATAGTCGATTTTGGCGTTGTGTTCAACTTATTTTGACTTGTTTAGAGGTTGAAAAAATTAAGATTAGTATATTAATAAAGGAGTTTGAAAAGTGTCTTACGTAAAATAACTCAAAATTAATTAAGATTTAAGACGCTAGTGTTGAATATGTCATACTAGCATTTTTTGCACGCTATGCGTGCGTGTCATTTTAACGGTTTTTTCTCAATTAGTTGTGCATCAGTGTTACAAAAAATTTGATACAAACAGACATTTATAATTAGCTTTAATTGTTTAATATGTTTTTCTTAAATGAATGTTTAATTGGGGGTTCATCATTATACAAATATAGTATTGAGAGAAGGAAATATAAAGCAGAAGAAAGCTTGTGCTCAAATAAAGTGGAAAAATTTGTGTATCAGGTTCAATTGTTGAATATTAATAAAGTTAAAGAGTTTGATTTATATAATATAGATTACCGAATAATAATCAACATATAGGTTTTAAAATATCATCAGTAGAATTATTTATATGAAACTCAAGTTTATATTTTTTTCTTCTGATTGTGTCAATCAAGTTATAATGTTAATGTAATTTTTTATCAGAGTTTTTCAAACATATGTAAGAAAAGGAAATCAATCTCCTTAATTTAATATTTGATTGAAATCTCAAATTCAATTCCATTGTTACCTTGTTCAATATATATGGCAAGCAGAAAAAAAAAAAGATTATTTAATATATATGACAATATAAATTCATTAAGGGTATATTAGACTTTTATGAGAGGACACCATATTCCTCCCCCCTTCACTTATATAATAGAGAAATGACATATATGAGATAGAGTTGTGCATGATATGGGTCATGTCAGATTGTCAGCGGCTTTTGTACCGCATTGGGTTGGGTCTAGAACGGGCCATGAAATAATTGTGTCAGGCAAGAGTCATACTAAAATATAGACCGATTACTGCACAAATCATCCAACGACCAACTTACAACTCCCCATATGTGTCGTGCTAACGATCCCCCTTATAAAATTATATATATTTTTCTTTTATGTTTAAAATTAAGCAAGCTAAGAGGCTCTCTGGCGTGTTATGCCCGTGTCGGGTTTTGGCCAATTTTTTTAAAAAAATAGATGTCCAGGAGCATCCCACAACCCACCATCGGGCTACTAGCGGGAACAAGCCAAGCGGGACCTAGTTTGTGTCGATTCAAGACGGTCATACTGTCAGCCAGACTTATGTACAACTCTAACTTGCGATATAAATGGTCATAAATACATGGAAAAAGGGACTGTGAACTCACTCGAAGAAGGGCATAAGTGGAAGAAGTCATTGAAAAGGGAAATGGAGGGTGAGATGTGAAAACTAGTGTGCTGATCTAGCGAGTCGATCACGAAAAAAGGTTGCTCAAGTCGTGCTCACTAAGTTTCGAGTCAAGTCGAGTTGCTCACGTACAACTCATTTAAAGTTGCAGTTCACCTTGAATTCTAGGCATTTGATGTACATCTTCTTTTCTTTATAATTTTTTTCCTTTTATACTAGATCAATTTATTTTTAATGAGTGTTAATGTATTTCTTTATTTCAAAGAGTAATTAATTGAAAACAATTGAGTTGCGCGCAAGATTATCGAGTTTGGAGTTCAATCGAGCAAGCCCGAGCTTTGATCGAGCCGAGTCCTAGCTATTGTTCAACTCGGTTAGCACCCTTATATGAAACGAAAAGAATTTGAGAGGTTTGACATAAGAGAATAAGGTATAAAGATAAAACCTTCTCAATAACTGAGACGACTCAACTCATAAACTTTAAAAGTTCACTTTATGCGATAAAACTGAAACCATATAAAGTGATGAGTATTTTATTTTTTATTTTTTTATAAGGTAAGATGAAGTTACAAGAGATGAGATTCGATCAAGAATCTTTGGGATCGAAGGTTATGCCAATATCACTAGCCTATTACCTACTGTTCAAAGTAATCAGTTTATGCCAGAAACTGAAATATATAACCTAAACTCGAAAACATACTCATAAAAAATAGGAAAAATGGAAAAGAATAATCCCACCTTTTAGCGGTCTTCTCATAATAATCCCTCATTAACTTAATTTTAGAATAAATCCTACCTTTATGTCCATCTTCTCAAAATGAGCCTTTTACCGGTTTGTGAAATTGGTAACTTGTTTTAAAAGGTGACTTGCCACGTGTCAACTTGTGATTGGTTTTTTTAATTTTTTTTAAAAAATAAAGGAATTTATAAAAAACATTTTTTGTTTCCCCTTCCCTCCTCTGCCGGAGCCCCCATCCCCCTGCCGTCGGACCTAGCCGCCCCCGCCGTCGGACCCAGTCGATTTACCTTCCACGCCGGTGAAGCCCCACTTCCCTTCCTTTCCCTTCCCTTTCCTCCCTACCCTTCCCCGCCTCGCCGACCCCACTTCCCTTTCGCGCCGGTGAAGCCGCCCCCGCCGTCGGACCCAGTCGATTTCCCTTCCACGCCGGTGAAGCCCCACTTCCCTTCCCTTCCCTCCCCTCCCCTCCCCTTCCCCTTCCTCCCTACCCTTCCCCTGCCTCGCCAGCCCCACTTCCCTTTCGCGCCGGTGAAGCCCCACCCTCCCTCCCAGTCCCTCTCGTTCTCACAACCATAACGGTTTTGGTTCGAGGTTGTGGGTGTCGGTGTGAGGTGGGGTTTCGGTCTGGTGGTGTGGGGTTTTGGCTAGTGGGGGTGGAGTGGAAAGGGGTAGGATTTTGGGGTGGCAATGAAGGTGGGGTGGGGTTTTGGCTAGTGGGGGTAGATGGTGGGGTGTTTGGCCCAGTTTTGTTTAGGGGTGGGGGTGGGGTTCGGTTCCGGTGGCCGTGGGTGGTGAGGGTTGGGGCCAGATTATTTCAAGGGTGGAGGTGGTGGTGGTGATGAGGTAGTGCCAGTGGTGGTGATGGAGGGGTTGCCATGAAACAAGGGTGTGAGGTGGGAGGAGAAATTAAAGGAAAAATAAAATAAAAATCTAACCTGTTAAACAGGTTGGAGGTAAAAAGACTCATTTTGAGAAGATGGGGCATAAAGTTAGGATTATTCTAAAATTAAGTTAATGAGGGATTATTATGAGAAGACCACCAAAAGGTGGGATTATTCTTTTCCATTTTTCCTAAAAAATATGGTTAAACTCATCGATCACCAGTTCACCACAACAGGTCAGAGGCTCAGAGCAGCACTTCAGTCTTCAACAAAACATCATCTTCCCGCCAAACTACATACTCTGCCGTCTGTAATTTTCCCGCCATTTTCAACCACATAATACCTCATTTTCCCTCTTCATCTTCCTCCTCTTCATCTCTCTCTCTCTCTATCCTCTTTCTCTCACTTACAGTTTAAACTTCCAACAATGGCGCCTTCACGAAAAGCCATTAATGGCAGATCACCATTAATCAACAAACAACACCAAATCACCTCCTTCTTCACCAAATCACCTCTTTCTTCTTCTCTTAAACCTATTCCCAAATCATCCTCACCTCCAATCCCTAATCAACCCCCAATTTCGAAACCCCAAAACCCTAACCCTAACCCTAGTATTAGTCCGAATTCATCTCCGCCAACAACACCTTCTCCAATCAACGGAAAATCAAAGCCTAAATCTACGTCCAAACCTATCTTAGTAATCGGCTCACAAACAACGACGAATTTAGGGAGTAATTCTTACGGCGAAGAAGTGGTGAGTAAGAGAATTAGGGTTTATTGGCCGCTTGATTCGGCGTGGTACGAGGGGAGTGTGAAGTCGTTTGATGAGGTTTTAGGGAAGCATTTGGTGGAGTATGAAGATGGTGAGGAGGAAATGATTGATCTTTCTAAGGAGAAGATTGAGTGGGTTGGAGTTGAAGGTGAAGTTGAAGTTGGAGGCTCCTCAGTTAAGAAAGTTAGTAGGAGGAGGTTGAGGAAGGTGTCTGTTGTTGTGGATGATGAGGATGAGGAGGATGAGGGGAATGCGGGGCGTGTGGCGGATGGTTCGAGTGATGAGGATTGGGGGACGAATGCGGTTGTTGAGGATGTAGATTGTTTGGAGGAGATGGATTTGGTGGATGAAGAAGAGGTAGAGGAAAAGGAAATTGGGAGTTTGAAGAGGAAGAGGAAGAGGGGAGAGATTGGAGGAGGGAAAGCAAAGAAGAAGCTTAAGGAAGAGGCGGTGGATTCGTGTAAGAAGAAGAAAGTTGGATTTACGTTTGGTGATTTTGGTAGCAAGCCGGTGAAACCGGTTATTCAAGGTTATAGTTCAAGTTAATCATAGTCTTTATGTTTGTTAGATTGTTTGTGTTTATGTTTGTTAGATTGTTACTGCTGATCCTGATTTTAGAATTTATACATTGTGTCTTATAACCATAGAATGTGATATTGCTTTGTCAACAAATTGTTGTTAGTTATGACATTAAAATAGGACTATTGTTTTAATTTATGAGGTGTTGAATTTTGTAGCTTGCTGATTTATTGAATAATTTCTGCATCATTTATGTGAATGAAGAGTCTTGCATCTTCTCTTGATGTGGGCATTTCGTGTGCTATGTGTAATGATGAAATGGTAGTATTAATGATTCTAGTTTCCTGTCTCATTGGAATGGCGTAGGGACAAAGCTCTTTCTTGTTTGGCTTCCGATAAATTCGCCGCTTATCGTTACTTCGAGCCCCTTTTCTTTATACAACTTATGACTGCTAAATCGAAAACTTGACTAGCAAAGATTTAAAACTAGCACACTGATTTTTTTATTTTAGTCTGTTTGTTGCTTAGCTGCTAGCGGTTTAAGTCTGTCTTTCCTGTCATTCTGACTGTGAACTGTATTCTGTAGAGGAGCCAAAGAAAGTTGTTGACAGCATGACTACCGATGCATTGGATAGGTTTGGTATTCGTGAAGAACAGAAGTTCCCGTTCCTTGGAAAGTATGTCTTGGTTCAATGTTTAACATTCTTGTTTTATTTTTGAGGGTTTATCTTATATTGTTGTGAATTCCTTTCTCTTGTGATAGAGATCGTCGAGATGCCAAAAGGAGACGTCCTGGTGATGCAGGTTATGTTCCCAGAACTCTTTATTTACCCCCTCACTTTCTGGATAAACTGACGGGCGGTCAGGTGAATATTCTGACATTTAACGATGCTTGGTATACTCATTTTTGTTGGCTTGTTGCTGCTCCTAATGTCTGATTTTGTGATCTTATCATCTTTTGTAGAGACAATGGTGGGAGTTTAAATCAAAGCATATGGACAAAGTCCTTTTTTTCAAGGTATTACATGAGTCATGTCTAATACATGAGTTGTTATGCTGCTATTCCTTCTGTTTCCTAATAATTTAAATGTTTGTGTATTGCTTGTGCTGGACTGTTGATTCAGATGGGAAAATTCTACGAAATATTTGAAATGGATGCACATATTGGCGTAAAAGAGCTTGATCTGCAGTATATGAAGGTTAATATATATTATACATTAGATTTCCCCCCTTTTTCCGTATTCGTCTGCTAATTTTTTGAGGATTTAGCTCCTGTTTAGAGCAATTATTTTTGGAGATTGGTTATTATTCTTATGTTGAGTTGCCTGCTTATTTTCTATCCTGAGTTTGTAATATGTTCATATTGCCAGGGAGAACAACCACATTGTGGATTCCCTGAAAAAAATTTCTCAATCAATGTAGAGAAACTAGCAAGAAAGGTATGTCCTTGAGTTGACTACTTGTGTATCCATTGAATTCAAATGTACTGCACATTGCTATATAGATGGTGGAACACTTGAGCTGGAATATATAATTTATTTGGCTGCTTTGGCGTGGCAGGGTTATCGAGTCCTTGTAGTGGAGCAGACTGAAACTCCAGACCAGCTTGAGATTCGACGCAGAACAGAGGGTTCCAAAGACAAGGTTTGGACATTAAGTGTTTTTACTTGGATTGGAGCAATAAATTATTTTGCTTTTCTTTGTTTCCTTCCTCTAGTGTGTGATTTTGAAGAAAGAAGTAATAAAAGGCAATAAGGCATATAGGATATGAGCAAGTTATACATGAGCTAAAGCTTATTGTTAGCTGATTGGCAATACCAGAGTTTCTTTCTACATTTTATTTTATGAGAGGTCGTATTAATCTTCAAACAGGGAGAAGATTTGATGGAATTACTTGTTTAAGTTTTGAGTTTGTACAAAGATGTTTTAATGCTTGTGATCTTCAGTGGTCTATTTTTTGCTTGTATACTGGAAATTATTGGGTTTTTTTGCTTTATTAGTTCCGACCTTGTTATATCTAGTGATACTTTTTGGTCCTTTGAATTTATAGGTGGTCAAACGAGAAATATGCGCTGTGGTAACAAAAGGAACATTGACGGAGGGTGAGATGTTGTCAGCAAATCCAGATGCTTCTTATATTATGTCAGTGAATGAAAGTCCTAGAGCCTCTTCAGATAAGGAAGAAGGACGTTTATATGGTGTTTGCCTTATTGATGTCACTACAAGCCGAGTAATTATTGGCCAGGTACCTTTCTGAAACTCAGTACCTTGCTAGCTCCTAGTAAATTATTTCCTTGAATTTATCGACGTGGAATTGCTGCCTTTGTATCAAAACATTGCATATAACAGGTGTTTGGAAGGTATAGATTTAGGTGTTTTAGCTTAGGACAGGAGATCTCCATTTTGCTGAAAATTCTTCTTTGCAGGAAGGGTGCTGTCAGCATGATCATCTGATCATCTCCCTTCTCTGTCCTTTTTAGGGGAAGTGGCGGACTGGTGGTGTATTCCACCTTCGTTTTTTTTTTCTGATGCTGAAGTGTTTAGGAAGTTACGTGTTATGCCGAGTTTTAGAAAGTTTTATAAATATCCTTCTCTTGTTTTTCGCCTTGTATCTTTCATCTACTTCGAACAAATATTAGCTTGATCCCTTCCTGTACACCTTGGGATTAGGTGAAATTTGAAATCAATGCTCAAGTAGTTTTCCCATAAATTGGCATCAATCCCCCTCCTCCCCTAAAGAAAATGAGAGCTTGATAAATTCCTTCACTGATCATAACTTGTTGTTCCTTTCTCAGATAAATGATGACCTGGAGTGCAGTGCTTTATGCTGTCTTCTATCTGAATTGAGGCCGGTTGAGATTATAAAACCTGCTAATATGCTTAGCGCTGAGACTGAAAGGGCTCTTACCAGATACACTAGAAATCCTCTAATCAATGAGTTGGTTCCGCATGTGGAATTCTGGGATGCTGATAAAACTGTGCGTGAACTCCAGAGTTTCTATGGTCACATCAAGAGTCCATCTGTTTCTTCACTTCAAGAGCAAGTAACTGATGCCACTAAATCCAATTCTAAAGATGAGCAATGCTGGCTACCAGATGTTGTAAGTGAGCTGTCGAGTGCTGGTGTAGACGGTAGTCTTGCACTATCAGCTCTTGGAGGCAGCCTCTACTACCTGAAACAGGCTTTTCTGGATGAAACGTTACTTAGATATGTGAAATTTGAGTCGCTTCCATGCTCTGGGTTCTGTGATGTTTTCAGGAAATCTTATATGGTGTTAGATGCTGCTGCATTGGAGAACTTGGAAATATTTGAGAACAGCAAAAATGGGGGATCCTCTGGGTAGGTTCTTTTACATTTATAATGTTTGACAAAGTATTTTTCTGGTTTTGGTTGATTTTCCTTGGATTGATTTGCTTTTTTCATTTGTAAAGAACATTGTATTCCCAGCTCAATCATTGCGTGACCGCATTCGGGAAGAGGTTGCTAAAAGCATGGCTTGCAAGACCCTTGTATCATGCAGAGTCGATTAGGAAACGACAAGATGCTATAGCAGGCCTTAAGGTAGTCTCTATTTCCTACTATTTTTAAGCTTCTCTGACATCATGCTTTTTGAATTTTGATATTCCATAATGTAAAAGTCTAGTTCTAGTCACAGAAATACGCTTTTATGCTTTAAGCTTTTCCCAATATATTGTCTAGATGTGAGATTTCTGGGACATGCTATTTATGTCTAAATGCAAGATTTTCGAAACAAGTAAATTAACGTGGCTGAGCTCACCACAATACCTAGGTTTGAAAGTGTGCGTGATAGTCTTCTCCAGTCCTCCCCCCTCAAATTAGAGCTTTTTCCAGTCTTGCTGTCAGTTTTGAGCCATGGTGAAGACTATGTTGCATGGTTCCTGTAGGAATTTGTTGTGTTTTTTTTTTCTTTCTAAAGGTGTGTTGGTTGATCATGTTCCTGGTTGATGTTCTGTTTTAGGAAAACATACCATTTGCGCTTGAATTCCGAAAAGAGCTGTCCAAGTTTCCAGACATGGAGAGGTTGCTCTCGCGCCTCTTTGCTAGCAGGTGAGTCGATAAAGAATGTGGAATTTTTTACTTGCTTTCATGCTCTTAGAAAGTAGAAGGTCACGTTTGGCCCACCTTTTGTTTCATGCAGTGAAGCTAATGGAAGAAATGCAAATAAGATTGTCCTCTATGAAGATGCTGCTAAAAAGCAGCTTCAAGAATTCATATCAACATTACGTGGTTGTGAAGTAATGACTGTGGCATGCTCTTCTCTCAGCTCTATCTTGAACAATACCGACTCTGAATTGTTACATCATCTGTTAATTCCTGGTACTGTCAGCTAAACATTCATTGTTGCTTCTATATTCTGATCAGCTTATATGCTGTGCTGATAGTATAGCGTGTTATGTGCAGGCAAAGGTCTTCCGAATGTGAGTTCAATCATAAAGGAATTTAGGGATGCCTTTGATTGGGCTGATGCTAATAGCACGGGTCGTATAATTCCTCTTGAAGGAGGTGATGCAGAATATGATTCTGCCTGTAAAAAAATTGAGGAGATTGAATCTGGTTTGAATGAGCATATTAAGGAGCAGAAAACATTACTTGGCAAACCATCGGTAAGGATATCCTATATATCTCTAAAGTGGAACTTTCTTGCGTTGTCTTATGTACTTAATTAACTTGTCTCCTTGTAATGTCTATAGGTTGCATGTGTCACAGTTGGAAAGGACCGATACCTGTTAGAAGTTCCCGACAGTTTGAAAGGAAATGTCCCCAAAGACTACGAGTTACGGTCATCCAAGAAGGTAAGAAGTTATGGGAAATTGTCCAGTTAGGATTTAATTAAGATCCCAGGTTGTTGACAATGTCTCTGCTAGTTGCAGTTAGCCTCATTTGATGTCTTATACTGTCAATTGTATCATTATAGAGTCAAGTTTTTTCCTTTTTTCTTGGTATTGATGTTTTCTAATGTGACTTTGATCATGGTATATAGAGTTAAACTATTTCCTCAATATAGGTGATGTCAACGGGCATTATAAGTGGTGATGATCCTTTGTACTGGCCGATACTTGACTCTTATCAACTCATCATACACATTATTTTAAAATGTCAGATTGTGTGATTTAGTTACTGACAATAAAATCACTACTAGACAGTGATTAAGTTGTTTCAGTGAAGCAAATAGAATTTTAAGTTTATAACTATGACATGAATAGAAGTTAAATAACTGATCTTCTTTTTCTATTTTTCACGAACAAGATTGAAGTGGGACAGATGATCCTGTTAATTTTTAGACAGTGACCACCATGCTATCTATTTTTGGGAAGTCTTTTCCCTTTTGTGCTAGCCATTGCTGTTAGGTAACATTAATAACATCTTGACCTCCTTGTGTTTCCATCAGTGGCAGGAGTGTAGTGTGAGTTTACTGTTGTGAACTTAACTGCTAATTTTCTTTATGTAACATGTTGGAGTTGAGGAACGGATCGGTCATTCTTACAATTTTTAGCAATTAGATTTTACTAGTATGGAATAGAAACGTAAATTAGGTATTTTCTGTACTGACCAGATTATCTCTGACCTGATATCCTCAGGGTTTCTCCAGATATTGGACACCATATATCAAGAAGATGGTGGGAGAGCTGACACAGGTTGAAGCTGTAAAGGAATCCAAACTCAAATGCATTTTGCAAGATTTGATAGGACGTTTTTGTGAGCATCATACAAAGTGGAGAAACTTGGTTTCTGCTGTTGCAGGTATGTGTTGTTTTGCCAAATGTAGTTCTCATTTGTGTCTATATAGTAAGACTTCCACTCTATGTAGTTTATCAGATACTTTGATATATGTCATACATCCCTTGAAGGTAAACATGACTGAAATTTCTGCTGTCTTTTTGCAGAACTAGATGTTTTGATCAGCTTGGTAATCTCATGTGACTACTATGAAGGACCAACATGCCGTCCAATTATATCAACTGGGTTCAATTATAATGAAGTACCTCATTTAGAAGCTAAAAGTCTAGGAAATCCGATCATTAAAAGTGATTCTTTGGGCAGGGGTACTTTTGTACCCAATGATATTAATGTTGGCGGTGCTGATCATGCTACCTTCATCTTGCTTACTGGTCCTAACATGGGTGGAAAATCAACTCTTCTTCGCCAAATTTGCTTGGCTGTTATTTTGGCTCAAGTAAAACTCTACATATGCAAGTATACTGAACTTTTATTCTGTTTCAACTGTTTTCCTTATCACAGCTGTTTATCCCAGGTTGGAGCAGATGTTCCTGCAGAACACTTTGAGCTATCACTTGTTGATCGAATTTTCGTTCGTATGGGGGCAAAAGATCACATTATGGCAGGACAGAGCACATTTTTAACAGAGCTTTCAGAAACAGCATCTATGTTGGTGAGATGTTCTGGATTCAGTTTCATGCTACTGTTCAATCCTCATTAGATATTAGAGTGTCCAATGAGATCTGTTTCATGTTGCTTCATGTCCTTCCTCTGAGGAGATAATGTTAATGCATTGAGTGGTTAACTTCCCTTGCTTCATGTTTTTCCTTTGAGGAGATCATGTTAATGCATATTAAAAATGGCAATCTAATGTACACAATATTAAACCTGTCTCTTTTGAATAGTGTCTTCCTAATACCTTCTTTCTATTTTGCCTGGGATCATTAACCCTAGAGCTTGTGTGAATGAAAGTTTATCTAAGCAATTCTAGTTGCTTTTATATTTTGAGCTCACAGTGGTCTTTATCTTGGTTTCACTCAGACATCTGCTACCCGTAATTCACTTGTGGCATTAGATGAACTTGGACGTGGCACTTCGACTTCAGATGGACAAGCAATTGCGTAAGGGTTTCTAATTAATTCACTTTTGGCACTAGTATCATCAATGTCTTTTCCTATTGTCTTGAAATTGTACATATCCATTGTCTTTAGCTTTTTATTTAAGATGAAATGCACTAATGCAGTGTCATCTAATTGCTGCCTCTTCTGCCTTGTTCATTTCCCTACAGGGAATCAGTCCTTGAACATTTTGTTCGCAAAGTGCAGTGTCTCGGAATGTTTTCCACTCATTACCACCGATTAGCAATAGACTATAAGAGAGATCCCAAGGTCAATTCTCATTCTCTTGATTTCAACTTTTCAAGTATTCTTCCAATTATGTTTACTTGGGCACTTCATTGAACTATAAGTATATGTGTTGGATCCTTGACACTCCCACATGAATAAGGACACTTCAAAACTTCATTTTAGGCGAAAATTCTTTAACTTTTTTACAAGATAGCGAAGTCGAACACCTAACACATACCCTTGTCGACACGAGTTCACGAGTCCAAGTAACATAGTCTTATACTGGTGGGAATTTCTGCTTATTGTTCATGTAGCTCATATAATGCATGAATCTTTTTTGCCATGATTGTTGTCTTTAAACTCCCCAAATAAATATTTTCATATACAGGTCTCTCTATGTCACATGGCATGCCAAGTAGGAAAAGGTGACGGAGGAGTGGAAGAAGTCACATTTCTTTATAGGCTGACCCGAGGTGCTTGTCCCAAAAGTTATGGTGTTAATGTTGCAAGACTAGCTGGTAAGTTTTAATCAAATCTTTTGCATTTTGAGAAACAACTTCAAACCCATAATACTGATTGGTCAAACATTCTAGGAATTCCTGATTGTGTACTACGTAAGGCTGCTGCCAAGTCTAGAGAATTTGAGGCAGCTTATGGTAGGCAGCAAGAAAGATCCAACAACGATGTTCGGGATAGGGAAGAAGAGACTGTTAGGCTCTTTAAAAATTTGGTTGGTTTTAGTTCTTCAGATGATCATTCTTCAAATACAAGTAAAGCCACACTTAGTCAGCTTCAGCACCAAGCTAGGATTCTTCTGGAACAACATTAATTTGGTTGCACACAATTACCAGTAATTGGAGCACACCTTGTAAATATTTTAATTGGTTTATCTGGATTGCCAGTAATTCAAGCCTCCTCGTATACAGGATCAGGTTTTTGTCAGTCATTCTGGTCCTGTGCTTACCTAACCTTGTAGAAACTGGTGTTTCGCTTTGTACAGGTAGCACTTCTAATTTTTGTACATGATTATTGTACTTAATTTAAAAAAATCATTGGGATTATCAAATATATGTTATCCTGATTTAAGTAATCTTCTTGAACTATTTTTTTTAACTTGTCCACAAAAGATAGCTCACAGCATGATGATATTATATTTTAGAGTTGATCATAGGCCGGACCAAGGTCGAATAAGTTGTCTCGTTGCAGTCTGAAACGTCGGGCTTAGGTATATTTCGGCCAAATTAAGGTTGGTAAAAGCCGACTCAAAGCCGTGGAATTAGGCGAGCCTAGACACTATGGATGGAAAACAGCCTGCATATCGAGTTGGAATGTGGCTGTCCAAATACAGACACTTCTTCATCAGCTATATTATATACATGGATTAGCTTTCAGTTTCACCCACTTCTTACTTCAAATATGTTGGAATCATATGAAGTACTATACTTCTATATTCTATTGATGGAAATGAAGTTTGCTGAAAGATATGGTTGCTCAACTAACTGTCTTTTGCTGCACACTTTAAGACTTGGAAGTATATTATATTGCTAGATGAAACTAAAGTTTGTTCCAAGAATTGGCTTTTCATCTGTCTTTCTTTTATGTTACCCAAAACAAGGGAAGAAGTTAGCTGGTCCGTTTAGTTAAGTTTGTTTATCTGCCCTATGACAAATTGACAAACCTTCAACTAACAGGATTGGTGACTATCAGAAGCAATTTAGCTTCTATGGTAGCTCAATCCATTTTGAGTACTCTTTTTTTTTTTTTTTTGACATCGAGAAAACGTACATTAATTAAACAACGAAGACAACCTATTACTAGTACAAAAACATAAAACAAAGTAAGAACTAAATGAGCTTTATGAGCTCTTACAAACCCTAAAAAAACAAAAACAGATACAACAGATAGAGATTCGCCGATTAAAGAGGGCGTCGCTGGTCGATGATTGTGCACTTAAATCTCCAAGAAGAGGAGAAATAAAGAGCAATGATGAAATGCTCGGACCTTTTAGTATGCGTGACAATTCTTATTGCAAGTTTTCGTATATAATGGTGAGAATTTATGTTCTATACTTGAGACAACTAATTTGAGATTAACAATTAAGAACAAAGGAAGTAGTATTTTGGGATTTTCCCAATTAAATAAAAGGCGATTTTGGAACAAAAAGTTTATACACAGGATCTAATTATATGTTGATTTATAATGAATGTTTATGTAAAAGTAAATGTTCTATTCTATCTCAGTCTAGATTTGTTTATCCTAGTATTGATGTACAATAGTGTATTACAAGCTGAAATACAGTCATGAAACACAAGCAAGTCTGTATGCTATCTTTGATGTGCTTGTTCTTCGACGTCAGTAACTCTGATACCATTGGTATTTAGCATGAAGTTTTCCTGATACCCAAAGAAAAAAAAACGAAGAAGAAAAGATTAGCTCAATTTCACCTCAATTTTCATAATTACAATCAAAATAGATAATTTAGAAGGGTGAGATTAATCACAGTAAACATAGATAAGTTTAGAAGGCGAGATTGTTTACATGAAGGATTCGGTTTCGTTTGATGCTGTTTTGGAGTGCTGATATGGTCCGAATTATAATGTACATCGGAATTATTACTCCACAACCTCGCAAGATTAGTACCTGCAGTTTTTTTAATCACCATGTTAATGTAAAATCTTTATAACTTAAGTAGCCTGCTTTTCTTTCTTTTTTCTGTAAAAAAGAAAGGTATCTTACTCGCTATTTTTTCTTTTATTCACAGAGTCAGTGCAAAATTTAACCATTAAAATCTTCAATTGCATATTCATAAAACTTATAGAAATTTAATATTTTTATTATACGCACATAAAATTAGAGTGAGTAATTATCAATTTTAGTTTGGATTGGAAGAAATGATAAAGATGCTTACAGTTAGAATTGAGAAAGGGTGATGTTCTGCTCCTCCAAGTAGTACATCAAGCATATGTCTCATCAACAAAAGAAATGTAAACTGAAAATATTGTAAGGCACAAGTATTAGTTTTGGTAGGTCAAAAAGAAAAGAGAGCAAATCATGGCAACAAATCAAAATAATGTTAGCATTCTCAATGCAACATTTTACACTTTCACTCTATACAAGCATTCATAAACTTCCAAAAGTGTTTCCTTGAGTGCTTTAAGGTAACCTTTCTAAAGTCATAATTGAGCTCTTTAGCTAAAATATACTCCTAATAAATTATTTTTTGTAAAAAAAAAAGGATTTTACTCGAGACATGAAAAGTTTATATGAAGTATCCATATGAGATTTCTGCTAGAGAATATGAGATCCATTTATATTCCTTTTCTTCTATTATCGCCACATCATTTAGGAACACATACCTTTGAGGCGCACTTAACAAATTTTTAGAAACTTGATGGATTATTCATAGTTAAGTACCAAAAAATAAATGTTAAAAGTTAGAAGAAGGCAAATCATACACGAATTTAGTAAACATATTTGAAAATCTTCTTATCTCTTTCCTCGACCATTTTCGTACGATTTAATGCATTCAAAGCCAAAATAATTAGCGAGCCAAGTAGAAATCAATTACTCTAATTTATGCATTAGATATAGAAAGGATGATGCTTAAGAGCCAGCTGTGGTATGGGTGGTCTCTCTTTTAACATATGCTTAGCAAAAGATTAAGATAGTGACTTTAGGTTATCAATTACCATGTAACCATCATCATTCATCAGCCTAACAAATTAGCTACTATTATGATGTTTTTATTTCTTTTTATTCCAAATTCATGCATAATCAAATGTCCAATGGTGTAGAACAGCTCTTTGTCAGTAGGACCCCTCAAAACGTGCAATAGTGTGGACCCCTCTTAAGATTAAGACAAAGGATGATAAGATTATGTATTAAGCTAAAAATACATTTTGGGTAATTTTACAATTTTGTGTATAAATTTGTTTGTAAATATAGAAACTTATTATGAAGGGAAAATTAAAGGATCAAACGGAAGTACTTACAATAAAGGCTACTGTTCTGCAACAAGATGCACTTCTTTCAGCTTCTGATGAGCATTCAGCTATGGCTAATAAGTCTGGATTTTGAGTTGCTTGTTCTGTTCTTGGAATTTCCAAACTTCCCCTGTTTCCATATTTTTAATTCTATTATTAGTATATAATCACACAACAAAATTAGATTAGAGTAGTGCTATTATAATAAAGTCTAATCATAGTAACACATGAACTTGTTTGTTTAATAGTCCGTTGGCCTTTATACGCTGATTAAAAGTTCATAAGTTGTATAGGCGAATGATGTTTAAACTACAAAGGTATTACATTTAACTAGTTACCTATCGAGGAATAATGTTTTAACCCTCTATCCTTACTCATAAAGAAACCTTGGGTCTGATGGTCTCTCTCCCATCTTCTAGAGGAAGACCCGAGTTTAATTCAAACTTTGGGGGATACAGTTTATGGAGGGCACGAGGGGCATCTTAACCGAGGCACCTTTTAGTCTTTTACCTTAGATAGGTAGCCTATCCTAGGTTAACTAGTATTATTACATAAACCTTAAAACTTTCAAGGTTTTATATTTGATTAATAGGTGCTTTATACTTTGAAAAAAAACCTCATTAATCAAATGAAAACAAGGAAGAGAAAGCAAATTCAAAGTCATCAACACTTAGATGCTTGTTTTTAGATAAGCAAGTAACAATTTAATATTCTCCCATACACTCATCAATTATCATTGAGTGTGACACTCAAAAATAAACCCAATATATAAACGTAACAAGTGACGAAA
The DNA here is from genome assembly GCA_947646795.1 of Beta lomatogona. Classification (NCBI taxonomy): domain Eukaryota; kingdom Viridiplantae; phylum Streptophyta; class Magnoliopsida; order Caryophyllales; family Amaranthaceae; genus Beta; species Beta lomatogona. Next base: position 466,205 of record CANSNZ010000319.1, on the reverse strand, counting down.
GTTCTTTGGTTTTAAGTATTATCTAACTAAAATATTTAGTAGTATGACTGAGTTGGCAAACCTAGGATTTCTAGCTTATCATCAATTTATAATTTTATTGTATAAATACTTTGATTAAGATAGAGTGCCACTACAAGTTATCCAAAACACCTATATTGCACATACACACAACTCAAATAGGCGTGTTCTTCTTCTTTGATTTTTCTAATATTTGAAGTAGGAAAACGTTGACAACTTAACATCATTTTTTGGACTTGTATAAAAAAGGTCTAAAAGAGTTACCACTTGCACAAAAATAAAATACAGTTAATGACACTATAGAGTGAATTATGTCACACGGGTTAATAACTTCTTTTCCACCAAAAACCGCATGGTTGAAAAATTTGGCATTTTATAGATACTAGTTTAGGCTTCTTACTTACTGCTACTAATTTATTTGGGTAAGAGATTCCGTTAATGGTTAACAGCTACTACGACAGCTAACAGTTAAATGTGACTATAAACAGCTATCATAACAATTACTCCCTCTGTCCCAAAATATAGTTCTCATTTCCCTTTTTTCACGGTAATTTATGCAAGTAGAATCTAAGAGGGATAGTAAAGATTTTTTGTTTATTTAAATAAAATATTGTATGGGAAAAGATAATTTTAGGAGAGAGAATGAAGAATAATTGGTGAAAGAGCAGTAATTGTCACTCTTGGGTTGAATAAACAAAGCAAAAAATAAAATTCAAGAAGCAAATAAATGATGGGACACGGTTTTTCTAGACAAATTACGGAAAATGTAGAACTAAATATGAAAACTATATTTTGGGACACCCAAAATGAAAATGGGAACTATATTTTGGGACGGAGGGAGTACTTGAAAATTTGTTGCCGAACAAAGCTAGTAAAACAGTTAAAAGGGGGAGTGTTTATATGTTACCTCATGCTTACAACTTCATCTAAAACCACAATCTTCTTGGGTTGTTTAGGAATTGCTGTATACCCAGGTTCATATTTCTGCATAAAATTAAGTCATATTTTTAGTCAGAAACTCAAAATTCCCCCAGAAAAGATTTAGCCAATAAAACAGTGGTTTTACAAATAAAACAGGCAACAAAAACAAAACATAAAAGTTGTAAGGAAGAAAAGAAAGTTTGTTCATATTGCACCTAAATTTCCAGTTGCATGATCATAAAAGTTTACAGATTACACCTAAGTTTGTAAGAAAAAGTACAGTACCCAGAAAGTCAATAATAATTTTAACCTCAAAATAATAGAAAAAAGTGGGCTTAAAGTTAGGGGTATGATCATTTTCTTTGCCTAAATATTCAAATTTGGATTAATTTCTGAAATAGCCAAAAAAAAAAAAAAAAAAAAAAAAAAGATTGAAGCTTTGAAATTTTGGGTTAAAGAGAAACTTTGAGTTGAAGATAACTAAAACTGAAGGCAAAGCCAAAGCTTGAGGGAGGGGAAAAAGATTCTTTGTTTTCATAAAAAAAACAAAAGTTTTTTGTAATATAGTTACACAAAAGAAAAATACTAATTATTACTTATCTATTTATTTATTTTTAAAAAACAGAGATGAAGAAAAAACACAGAAAAACAACTAGAATTTGAACAAATATCATAGTAGGAAAACAATCAATCCATCAAAAAGATTGAAATTTCATTCATAATAATAAAAATTAGTTTTTTTTTTTCATTTCTAAATAAAAATTAATGAAACAGAGAAAAAACAGGGGAAAATTAAACAAACCTGTAAACAAATTTCACAAATTATATCCCCTTTTTCATCACACCATCTTTGTATGCATTCTCTGTGAGCAAACTGCCCAGAAAAAAGAATGAAAAAATATTAATTACCCACTTAAAAAGATTGAATTTTGAAGTAAAAAGCATAATTATAAATACCCATCACAAAAAAATAAAATTTTAATCTTAAGTTTACCTTCACTGTTCCAGAACAAGAACAAGGAGCTTCCAATTTTCTGCAACTTTCAAATTCTGCTTCATGGCAAATTCTACAGTAGTAATATGAAGAAGTATCTAAATCATCTATGAATAATACAGTTTCTTCCATGTTTATAAACAATTTTTCTAATTTTTCTGCTTAATTTTCTTATTTTTCTGCTTAATTTTTATATTTCCTTTTGTTTTTTTTTTTTTCTTCTGAATTTTGAAGGTATATGTAAGCTTGATGATCTTTTCCTCTGTTTTATAAGCATGAACTTGAGTTTAAATAGGAGAATCAGAGGAGGAAGTGAAATTCCAAAAGTACCCCTAGTTGTATATTGAAATGGATATGTTCATTGTTTTCATCCACTTTGGCAGTCTTAGCTATTTTCTATCTCCAACTTTCTCTCCCTAGGAAAAAGCCAATATAGGGTTACATCAGTTGGATTCCTGGAAATACCATTTGTTGGGGGGAAAGTAGAAAGTAAGTGAAACTATCACATTAGTAAATAGTAACTTGATCACTTGAATTTCTATATTTTTGGGATTGCATGTACGGATTTACCTATCTGGATGTATTATGTGCATGGTACTCATTTAAAACTTTTACTGTTTTGTAATGGTTGCTTATTTATAGTTTTAGAAATGAATAATGAGCAATGAGCAATAAAATAATCTTGACGGCCCGTTTGGTATAGAGACTATAAATGGTGGGAATGGTAATGCATTATAGTGTAAATTTGTATTACAAATCCAATGTCATTACCTATGGTAATGCTACTTCATCCCAATATATTCATTTTCTTCCTTAAAACTTAATACTATCCATTACCACTTGGGAATGTGGTATTGGGTGGTAATGAAAATTTATAAAGGGAAATCCATGTTTTGTGATATAGTTTCATTCCCATGGTCATTGACATGAGAACTACTTTATACATTTACACTAAATTTCATTACCATTACCATTATTATGACCACTAACCAAATGGGTCGTGAGTGTATCATGCTCACGATATACCAGAATGTACGATAAAAGCTGTATATTTTTGGTGAAATTAGATTGAATTTATTGATTGATTTTAGTATTTTTTTACTATTGACTTAATATATGCATAACTATAAGAAATGATGATAAATAATTATATTCATCTTTGTATTATGATATGAGATTAATTTATACTCCTAATACTCATTTAGTTGTATCTCTTTTTAGGCAATGGTTTCAACTCTCTAGAGAGATTGCACTCGCATGACCTCAATTAGGATGCGTTCTATTCACCTGAAAAAACTTGAACTTATCTAAATTGAATTTATTTGACCTGGGAACTTATTTTTGAATGTTGTGTTAGACCTGATCAAACCTGATCTGAACTTATTGGACCTGAAACTTTTTTTTAAGGTGAAGAGAACACACCCTTATTATGACCAAGCCCAGTGTAATGAAGATAGTTTTAAAAAAAATTAAAAGAATAAAAGTTAGAAGTTATGTAAGGTAAGTTAAGATAGGGTGAAGCAATATCATTTGCAATAATATGAGTTGAACATATAGTTTGTTTACTATCTATAGTGTTCGTATTCAACAAAGAAAAGAAGAAGTAAAAACTTCTCACTATTAAGCCGAAACCCTATTCTCTCTCTCAAAAAACTTAAAAAAACCCTAATTCCTTTTCCAACCGCAAGGGGCTACTATCATCATCTCTTTGATGATGGTAAGCCCCAATTCCTTCTTTAATTCCTTAGTTTTCAATTGTTTAGTTTTTAATAATCCTCCTTCTTCTCTCTTTATGAGAGTTTTCTTCCCAATTTTTGGGTTTGTTATCTCCTTTAGTGAGAGTTTGGAGTATGACTTTCTTCTCTTCCCTTATGGAAGATTAGAATTTGGTAATTGCAGTTCGCATAGAAGATTAATTTCTTTGATTGTCCGTCTGGCGAGGAATGAAGATCTAGGATTTTATAATCACTGGTTTCATGATTTTTGCCAGAGTTGCGAAGACTGCGGGTGTATGTTCACCAGATTAATTATGCATCAACAGATAGAATGCCGAAACAGAGCAAGCACACAGAATCGTATTGCTTCAGATGAAGGGAAATTTTTTAAGGCTAAATTTTATCAAACCTGTGATGTAGTCAATTATGAAGGTTCATATATGTCTGTTAGTTTTTTTAATTTATCAGAAATTTTTGTAAGTGCCGTTTGGCCTTATGATTAATGAAATCTTTTTTCTTCCTGTCAAAAAAAAAAAAAAAAAAAAAGAAGAAGAAGTAGTAGTAAGAGGTGGTATAAACTATAATCACAAAATAATTGTACCAAAATATGAAGATTTAAATCTTAGTTAAATGGCTAATTCAGGTAAGAAATAAAAGCGAATTAAAGGGAATATATATCGAATAACCACATCAGAAAGAAGGTATTGATAGTAACCTACAGTGCGTACCTTGTCAACCTACGATTTCATGAGAAGTATTTTTAACGGTTATGATTTAAATATTTTAACATTTTGTGTCGACATGAGGTGAGAGTTCATGGTTGAGATTCCTCAAGGTGGAACTCTTGGACAAATTTTTTTTCCTGTAGCATAATAACAATCATCCCATACATGTACTTCCTTTCTCTCCAAGTCTCTATATTTTTCATGGTCTTTGCCTTTAAAAACTTCAAATCTGCAATCGGCACCTCAATTACATATGGGGGTTTTCAGCACGTCCACCCATCTGCGTTTCTCCTACCTCATGGAGAGCCCAGAAACACTCTTGAGCGAGAATATGGAGTCACAACGGAACGTGAATCTTCACGGAACCATGAGCCCAGAATCCCATGTGATAGCAGATTGTTGGGATTGCTCATGCGGCGAGATGCGACGCTCGCCGTTGGTTGTTCGTTATCCGGATCGCGAACATCATCAGCTTCTTCTCTCACTTCCATCAGCCATCCGAGGTTTGACTCCACCACAACAAGCACTGACCAGCGACGCCCCCTTTCCTACGCGACTTTTTATCAGTTGTCTTTATTTTGATTTTAGTTGGTATGTTCGAGCTCATAAAGCTCACTTAGGTTTGTTGTTTGGTTTCGATTTGGATGTATTAGCATTAGGCTGTACTTCTGCTTTTAATTCATGTACGATTTCTCGCTGTCAAGTTTTTATATTTACTTGTTAAATTTTTCTTTGATACAAACATTTAAAAGATGCGTGTAGGGATTTTGGGGAGCACAATTGTATAATATTTATGTATGAATGACAAGGAGGAGGATAAATAGGTAGGAAATGATATGAGGAGTGGAAAATTTTGATCTACCCAGTGGGTAATCTACCCACTAGAGATAGATACTAATAATTAGTAGAGTTCAACTCAACAGAGTTAATAATTTTTAATTGTCTATTTCTAATGGGTTGCTTACTCGATGGGTAGATGTATCAATCTCTGTGAGGACTACATGCTGCATGCTCAAATAAAAAAAAATGTACGCATTTATGACCGGTATATGAAACAATTCAAGTAGAAAAAGACAAAGGGCATATTATTAAACTAGGTATTATCGGGAAATATATAGGAAAATATAAACATTCATGTATTGATCAACTTCTAATTAAAATCAAAAGATTAGTTGAATTTAAATTTTCTTGAAAATATTGACTAATACAAATTTTATAGTTGCAAATAAAGAGCACGCGCAATTTGGAGTTTCTCCATTTCATTAGAAAATATATTTAACATGATTCATTTTTAGAATTTACGAATTACGATCACTTAACCTTAATTTTCTTTTTGAAAGAGAAATTTCATTAATTGAAGGTCAAACGACATCTACAATAAGTATTAAAGAAAAACAAGATATAATCAGACAAGATCAAATCAATTTCGTCTTCGAAAAACTACAATGAATCAGATCGAACAATACATTGCTGAATCACGCAGCTAATGATGGGGAAGTCTATCAATCTGACATAATTTGGGGAAGAAAATCCTTGATTTAACCATATTGACCGCATCCGAATTTCCAATACTTCGATATTGATGGTCTTGAACTTCAACCAATAGATTCAATTTCTCATACCAATTTTTAAACTTCCACGTGGGAAGAGAATAAAACTAAACTTCAAACTCCCATGAAAGGAGAGAAAGAACCCAAAAATTGGGTAGATTACTCTCAAAAAGAGAGAGAATGGAAGATTATTAATAACAAAAACAATAAAAATTAGAAGAAAAAAGAAGAATTGGAGGCTTATCACCATCGAAAGGATGATGGGAGCCCCAAATTAGAAGAAAAAGATTAGGGTTTTTTTTTTGCTTAACCTTAATTTGATTGCATTCTATTCTTCGAATAGAGTTTCTCTTGTAGTATTAAGCCTTTCTTATTGTCTTAATTTCCTACTTAAAATTTGATCTTCCATTATATTTTCTTACTCAAATTATAACGGACATGGACTTGTTGATAAGTACTCCCTCCGTTTCATTTTAATCTACACACTTTGACATTTTACACTATTCACAAATTTCACTTTGACCATCATTTGTGATTTATACGCGGATGAAAATATAGTCATGTGGGATCTTGTTAGATTCATCATAACATGTATTTTATTAATATTAACTTTTTATAATTTTTACAAATACAAAACTAAAGATATGTGTCCTCAAAGTTTTACATTGGCATGCGTAAAAAGTGTAAGTGTGTAGATTAAAATGAAACGGAGGGAGTATATAGTTATACCCATAACATATATACATCTTCTAAGAAATGTACTTTTAATATGTCGGAAACTTACGAATAGAAAAACCTAAAATAGTACCTAACTACATCTCTAAGGCTTACATTTTGTCCTTCCCCCCTTATGCTGCCTCTTTTTTTTGAAAATTGTACAACTGATAATAGTCAAGAATAATGAAGTAAGGGTGTCCATGTTTGTCTGAGTTGGTAAGAGCGCAGAGGGAGAAATCAAAAGAACAATTGAGAGCACAAAAGTTATTATACGTTGGTCTAGCTCGCCTAATAAATAAGACTACTTGTTCTAATTCCTAGCATTCATTAACAACTTCTTGAATTCTATTTAGGGGGGCGTTTGGTCAAATACAGAATTGTCAACAATAATTGTTACTTTTATTGGGTATTTGGTTCATCGATCAACAACGAAAAAAAATCACTTGTAAGGGAATGAAAATGATTTGTCCTCTAATTTGGAGGATAACATTTTGTGGGTTTCGGTTACCCTCAAGTAAGAATAATGATTAACTCACTACCAAAACCTAACAAGAGTAACAGTATTCGTGCGTCCCTTCAAAACCTACGTTGTAACTTAATTTTTGATGGATTGCATTTAGCAACGTAACCATGTATTATTAGTACCCTCTACAAGTCTAGCCACTGTGTAGATTATTATACACACATATACATGCTCTTTTCCTATAACGTGGGAGCAACTCATTCCACGTTTAATCTCCCATCACAAAAAATAATTAATCATGCCACGTTTTACAAGTACTTAATTGAGATTTAGAAGATCTAGTGATTTGGTCAATCAAGATCCTAACAAGATGATAAACTCATTAATTAATCTAGTTTAGTCTTGAATGAAATCAGGATCTACGTATCATTCTTCTTTGGGGGAGTGAATTCTTGTTGGCTGTCAGTTTGAACAAAAAAAATATGGAGTACAAACTAGGTGACGCGTTTTAAGAAATATTGACCATTTGATATATAGTTTAGAAGTGCTTCATTAAAAGCCATAGAATGTTCTTATATTGCATAGTATTTGAATGAAGAATATATCTTATAGTAAAGTCAAACATGCTGTAGGCTTGTAGCCAAGCTTGCATTAAATGATCTGTTATTTATAAGCTAGCTAATGGAATTATGCTCATTGTATATTGATAGATATATTCACATTATTATGCAACTTTTCTTAGTTATCAAGAAATTTGGGCATTTCCTTGATGTTTCCACATTTCTAGAAGTCTTTAGCTTCCTTTCTGATAATGTTCTTGAGGGTAATTTATTGTTCTATGCATGTGGAGAACTTGATGCGTCATAGTCCAACGTGTACGTAGGGATTAGTAATACTCCCTCCGTTCCATAATATAGTGCTTACTTCTTTCTTTTAACGGGTATTAAAGGAGATTGGAGAGAGTAGTAGGATTCTTAAAAAATATATTAATGGAGTTCTTTTGTCTTGGAACTACTCCCTTTATTTTCTTTTTTCCTTTAAAAAAATCAAAAAACAATAAATATTTCCTTGCAATGGTGCAAAGCAATAAATAGGAGCACACATTTTGAAATAAATGTAGTAATATTTTGGGAAGTTTGTGTAAAAATTGAGGATAATTTAGTCAAAACAAATTAATAAAAAATGAAGTAGGCATAATATTTTGTGACGTCCAAAATGGAATGTAAGCACTATATTATGGGACGGAGGGAGTAATAGTGAAATCTTTACTACTCCCTCCGTCCCATAATATAGTGCCTATTTCATTTTAGGTGGGTCAAACTTTAAAATCTTTGACCAAATTTTCTCATTAATATACACAAGAAAACATACTCATGTGGGATCTTGTTAGAATCGCCTCAATATGTAGTTTCATAATATCAACTTTTTATTTTTTTTTATCAATAAGGAATTGAAATTATAGAAGGTCAAAGATCCATCTTGGAGACCGTGTAAAAAAGAAACAAGCACTATATTACGGGACGGAGGGAGTATTTGTTAAGCACTAGTAGCTTGGTGGTTGAATACTTTTTTTTTTACACTAGATGAAAGAGAGTAACAACAGAAAAAGAACAAACAACAGAAATCAAATTAATGTGAGAAAGTTGTCATGGACGTCATGCAACGCTTCGCAATGTAATCGACGTCTGCAACTTGGTGCCTTGGAACCTTAGTAACCATACACCAAGTGAAGATTTTGGCCTTGTCCTGAATTTTTTTTATCGTCCAAGATAAATAGGAGGAGGAATATTTCCCTGCAAAATAAACACAAGATTAGTGGAATCTGTTAAATAAGTGGTTGATAATTATATAGTATGGCTCAATGCAAATATTATTTTGTATTTTTGGTGTTTGCATCCCAAGTATCCCCTACATGTCTCATGAACTTTTGGATATACTTCATGCATTGATAAGGAAGGGTGATGATTCATTTTTGCGGTCGATAAAAAAAGTTTTAATCTCAAAGGGATATGTGTGATAGTTCGAATATACATAAAGATATTTAGAATTAAGATGAGATTATAAGACTAATTTTCACTCTTAACAGAACATGTTGACAAAAGAGGATCAGAACAATAAGCATACAAGAAAGTTATTTGACCTCATATATATACGAGAAACTCTTGTCCCCATATCTTCTTAGGCACTTTTTTAACATCCAAACTAGTGTGTGGCAGGCGACGCCTCCTGCCCATACATCGAAGACTTTATTTTTATTTGCATTTGAGAAAGTTTCAAATTCTTTTTTTTTTTTTTTTGTCTTTTTTCATTAATTTTTCATATCTAAATGAGGGATTTACATATTAATATGGAGAGATATCTCACAACTCATTGCTAGTTAAGATGGTAATGAGTGAGATTTTCAACTTAGGAGGTCTAGTGTTCGAATCCTCCTCCATGCATTTTGATTGTTAGTTAAATGGATAATAACATAATGCAAGAAAAAGGGAGGGGTGACACGTGGCACATAGACTTTCGTAGGAACGCTTTTTAATATATTCGTATAAGTTCTCGATCGATTTGCACAAATAACAAAAAATGGAAATTATGATTAGTTGAGTATGTGGCATATGCATGCAAATGTAGAGCATGTATTGGCTCCACGACACCAATTAGAGTTTCACGTCAAAAGATTGTGATGCATATATTATATTGTGATTATTGAATATAATTTGGGGGCAGGGTGAAGCATATATTATAAAGTTAACCAATCTATAGGTGTACGATTCTTAGAAGATTCAAGAATGTTTGCACCGTTGGAGCATATAAGGGTGGTACCAATGTACCATGACTAGCTAGTGGGTCCCACTAGAGTCGTCCCAAATAATAAAAGTATTTAATGTCACATAATTAAATTATCTTCTTTTAATCATGAAATCAATTAATCTGAGTATTATTGATCAATCCATATAAACAAATAATTTATAGTAGTTTATAAAGAACATAACTATATCTATTCATTGGATATACTACCCACTCCTAATAGACATTAAAAAAATTGTTAATGCTGAATTGAATTTCACCTTACATTAAACAGTTGGCCTTGTAATAGACCGCCTACTTTTAATTTAAAATTAGACACGGTCCAAGCCCAATATTAAGAAGAAAACGTGTCACCTTTTTTAAAATAGTGACTAGTTTATTCTATTTAGGAACCAGTTTAATCTATTTCGTGACCAGTTTAATCTTTTCAGTAATGACGTTCTTTAACCCATTCAGTGACTACTTTAATCTGTTTAGTGACTAGTTTAACCCGTTCGGTAAGAATACCGAGTTATTTTTTGAAATTGTATGTTGTAGTTCGAGAATCAATAAAACAAAGGAAGGAGAAGAGAAGAGAAGAGAAAAGAAGGGATGACTAGGATAGTGTTGGGTTAGAGTGAAATGGAATGGGCTTGTTAGAAAAATTCAATCTTGAGTTCGTCTAATTTTATGTTAAAATTAGGCCGCCTATTTTAATAATTTGTGTACATTAAATTATATTAGTTGTGGGTGAATTACCCACTAGGTCAACCAAGTTTTATCTGGGTATAAATAAGCCTACTGTATCAACCAAGTTTTATCCGTATGCGAAGATTATAACTTTTTGGGAAAAATTGATAGGAACAGTCCCAACTATGGGCGTTCTGCCATTTTAAGTCCCAACTAAGGATTATTTATGTGCGATCCCAACCATGTATCATTTTTGCCGAAATTGGTCCCAGGTGACTGATTACCTGTTTAACAGGTTAAATTTGTTTTTTTTTTTAAGTCAGTTTCTTCTTCCCTTTTCTCTCTCCTATCTCCTTCCTCCTCCTCCGCCACCCTTTCCCCTCCCCTCCCTCCCACCCACCTCCCCGCCTAACCCCCGAAATCCCATCCCCCCCCCCGCAAATTGTTAATCGCTGCGATTAGAAAGCAGATTTATAGGAAGAAGCAGATTTCCAATTAGGGATGAATATGAGGCTTTTCATTTGAAGATTTAGAGGTGGAGGAGGAGAGAGAAAATCAAAGGGTGGTGGAGAGGTGGGTGGTGTAGGCTTTGATGCGTGTACCCAACCAATTTCCCACTCTAAGCCAAGGTACCCAACCAATTTGATTAAGAAGCAGCACCAACATTAACGAGGATCTGATTCCATACCAAGGCTCTGCTTGAAATGCCAGCACGACTTGCTTCAACGAGGGTAGTACATTACCCAATTGGTACTGAGTGCCGGAAATATTCCCGTCAAAATCAACGTCTCAAGATAATTAGAGACAGAAATATGCAGCATTTCTAGCTCACAATCAGAAAACCCAACTACCTCTTAATCTCCTCAAACTTATAGAACAACAAGTATCAATATTACAGAACCCTTTACAATACATAAAATTAGAGGAGAGAGAAAATCAGAAGGTGGAAAGGGGAGGGGAAACTGATGAATTGCAGAAAATGAGCAGGAAATAGCGAGGGAGGAGCAACAACTGAGAGAAAGAAACAGAAATTTAGGCGGGAAATAGTGTAGGAGGGGATATGGGTGGTGGTTTATGCTGTGGAGAGAGAAAGTGTTGGTGTGCTGGGTGGTGGGTGATGTGTTGGGTGGTGAGGTGATGTTGAATAGGTGGTGATGAAAAAGAAAAAGAAAAAAAAACACATTTTACCCGTTAGTAGCAGTGTCATTGACTTCTGGGATCAATTTCGGCAAAAATGATGCATAGTTGGGACCGCTCAGAAATAATCCTTAGTTGGGACTAAAAATGGCGGAACGCCCATAGTTGGGACTATTCCTATCAATTTTTCCTAACTTTTTTGTCATTTTTTGGTAAAAAAAAAAAAAGAAATTTATTTCATTTATAAGCTGCCAACTGATTAACGGCTAGATTGCTTAAAAGCTTGTACCAGAAATTTGAAATTGTGGGACATGATTTCGCCTATCATCATATACTAACCATACAACGTAACGTATAAAAAGAATTTCATAACACGGTCTCACCGAAAAGCATCTCCAAAGCTGTGATCGATTTTTAACGCGGGAATAAACTTTGCATTTTATTTTAAGTTGGCTACTAACTGTGACACCTTGGCTTTGTGGGCTGTGCCAGTTTTTAAAAAATTATTATTGCTTGCATGACTTGATGATGATATATACTTAAAAAAAAACCTCATATGTTATTTATTACTCCCTCCGTTTCATTTTAATTGTTACACTTTGACATTTTACACTATTCACAAGTTGCACTTTGACCCGCATTTGTGATTTATACATGAATGAAAACATAGTTATGTGGGATATTGTTAGATTCGTCTTAGTATGTATTTTATTAATATGTACTTTTTATAATTTTTACAAATACAAAACTAGATAGATATATCCTCAAAGTTTTGCATTGGCATGCGTGAAAAGTGTAAGTGTAACCATTAAAAAGAAACGGATGGAGTATGTGATCAATATTAATATTTGATCATGCTTGGTAATTTATATACTTACTCCATTCTATAATACATGTGATATATAGGAATGATATACAATTATTAAATAAGGACTGCATATAGTGAGGAGAGAGATAAATGAAACTATAAAATGACTCGTGTGATGAAAACGATAGGGATAACCTTATAACCGAAAATTAAAGTGTTGTCTTTAATTTGCAGCTTCATGTAAAAGGAAAGTGGTGTGCGTATTTTATAACGGATGAAGTATATAATAAGATATAAACATAATAATTTTCTGCGATCTTGTTGGTTTTATCTCAATGTATATCTACAAAAAAATATAATTTAATTACATGATTTTTCAATGCAAAATATAGATATTAATTTGAAAAAGTGGCTTATTTTTTAAACACAATCTATCGAAATCAGACACACGTTACATACTTACATGTTATTTGGAACCAATAAAAGGAAAAGGAAACAAAATCAATTAGGGTTACATAGCTGCATGGGCAAATTTAGGATTATGATAGATCACCACACCAGCATGGCTGCATGGGTAAAGTTACATTGACATGACAACAGTGGATGCCTGGATGGTGATTCCACTTGAGTTTAATTTATTTGATATTTTCCTTCTGAAAATTGAGATTTTTGAAAATTATTCTTTTGTGAAGTAGATATAAATTGCCCCCCTAAATCCCTAATACAAACTTATCAATTTGTTTTACCCCACTAGGTGATTTTCTGAACTTGTCACATAATAATCAGTTTGGACAAATATTAGTACTTTGAAAACTATGGATAATATATCATTCGAAGTTTTACAGCTTAAAAGCAGATTATGTCTTCAAAAAATATGTGGAGGTAATCTAGGAATTCTAACTTCCTATGTTAAACAATGTCAACCAAACAAGCACTTTGTCGACGTTCCATCAAAAGATTGGTAGCATTTAAGTGTAGTTGTGTGAGTTTTTTTTTTTTCACTAAAAAAAATTATCACTTGAAATCTCAATCGTATATGGAATTTAATGAAATCATAATCTTGCTTAGGATAATCGATGACCCTCTTAAGAGTTTTTTTTATTAAAGTAAACTTGCTCAGCTCCCTAATGAATGGAGACTTGTCTTTTTAGATAGTTTTTAAATAAATGCAACACATTTATAAATGGAAAGAAAAACCTCATAAGACTCCACCTCTAACCCTCTCCTAAAATCTAAACCACCTTTATTCTCTATCTAATTCAACATAAGTATGCAAGAACTAAGAAGGTTCTAATTAGTTGCGGCTTATAAGGGACTGACCCTCGATGAACTTTTTTTGGCAATATTAAATATATATATATATATATATATATATATATATATATATATATATATATATATATATATATATAACATTTGTAACACGATGATTAAATATTCAACTTTTAATTTTGAAGTCGGGCATTTGAAACTTGACCCTATTAAATTTTTGACCTAAGATATACGACTGTAAGTATGAGACAAGACCCCACATCACTCTAACGTTGTTATGAAATTCTCGTGCCCAACTCAAATGTTGTTTATTTCATGAAGTAGAGGAAATATATTCCTTATTCAATGTGACGTGATAGTGCTCAAAACCTCTATAGTGCTCCCGAAAGCACACAGTTCTAGATACTTCTTCTTACATTATTTGCCGCATTTTATATTGCACATTATACATTTTGCTTATTTGAGCAAAGTATGTCATAAATGTGGAAAAAAAAATACTTGAGTGCATATAGTTATATATACTCCTGAGCGCAATTGAGAAGTTGCAGAGTGCTTAGCTTGATTTTATCTTAATAAGCGATGCTAGCTTATCGTTTATAAAGTTAGCTTAGCTTTTTGAGTCATAATTGCATGATGTAACAATTCCTCTTAGACATGAAGCGATTGATTTATAATAAAGTGACTGAGTAACTGGTAGTACAAAGAAAGTTACATATAAACCGGCCTCTTGCCATGGCGGGCCGTGCTTAGAATGGGCCAAGATCAAGTCGTGTCGTGCCGGATTTAATAAAATAAGGCTCATGCACAAACCGACCCACGTTTCGTGCTGGAGTGACTCGTGTTGTGCCTCGTGCCTCACATATAAAATTTATATTTTATGATTTTGCTTAAAATGGGAATGCCAACTGGCGGGAGAGTTCGTCGTGCTCGTGTCGTGTTTGTGCCAAATTCTAAAAATGTTGTCCATGCATGGCGCATGGCCCATGAGCGTGCCTCTCGTGCCGTGCCGTGCCAAATTGGTCCTCGTTCGGGGATGTTCCCAACTCGTGCCGTGCCAAGTTGGCCGGCTGGCCCTCGTGCCGGCTCGTCCCATGCACAATTGTACAGTGATATAGTTATTAATTATTTCCTCTAAATCTGTTTTTTAAACACGTAAAACGTCCTATGACAAAATTTGTCATATTAATTCTTTTTACTCTGTATTGATACAATTTGAAAAATAATATTATGAAGCTGAATCTTAACACGAATCACGTGGTAAAATACTAAAATATGGAGTATACTTGTACTTTAAAAAACGTTTAATCAAATTATTGGAGGTACTTGGAAAAGTTACAACTCACAAAAAGTACTTGGAAAAGTTCTACATACTTCATAATTGTACTAAAAGATTATATATTATTTCCAATAGGACTGCATATAGAAATTAAAGAAACTTTTTTCCATTTTCATAAATATTCATCTAGCAATGTGCGTGTTCAATAACAACTCTTCAAATAGCTTTTTAGAAGTTTGATCAAGTAAAAAACTATAGTAACATAGAGTTAATTATGTGAATTAATGTTTTAAAGGTAAATTTTATTGCGCAGTTAATATAATGTTTTGAAAATACTAGAAATATTACTTTTTTGGAGTTTATATAAGTATGTTTTTTTGGCAATCCAACAACTAGTTTCATCCAACATCCCATCTTAACGGTTAACCTTACAACCATTAATTGCTAGTATGATAATTGATAACTATCACCATAATTATAACGCGATACTATGATAGGTAAAGGAGAAAGAAACTTTGGTTTATAATTGGTTATACAAATTATAGAAGGTAGTTGAAAAAATTAAATATCTTTATTACATCATACATGATTTTTTTTTTTTTTTTTTTTGACATCGGAAAAACGTACATTAATTAAAAAAGGAAGTACAGCCTATTGCTACTACCCCCTACAAACACAAAGAAACTAAGCTGAGCGATACTCGCTCTTACATAACTAGAACAAAAACATAAAGAACTTAAACAAGGATCAAACTGCTCGATTTGGAGTGCTGATGTGATAGTTAACTGTAGGGAAATTCTTGTGCTGGTCGATGATGAACGCCAAAACCTTGACGCACGGAGTGGGAGGAGAGGGCTGATTTCGCAAACGGGGCAACAAAGCAACCGCGAGAACAGAAACTCGCTACAGGACCAATCCCATTGACCTTCTGTCACATGGGATTCTACGTCCAGATATCCTGGAAGAGTCACATTCCTTTGTGACTCGATACCCTTGTGGAAGGGTATTACTGGCTTCTCCGATGATGAGAAGCTCAAATGAGTTGACGTGCTATAAACCCAATTAACAAATTGGGGAGCCGCCTTCAGATTTCTTTTTGTCGAGGTAATGATTGATAAAATCATTACCAAGCGAGAGTGAAATCTAACCATTGTTAGATCTCGAAGAACCGTCCGATTACCAAAATCGGACAAAATAAACCCCATCCATGAAATCTCTGGCCACGCAAACCCTAACCAATCACTTAAACCAGATCCAATATCAAGACCAAAACTACCTCCAGCAATTAACAAAAGTATCAAACAGCTTATTTTAACAAACAAAAAACCCATACTAACACACCCACAAACTAAACAACTTAACACACTTCCAACAATGCAGTAGGGGAAGGGGATAAACGGGTAACCACCAGGGAAAGGAGATGGAAAATTCAACACTAACCGGGGAGGGGGAAGGGGGAGCCCAAACTTAAACTAACGTTATACTGACCAAGGGAGGGGAAGCCCTAAACCGAGGACTGACGAACCAGGGGGAAGGGGGTAGGGGAAGCCCAAGACCACGACACCAGGGGGAGGGGGATGCCCAACAAACCGGAAACAGGGGAGGGGAGGTGGTGGAACCCGACGCACCACCCAGGGAGGGGAAAACCTGCAGGAAATGCGACGACAAAAGACTCAACCAAGAACAGGGGAGGGGGAAGGGAAAACCAACGACTAAGACCAGGGGAGGTGGTGTTTTTGCCGGCGAACACCGAACCAGAGAAACCGCCGTGAAAGTCCGACCGACTAGGGAGAAGGCTATGGAAAACCGAAAGAAAAGCGAAGAAAAGAATAAAACAACTAGGGGAACTCGCCGGAGAACACGCCGGCGGCGAGCGCGGCGCCGGAACTCCGGCGAGTTCCTAGGGTTTGGTGTGAGGGAAGGAACCTTTGAGGAGAGAAGGCAGAGAAAAGAAATTTTTAGAGAGAGAGCATCATACATGATTAAATCATCAAAGACAAAGACAATATACAAACTTATGTTTCATATAATTCAGATTTAATTAATTAATTGACTAAATTATATTGGCATGAGATATTATATATTAGTGTAACGTTGACATAAAATAGTGCTTAATTCTTATCCTCTTGTAGTTCTATCTTGTTCTTATCATAATGTTTCCTGTTCTCTCTAACTATGTGGGCCTGAGTCTTCCATACTCCATACTTTTAAGTCTTAAAGCTTCAGCCAAAAACCCAAATAAGTTGGCAAAAGTGGAAAGAAAAAGTAAAGAAGTTGTATATGATTGAGTAATAGTAGAGAAGAATGAAGATTCAAATTTTGAAGGCTCCTAGAAGTTAAAAACCAAGTGGAACAAGTTGTTGTTTACACACTAGTTGCTGGCTTAATTAATGGTTTACCTTAAGTCCATAAGACCATAACGATGTACAAAATCTATACTTAACATCTCCACGTGACACGTGTAAATCTTGTCTAAAATTTCCACATAGTTTTGGTTTGGTTTTCACGTCTATAAACATTGAAGATATGAGATTATTTATTATTGTTTTTTTTTTTTACAACAGGAAATCGTACATTAATTAAAAGATGAAGTACAGCCTAATGCTAATACAACCCAAACTAAAACAACCCTAAAGGAGCTTTCGGAGCTCGTACATTAAACCGATATAAAGTCACTAGTCAGTATGTCTATTATTGTTTTCATTATTATTACTAGTTTACTACAGACTTAGGGTCTGTTCTGTTCAACTTATCTTATCTTATCTGATCTTATCTTATCTTATCTTATCTGATCTTATCTTATCTTATAAGATAGTTTATTGTGTGTGTCTAACATCTTATTTATCTTATCTTATCTTATCTGATCTTATCTGATCTTATCTTATCTTATCTTTTCTGATCTTATCTGATCTTATAAAATCTTATATAAGTTAAAATAAGTTGAACAGAACATACCCTTAGTATGTCTATTTTACAATCATTTGGCACTAATAGGCTGGCAACAGAGGAATTAAATTTTATGGAGACTGTCAATCTGTCATGTTGTTGATCCAGTAGGTAATTTACCCACTACTTATAGAATTTGATATAAGGTGGAATCCAACTCAACATTAATAATTATTTTTTAATGCTCTATTAGGGGTGGGTAATTCACCCAATGAGTAAATGTAGATATGTCCTGTTATATAGATACTCGGGTTGATTTGCATTGTGCAAAAAGATTAGAATCATTAATAGGAATTACAATGAGTCAAATTGGATTGATTAGAGTTTCCAAAGTCCAAAGTTGATTCATCTCTACTTGGATTTGTATTAATCCATCAGATTCAGAACAATAACATTTATCAAATCACGTCGAATATCAGTCAGATTTATACTATATTATCACCTAGAAACTCGATGATCAAAGTTCTGAAAACAATTTTATTATATTTACTTGCTTTCTAATGATATAAACATTATAGCTATTTTTTTTCTAATTGATAAAGTTGCAGTGTCAATCATATTTGGCCAGATTGAGTCGGATCTTACATAAACTCCACTCTCTAAGGATTGGATTTTCATATTTTTGAATTTACGTTAAATCTTTTTTTCGAATCAAATTCATATTAAATTGCTCTCCTAGTCGATACAAATTGACTTATCCAATGAATAAATACAAGGGCAAATAAGAAGTTATTATATTGAATAGTATGAGCCTACTTAAAACATACTTCTTCCGTTCTTTAATTATTGCAACATATTCCTTATTTGGAAGTTTTATATTAATTGCAACATTACTAAATTTGATTATGTTTTATCTCTGTTCCTCTCCTTATCACACGGGTCCCTTTTTTCATCTCTCTTTATCTTTCTCATCTCCTTAAAAAATGTGCAACCCTTACATATAACAACTATTAAAGAACGGAGGAAGTATATATTTTATAAGTCAAAGCCGTCAACAGTACTCACTTAATAGTAGAAACTGTAAAGCTAAGGAAAGTAACCCTTAAGTATTTACAAAGTAACTTCTATGAAAATTAAGTAAGTACACTTAGGTATTAGAAAACATGTTTGATAAAAGTAATTGTTGTAACATCTACTAGAGGTTACTTGTTAAAGTAACTTTTAGAACAATTAATATCCTAATTTAATGGAAAGTCCGAGAAAATCTTAACCTTTAATTATCCTTAATAGGATTAGATATGAGACAAAAAATTTACCATTAGACATTTTGTATTGTGAAATGGAGGTTTAAAGGAGAGTATATACTTCATCTGTTTTTTTAATTGCACCATTTCGTTTTTCACGTTTGGCGAGACGCTTCTTTCAACATTAATATACCTAATTCCGTATAAGTAAAAATTACAAAAATTTGATATGTGGAATCCTTGCATTAAGATGAATCTAACAAGATCTCACTTGACTATGTTTTTCTTATGTAATAATGCAAGATAGCTTAACAAAATTAATTGATGAATAATGCCAAAAACGAAATGGTGCAAATAAAAAAACGGAGGAAGTATGCATCAAGATGTCTTGTGTACACAGTACACTCAACCATCTAGATATCTCTCTTTTTCTTGTTATCGTAGGCTTAGATAACCTGTCAAAAAAAGGGGGCCATCCAGTCCAAGCATGAAAGTAGGAGTCTGCTACTCTATCTACTAATCATTGGGTCTACACCACAATGAATTATGGGTAAAGCCCAGCTCATGGAAAACCTAATTTGGACGAAGAAGCCCACTTGAAATAGTCGAGAAACATTCACTATGAAACTATGAAAGTGTGTGAGTTTGGGCTCTTCATTACATATGCAAATAATGGCCCACTATCTGAACCTTGTATGAAAAATAACGTCTCATTGACTCATTTTTCATGTTCTAGATATTTTTTTTTCCTTATTACATATCTTCATAGTTTTCTACAAGTAGAGTTGAAAAGTCTTGTGACAATCTTATTACATATGTTCATAGTTTATTACAAGTAGAGTTGAAAAGTCTTGTGATTGGCCATTTAGTAAATGGCTTTTTCATTGACTTTTGGCTTTTTAATTTGGTCAAACAGCCAAAAAAAGTATTTGGTTATTGACTTTTTGTTGGCTGAAAAGCTGGCTTTTTAAGCCAAAATGAAAAAGTTGTATGGAGCGACTTTTGGATTGGTTTTGGCTTGTTGGCCCACAAACTCTACAATAAAGCACTAACAACCACAATTAATTTTGCCAAACACTTTTGCAAACGGTTGGCTTAAACACCAACTTAAAAAGCCAATACATACGACCTAATGCCCAACTACCAAACAAGCCCAACTAAACCACCAACAACTGATGCACAAACAACCCCAATAAGAAATTCTAAGACATTTATGAATTAGGATAAGTGGATAATAAATTATGGCCTTCGTTTTGTTCTTTCCATGAAAAGCACATCACATATTTACACAAACAAGATCGATTTTATTTTTTTAAATGCGGATTATTACTAAGTATACAAAGTACTCCATTTTAAGATATTAGGTAAAAACCTTGTTATTTGATAAATTATGTTATGCCTTAAATCTCGAGAGATTAGGAAATATAAGGATAGATTATTCTTTAGTTTGTTGCTATATTTTAAAGGGTACTTCCTTTATCCCAAAATATTTTCTAATATTTGATTTTCACTATCTCTAAGACACATTTTTAACGATTTAATTTAATAGTCAATCAACAAATACTATCAAATGTCCCCGAAGGGACCAATCAACAAAAATTATAAAAAAACTTATAATTCTAAAATACATATATAAATCAATCTTAAAAATCAGATATGAGGAATGGATGATTATGCCTAAAGAGTAGAAGTGTAGAACTGTTAAGATATTTTGAGAAAAACGTAATCTTCACCAAAAAAAAAAAAAAAAAATATTTTGAGAAAGAGTTCTATCTATGTGTACAAAGTGATGAAAGTAATGTTTGTGTACATTATTTCTTCTGATTCATTTCAATCTATCTAAAATCTACCCACTTTTCATCGACGTTGACAGCGAGAGCAGTTACACATAAATTTTCTTGCAGTTCTCATTAATTAATGTGGGAGCCATTAATCATATACTATATCATCACCCACTTGAAAAGACAAATAATTCGTCTAATTGTTTGGCTTCTGTCACTAAATAGGTTTCCCATCGGATAAAGCTTCTCAATTTTGATTATTTTGGACCTATATTAATGGTCCATTTGATTCAACTTAGTTTATCTTATCTTATCTTAAGGATGTTATTCTCATAATTGACATCTCATTCAATATATGATAATTCGATTTTAGTCTCGGCCCTATTCCTTATAATTTTATCCTTAATTGACTACGCCATATCAATTTTGTTGAGCAAAGGTAAAAACAAATAGCTAAACCTATATACTTGGTGCATAGGTTAGAAAAACCGTATTAGTGACCTTGAAAAAAAAAAGGCTCTATCAGTAATGAATCCAAATTCCAGGGTTGTATCTGAATCCACGTCTATTTGACAATTTGATGATAAATGGCAAGTGAAGTAACCACTAACCTCCTGTCTTGTAGCTTATAATACTCGTTTTTTTGGCTATACAAAAAATTTGGCAAGAATTTTTTTTACTAAAAAAAAAAAGAAGGGTTAAGAACCTAAGAGTTTTGGTTAAAAATAAGACAAAATTGGCCTCAACATCCTGAACTATAGCTCGGGTGCACCCAATACCACCAACTACGACTAGTAGCCTAAACACCACCAACTATGGAGTGAGGTGCATTCCGTACCATAAATGAGGCCGAAAGCCTAAAATGTTGCCGAAGATGGTGGGTTTTTTATAGTACAGACTGCACCCCACCCTGTAGTTGGTGTTATAGACTACACCCCACCCCGTAGTTGGTGGTGTTTATGCTACTAGTCATAGTTGGTGGTGTTGGGTGTACCCGAGCTATAGTTCAGGGCTTTTGAGGCCAATTTTGCCAATTAATAATAGGAAAAACAAAACCAACAACACTAAGGGCCCGTTCGTTATCGTTTTTTGTTTTCAGTTTTCAGTTTTTTTGAAAACTAAAAACCAAAAACAGGAAACCAGAAATAGTAGTTTTCACTTTTTAGTTGTCAGTTTTCAAAATCATCATGTTCCCAATACATTTGACAAATTTTTTATTCCTTATAGGACATATATCATATGACTTTGAAAATAAAAAAACCAAAAAACAGAAAACCACAGTAATACCGAACGGGCCCTAAGATAATTGATTAATTCTCTCAAATCATAGACTGCTGTTTTACACTTAAAACCTTGGCTTGAAACAAACAATACTCACAAAACTAAGAAATCCAAACTGATATTCTGATAACATCATCTTCATCTTCTCTATAAATAGCCAAAAGATCCCTGTTTCTCCTCACTTGCTAAAAAAAACAAACTTGTTTTGCAAAAAAACCCAAAAAAATTAGTAATATTTAATTCTAAGTAAAATGGAAGTAGAGAAGAAAATAATAGTAATGGCAGTAGATGAAAGTGAAGAAAGCATGTATGCTTTATCATGGTGTCTTAATAACATAATTTCAGTTTCACAGCAAAATAATTACTGTACTTCTAATACTACTCTTGTTCTTCTCTATGTCAAGCCCCCTCCTCCTGCTTATTCTGCTTTTGATGTTGCTTGTAAGTTTATCTATTCTTTAATTATACTACTATTTGTTTGTAATTTTCTTCCTAATTTCAGTTTTTATGTCTAAAATTTTGTAGTATGAACTTCTGTTGAACTAGAAACAAGCTAAAAAATTGTGTAAACTCTGAGTTTGATGATTCATATCTATTGTTGATTCATAAGTAGTTAAGGAGAAAGTCCTAATATATTAACTAATATGCAAATACTAGTCATGCATAGACTCATAATTCATATCATTTTGAGTAATTTTGGAAACATAAGATGGTAGTTTTTTTTTAAGAATTTCCCAAAGTACCTCATATATATTGTTTCATAAATCCCCACCACTAAAACTTTTTTATACTCTGTATCATTTTCATGTGTTCATATAAATATGAGGTGAAGATATACAAAACTAAAACAAACTTTTAGTGCTCACTGTGGTAGCCTTGGTAGGTTTTTGGTACCCTCATAATTTTATTTCACAATTTTATGTTGATATTAGGAACATATGGTCTAGTGGATGATTGAAAAGAAACAATTATTAAGATTGGGAGAGTGACTAACAAAGATAATACGACTTTTTAGAGACGTGTGTTTTTGTTAATAGACGCCTAGACCTGGTCACTTCGACCCCTTTATAAGGGGCATTCTTTCTCTCAAAGTTACGGGGCTATTTTGACTGAATTCAATTCTTTAAAGAGAGTTGTCTCGCGCTAAAGATAAAAAAAGATTGGAATGTATTTCATAAATTGTTGGTCAAATTTAAAGATTTTCAACCAATATGTGATGGTTATTGAAATTTGAAAGTACTGTTTTATTCATATGTTGAGTCTTTTGGCAGGGTACATGTTTCGAAATGATGTAGTAGCAGCCTTAGAAGAGTACTCAAGTAAGCTTGTTGACTCAGTAATGTCTAAAGCTCAAGCAGTTTGTATGAAATCCAACATCAATGTACACTTCTTCTGCTTAATTATCTTAAACTTCTATTATTTGTTAATTAAGCTACTCCTCTTTGATTTGATTGACAATTGTAATCATTAAATAATAATTATAATTGGAACTTGACTTATGTTTTTATCCTTCATTCTCATGATGTTAGATTAAGCTGGAAAAGAAAGTTGGAAGTGGAGATGCCAAAGATGTTATATGTGGAACAGTTGAGAAATTAGGGGCTGACATGTTGGTTATGGGAAGCCATGGCTATGGATTTTTGAAGAGGTAATCATTTATTTCGTACTAGAAAGGATAACCTTGTAAAGCTTTAGGGCATTAAAAAGAAGGAAAAATTGGCAAGAATAAGTCAGCCTTTGAGCCATCCGCTAAAAACAAGTCAACCTTTTGATTATCCTTGAATAAGTCAACCTTTAATACCAATTTATTTTTAACAAGTTATTGCATGTTCTTAACTTATTTAACTGCTTAAATATGATATGTGAAACTCTTCAAAGGGATGAGAGACAAAACAAAAAGAAATTCAAAATTACAAAAAGAAAGAAAAAAGTCAGATTATTTGTAATTTAACTTGTTTAAAATTGATAAGTACTAAAGGTAGACTTATTCAGGAAATATTCAAAAGGTGACTTATTTTTAGCGGACGGGTCAAAGGTTGACTTATTCTTGACAATTTTTCCTAAAAAGAACATACTTGTGTCTTCTACTTATTACAAACACGTTTATTTTATCTTCGTGGTGAAAAACTTACAACTTTATTAAAAGTCGGGTTACAATTGTGTCTTCATATACTTCGAAAGTTCCTAATCTTGGATCACCAATCAACGGAAATTAAAAGTAATATTTTTTTTTATAAATAGTCAAAAATCGTTTATATTTTCTGAGGTTATATATATGTAAAAACTTCTATGTATGGCCACTTTCTATCAAACTGTAATTTTCATACGATTAACATTTTGATAAGTGCTAAAATATATTTGGTTGAATATAAGAAATTCTGATAAATTTCATTTATAGAGTTTGCCTTCCCTCCGTAAATAATAAGTTGTAATTTATGTGTTGTCGACCAACAACATAAAGATTTTAAAACTATATATGTTCATCAAACAAAGAAGCAATGTTTAAGATTTGGATTCATTTAACTAAGGGTCCGTTTGTTTCAACTTATTTTTTCTTTTCTTTTCTTATCTTGTCATATAAGGTAGTTTATTGTGTGTGATCTAATCTTATTTTATCTGATCTGATCTGATCTTAACTTATCTGATCTTATCTTATAAGATCTTATATAAGTTAAAATAAGTTGAACAAAATGAACCCTAAAACTATAACCACTTATGAATACTTTGTGATTACAGGGCTCTTCTAGGAAGCGTAAGTTATGACTGTGCCAAGCGAGTTAAGTGTCCCGTGATGATTGTGAAGCATCCCAAGAACACTTGATGGCTACTCTCTCTTTCTACTACATATTAGAAGATAATATATACTATTATCTTACCCTTTTTCTTCTTCATATAGAAGCACCTTCTTTTATTTTTAAAGTTGTTTCAATATCTTTTTCACTACTAATTACTAATTTACCATCAAAATTATGTACTTGTACAGAACTAAACTATGTGCTTGTTCAAAATAGTATTTGTGTACAATATAGTTTCCATTTGACAAACAAATGTTGTATTATTTCTTCTGGATTCTTCTCAAGGTGAAGTGAGTAAATTAAAAAGGAATGAAAGAAGTATATGTCTTATAGAATGTTAAGATGTATACATAAATGTTCATCAACTAATCGAAAATGTTTATAAACTGATAGGGGCCAACCTATCATATGAGGAAAAAAAGCCGAAAGTTTCTTTTAAATAAACAATCTGAAATGACAAAATGTCACTATTAAAAAATAGAGGGAGAATCATAAAAGACATTAATTGACAATTTGTTCTCAAACTGACACACACAATCATATTCATAGTGATCAACATTAGCTCGGGCCGACCCGAAAAATAACGGGTTTTGGACATGAAATTTTGGCTTGCTATAGGGGCCAACCCTATTTTTAGGCAAAAAAGACATGGACAACTCAAATCTAGAAATTCAAGCTAAATTTTGGCCCAATTAGAAAAATTCGCTTGGTCCGGCCCGAACTAGCGGTTTTGGCGCGAAAAAGTTGGCCCGAGACTTTTGGGCCATTTTTTGGAAAAAACAATGTCCCGACCATTCCGACCCGACAGTGATCACCTTTTCTTGCAACTTATTTGGTCACATGCTGAGACGAAAGTAATGGCTAGGCCCAATTGCCATGCAGCACACAAATACACAATACAAGAACTTCTTCACCATATTCATCAAAATAATTATCATTATCTCCGAGATAAAGCCCACTTATTATATCTATACAAATATATTAAAAGACGTGTGAAATAAAGCTTATGTGCCACGTGGCACTCTCCTCAACTTTCTAATGCAAATGCTTTATGTCTATGTGTACTCCTCATTGTATTGAACACGTGACCATTGAAATGAAAAGTAAGAGCTTAACCATCAATACACTATGAATTTGTTGTCTAATATTTCAAATAAAATATGATAAAGTCTTGTAATAATTATAGTTAATTAAAAAGACTTGAACAAGTATATACATCTCTAACACTCTTATTACGTAACTTACAAGAGAATATTAATGTCATATTCTCTTACCACAATTTTTCTTTACTTATCACGTTGTGACGTGAATTTTTTAATTTCTTAATAGACAAAAAATACGAAAAGTAGCAAAATAAATTATAAAATTTAAAAATAACAACATATTAGTTTATTGTAACTGACCCGAGGCATCGCCCGGGCAATAAAAACTAGTACTTATTTATAAAGTACTTGAAAATCACGAAAATGCGCATATGTTTCAAAACAATGCCTTAACTATTGTTAAGACTCTCCATTCGACTATTCCAGGCATCATAATTAACACCTAATAAACCCATCGTTTCATCGTAGATTATTATGTATGTCCAATCATACCGAAAAGTTTACTATTCTTACAACTCGCACTACTAATATAGCTTGCCACCCCTCTTGCGCAGTGGCGTATCTAGAAATTTACTCATGGGAGTACAAATACGTAAGTAGTTGGACTCGTCAATTTTTTTTTCCAGAGCTTTATTAACATTTTTGTCCGCCTAAATTTGAGTAAAAACTTAGATATAATTGCTAACTGTTTAATAATCAAAACTTTAAAAATAAGTTGTTAAATTTTAAAACAGTTGTTTAAGTATATAAATGAGAAAAATTTGAGAGAAAAAAAATTAGAGACAAAAATATTATTTTGGAGCTTTGATCTTTGTGGGCTTGTGAATTTGTAGTTGCAGAGTAAGTTTACTTATAAATTTGTAGTTGCAGACTAATAGCCATAGGCCCATAGGGAGTAGTATATAGTGCTAGTAGAAGTGTTGAAGATAAAGTAAACTTGAGTTAAAGCCTTAAAGGGGAGTAATTAAAAGCAAAAAAAGAACTTTGTGGGGTTTCGAACTCAAGACCTCCCCATGCATCCACTGATTTTTCTTTTCCCTTCCGCTACCAGTAAGACAAGCCTCGACATATTGATTTGTTTTCATTATTTTCCAGAAATAATGGGGTACAGTTGTACCCCTTGCACCCCCTATAGATCCGCCTATGCCTCTTGGCATAATAAATTAAATTTTGATAGCTAAGTTAGAAGCCATTCTATTTCTATTGTAGCTGGCATTCTACTATGCAACATCAATAAATCTGTGTTACTCTCATAATATAGGGAATACAACCCCTTTTTTCGTAACATTAGGAGACCCTGCACTCGAGGGAAACTCCTAATGCATTGGTTACAAGGTTAGAGGAAAGTGAAGAATTATTATAAGGAGTGACAATAAAAGATGAAGTGACGACTAAATGACCAATAGTAGCAATCTAATCGACCGCTCGATTTGGTTCTCGGAAGATATGAGTTAGCTGCCAACTATCGAACTTATTTAGTAGAAGTTTGATATCCTTCTTGATAATAACTATTTGTTATGGAGGAGCCCAATGACCTTTAAATGCGTTGACGACCATAAGGTTATCATCTTCAATGATAATATTTAAATGTTATACTTGATGGCAAGGAGTAAGCCTTGATGTAGTGCAGAAGCTGCGGCAATGAATGATGAAGTAGAACCAAAGTTGAAAGCACGAGCATGGATGAAATCATCAAAGTGATTACGAATGATAATTCCTATTGCGGCATACAATCCCTCTCTTAGTTAAATCTCTCTCCCTTCGTCCATCCCCCCCACCGCTGCGCCACCCAGAAACAATGATTTTCGTTCTTCGATTTTTGGTAGTTTACATTTCATTTGTGGTGGTAGTGGGTAGCGGGTTTCGTGGTGGTGGTGGGGAGTTTCATGGTGTTATGGTCATGTGATGGTGGTGGGTTCAGATTTTCTGGGTTGCGGAGGGGGGAGCCGCGGGGGATGGGATGGACTGCGAGTGGTGGAGGTTGGGGGGGGATGGACGAAGGGGAGGAGGAGGGGGGGAGGGATGCCGCCCGAGGGGGTGGAGGGAGGGGTTGGGGCTGCTGGTGGGGTGGAGTAGGCTGCAGGTGGTGGGGGTTGGGGGTGGTGGCGAAGTGGGGGTTGCATGGGTGGGTGGGGCCGACGGTAGGTGGTAGTGGTGGTCAACGTCGGAATTGAGATGGTCAAAGCCAGAAAATGGTCTCAGGTTTCATCTTGCAAAAATAGTTAAGATTTTGGTTTTTTTCCGCAAAAAATGTTTTATAAGGTTTTTTTTTCACAAAAATGAACTCGTAAAATGTTTTTTTTGACAAATTTTCCAAAGAAAAAAAACAAAAACATGAATATAAAATTACATGTTTAATTCCATTCTTCACCAAAGCCATGACACACCCTTACACCACTCTTGCATCACCTCTCCCTCTCTCACTTTAGATATTTCCATCACTCCATTTCTCTCCCATTTAATCTTCCTGTCGGCTACATTTATTTGTGAGAAAAATTTCATTGATCATTCGATTTCTTTTTGATCTGGAATAATCGGGTTTAATTTAAATTTTAGTCTGATCTTCTTCTTTCGATCCCAGAAATCTAAATTCAAAGGCAAAAATCATGTTTCTTTTTGATTGGTTTTATGGGATCTTAGCTTCTCTTGGTTTGTGGCAAAAAGAAGCTAAGATCTTGTTCTTAGGCCTCGATAATGCCGGTAAAACTACCCTTCTTCACATGCTCAAAGATGAGGTAATTTTTTTGTACAAATTGCTTGATTTTTACGATTACCCACCTCAATTTTATGAATTTTATTGGAAAAAGATTGAATTTTTGGAATGCCCATATCATATTTGTGTGATTTTGTTTAGGAAAAGAAATTGAATCTTTGAATTGTGTATTTAGTTCATCAAGAGAAATGATGGATTTGTTGTTTTTTATGTGTGATATGATCCGATCCATGTGAAATTATAACTGGGTGTCTCTAATTACTTTGATTGTATTTTAGGAGTGAAAGTATATTTTGATCTTGAGTATTGGTAAATTGTTTCTTGCTAGTGTTTTGATTTGTTGTTGAATGATGAAGAATTTGAAGTGATTTTGAAATGGGTGTTTTAGATTAACCTTATATGGGGATCCTTAAATGAGGTAGTTTTTGATTGTTGTTATGGGTAATTGGTTGATGCAGAGGCTGGTTCAACATCAGCCAACACAGCACCCAACTTCAGAAGAGTTGAGCATTGGGCAAATCAAGTTCAAAGCTTTTGATTTGGGAGGTCATCAGATTGCTCGTCGAGTTTGGAAGGATTACTATGCCAAGGTACATTGTGTTGGTATGATAACGAGCTGATATTGTACTGTCGGTCAGAATTTCAATGAAGTTTGTTATTGTTGGTCTAACTAGCTATTAGTGAGTTGCATTTTGTGGTTCATTTGTTTATCTTGTCATGTTTGTGAAGATGATTGTGCGAGAATAGGAATGAACGCCTTTTACTTACTTTTTCTGATTGGCAAAGCTCAATATGTTGTGCTTATATGTGAAATAGTGCAAGTTTGTTCGCATAATGTTTGCATGGAGGTGAGCCATGTTTTCTAGTTTATGTTACTCAGCCTGGTACTTATGTTAGACATGGGTATGCCTCTAGGCTCTAAGTTTTGAACTTGGCTATTTTACATAAATTTTATATGATTTTAGCTTAAAACGAATGTGTCGAAGTGCCCACTCCCACACCCATTTTGGAGTGTCAATTGTCAAGGGTCTAACGTAGGCGTTTGAGGTGATATCATGAGTTGAAGTAACATAGTTTCTGACATCTTTTAGTGCTGTGGGTAAACAAAGGTAATTAAAATTTGGCACTCAAAGCCGAAGTGTCTGCTTCATTAGGCAACAGGCCATAGTCAGTTTACAGGGTTTAGACAAAGTGATAGACACTGTAGCTTCTTGAGCTTTCTATAGGATGTCAGTGAAGACTGTGGACAATAGAAAAAAAAGCCCTTGGCAATCTGCTGGCTCTTAGTAGTCTTGCACACGGATAGGTTTTAATAAAAAGGTAGCTAAACAAGTCAAATATGAGCTAAAGGAGGGATCTGACATGAACATTGGCCTAGATTCCAATAAACTGTATATATTGAGTATGAAACGGGTTTCCAATAAGGGTTGTCAACAATGATTAATGTTTCTCATAATACTTTCGGTAGGTTTTGAGTCATTGGCGTATCTAGAAATAAATTCGCGTATCTAGCCATAGAGGTGCAGATACAAGATATTTTTTAGCTAACCACATCAACTAGCAATCATGGACAAGCGCTTTTTTGAATGGAATATTTCTTGGAAGACTATGCAACACTGCAACTGTATCTATATCACTTTTACTTTATTACGTGACAAATAAATTGAAAGATTCCCATTTTATATGGAAAAGGACAAAGTTTGGTTAGAGGTGGTGGTCCTTTTCATTGCTCTGGACTCTAGAGAAGCCAATAATACCTCACTGATACTGTCTTGTCATTTTTTATCCAAAAGAATGGTGTAGTGTGGCCTTGATGAAGATAGTTTCTATTACCATTGTGAAAAAAGAAAAAAAGAATGTAAGAAACACCCATTAATTTCCAATAATAAAAAATGTTCTTGGTGTAGGGTGTAGGCTCATACGAGACAGTGTAGATCTTTTGAGGTTATTATTGCTAAGTTTAGCACTGAGGGATGAAAATATTAGTTCATGCTCAGCTATAGAAAGTTGGTAAACTAGACAGTCTTGTTCATCACATGCACCTCTACTCTACAGCTTGCCTTGCTAGATTATGTCCTATTTTACTAGTATAAATTGTGTGCATATTTCTTGATTCTTGTGTTTTGGGTTTCAATCCTTGGTCGGACTGCCAAAGACTTTACCTACTTATTCTAGTTGACATCAACCATAGGATGGCTCTTTAACCTTTTTTTTTTTGGCTTAATTTAATCCAATTTCCAATATGCTTCATGTGTGGTTATACCATTCACCATTGTATGTGAGATCATTTAGGCTATCCTTGTAAGATAAGCTCTTGCATTCAGCTAATCAGCTCTTCATGTTAGAAATTGCAATGATCATTCCTAATTATTAATTTTTTTAGCTTAGAGAACTTTGATTGATAGAGAAGCACACACAGTTTACAATTTTTCTTGGAAGCCAGGGTGAGTGGGGAGAAGCTAATGGGTTAATACTTTCTATGTTTACTGAAGTGGAAAAGCAAGTTAGATCAACTTTATCCATCGTGTCTGTAGCCACCAGATATGGAAGATGCAACTGCTTTGCTGATGGGCTGATGGCACCATATGAGTCTGCTCTGTAACTCACTTGGGAGCTCATATCCCCTGTTGGCTCGGTAGCCCTTTGATAATAACCGCAATCTAATTCTACTACTACTTGTTATGAAGCTCATTCTAGAGGTTCTGCGATAAACACCATGTGCTCATGGTTTTGGGATGAGCCATGCCCTTTGGTTGATTTGAGTCATTTGACTAACCCTTGGGAACACGCCTTCCAGCCAGAATTTCATTATGACCCTAAGCAATTTTGGTTTTGGTAGTCAGAAGATGCACAGAAACTGCACTTATAAGCCAAGAAACCAAGATAGTGCTCTATTCAGGAGGAAATTAAGAAAAAGGGAAAAAAAAAAACTTATGATGGTATACAGTGAGTATATTTGGGCAGTAGAGGATTGTTTTTGTGGTGTTGAGATGGGTTAGGGATCAGGCCTTGTTCAGTTTATTATAACCATAAGTGGAACAACGCATTAGCTGAGAGTTAATAGATGGTTCGCCGATGTTGCTAGGACTCTTTTATTTTGCCTCAAGTACCCATGTTGGATCTTTGACACTCCGACATGGGTATGGACACATTGACACTTCCTTTTAGGAAAAATGATGGAAAATTCTCATATAATAGCTTAGTAAGACCTCCAGACATGTCCTTGTGTCCGACATTAGTACGAGTAATCAAGGTTTCTCCTTCCGCATCTTCCCTCTGATATGCAGAAAATGGGCCCATTTGATAGGTTTGAACAAATCTCTGCTCCATGATTCATGCTTTAACGTGTGCTTCATTGACCTCGAGGTGCCTTTGTTGTTTTTAAGGCTGTGGAAGAGCTTCCTGGTGATGGTGTTACATTTAATATTTAGCAGCTAGGTTGGTCTGGCAAGCTCATTATGGTGCAAGTAGTACTAGCTGTAGCTGCGTGATTCTTGCTCTATTTTATCTGCAGTTATTGGTTGTGGACTAGTATACTCTTCTATCAAAGGTGTATCTACATACTCATGTACAAGTTGCCATCTGGAAACACTTTTTTTTTATAGGATTAACTATTAAGGATTAATCTGTACAGGGGTTCACTTAAATTGTCTGCGCGTCCTTTTTGCCTTGTTCTTTTCACCTTAAAAAATAGTTTCAGGATACATTAGTTAGATAAGGGCCGATAAGTTCATAAATAAGTTTTAGTAAGAACCAATAAGTTAAACTGTTAAAGATAAGAGGATTTTCTAATGTGAAAAGAACGAAGGTGGCCATAAACTTGTTCGGTGGAATAAGTATTGTTGACTGACAGTTTGGTATGTAGCATATCAGAAACCTACATAAACACCCTTAATGGATAAGCCTTTCTGTTCGCCTCTGGCATCTTTGTCTTCTCCCTACTTGTTTTGTAGACAATTGTTAGGGATATAACCTCCCTATCTGGTGCAAGTTATGCATTTATCTTCTCTCTGCAGGTGGATGCTGTGGTGTACCTCGTTGATGCATTCGATAAGGAGAGGTTTACGGAGTCGAAGAAAGAATTGGATGCCCTTCTATCTGATGAAGCCTTGGCCAACGTTCCATTTCTCATCTTAGGAAACAAGATTGACATACCTTATGCTGCTTCAGAAGACGAGCTCCGCTACCACCTCGGACTATCCAGCTGTACAAGCGGCAAAGGAAACGTAAACCTCGCGGACTCCAATGTCCGACCTCTTGAGATCTTCATGTGCAGTATCGTCCGTAAAATGGGTTACGGTGAAGGGTTCAAGTGGATGTCTCAGTACATCAAATAGATGATGATATGAGTGGATGAGACATAAAGTTCCACACAGGGAAACAAAATGTAGGGAATGAACTGAAAAGGTTAAAAGTGGTTGATGGTATTCATCACATAGTTTGAAATTGTTTCCAAATTAAGTGGTTGGGATTATGAAATTAATGCCTTGGATTTGCATGGAATTAACAGCCAGTGATTTTTTGTAACATACAGGATTTTTCCCTCTTTGAAGTTTGAGCTAGTTTTTTATATCTGCTTGATGCTTGTTTTGGAATGTTTTTAGCAGTAAATATCAGGATATCGAATTCAAGAATGCTTGCTGAAATCTCATTATATAGGCTATAGCTAATTTAAAATTGTTACATATTCCATACTCAGATACCTTTTGTTGCAACATATCCATTTTGGCTCACATTTGCTCATTCACTTTTTTTACTAAACTTTTCCGCTTTCGTAATCTTATGCCTAAGTGAATATTCCATACATTTTTTTTATTTCATGAATCTGGAAATAATAGAAAATTATTTTAGGAACAAATCTATTAAGCTAATTATATATTTATATATGGTTAGAACAAAGAACTATCCCCCCAAGATAAAACACTCCTTTGGGTTACTCGCTATGC
This sequence comes from Beta lomatogona, assembly GCA_947646795.1. Taxonomy (NCBI): domain Eukaryota; kingdom Viridiplantae; phylum Streptophyta; class Magnoliopsida; order Caryophyllales; family Amaranthaceae; genus Beta; species Beta lomatogona. The sequence continues at coordinate 432,389 of CANSNZ010000319.1, read as the reverse complement.
TAAAGTCTTTGCTACGTCGGCGTGGCAGATTGAGGGATATGCATGTTTGTATGGAATTAAGGAAGCAAAGGAAAAAGGTTGGAGGCGTATTATGGAACGGAGGAAGTATATATATATATATATATATATATATATATATATATATATATATATGTGAGTTCATATGAGAATGCATACTTACATGAGAAAAGTTTTTACGTGCTATAACTTTAATAAGCAAGTGATGTAACTCTAATGAAAAAGTGATGTAACTCCAAAATAAAAAATTAGAAAAAATTTTTTTTGAAAAAAATAAATTTATTTTTTGGGCTCAAAGTTTTTTTGGAGGTATAACTCTAATGAATAAGTGTTGTGACTCTAATCCAATCTTGTGGTTGAGATTCATTCTCATTTCTCATGGAAGGAGGCATTCTCATGTGATCCTGATGTCGATGTAATGTGTTGTAAGATATATGGTTGGGTTACTTGATGAAAGTTATGGATGAGACATGTTGATCATATATACTTTTTTTTTTTGGGAAATTCCCACTGGTAGGCTTCTATTCCTGAGAATTCTTAATGGTAGATTCGACTTTTTTATTTTCCCATTGCTAGGCCTCAGTTTTTTCTAATTTATCCAAACCAAATGTAGCATTAACAAGGCTTAAACGTTCATTTCATGTTTAGTTTTAATACTTCTGTTAAGTTTTACCTAACCCCTACTAACCTTGATATATTTAGGTCTAGACTCCTAACTAGCTAACAATTTTTTTTCCCTCCAATTCTAATTTCACTTTCCCTCTAGTCTAACCTCCGCTTCCCATTATGAAAAGCGTTGCCTTGTGACTGTCAAGCCAACAACGCATATATTAAGTTTCAAAACAAAAGATCAAGTTGATTTCGTTCACCCCAAGCCATTCCACAAATGCAGCATATATCATAGAGATGATAGGTCGATGTGATCAGAATCTGGATTGTAGGATTCATTGAGCAATTGTGAGTATTGAGGAGAGAAAACGAGTAGAAATGGGTAAGATTTTGAGTCAATTAGTAAACTTTTGTATCCCTTGGCTATAAGGCTATAAGCTTTGCTCCATAACGAAGTATCTAGGGGAAAAAATTGTCCATTTAAAGCAATGTTGGATCAATATTCTTGGTAGTTTGTCAATAATCATGGGCTCTACTGGTCTCTACTCTTGATAGCCCATACAAGTGTAATTAATCTTATGGAAGTTTCTTAAATCACAGTAATGTTTTATGTTGTTGAAGTAGAAATTAACTAGACAACTCTTCTTATTTTAGGTTTAGGTTTAACATAGTTAGGGAGTTAACCGGATAATTAACGTCAAACCGCTATTATTAAAGGAAAATTATCACTAATGCCACATTTAGCAAATACACAATAGTTGAGGCATAACAATGGGAAAATAAAAAAGTTGAATCTACCATTGAGAATTCTCAAGAATAGGAGCCTACCATTGGAAATTTCCTTTTTTTTTGACATCGCCAGACCATATATTTGGTGAGACTAGCTACCCACCCAACTTCGGTAGCCCTACACGGCCTCACCCCTTTGGTGACACCACCACTATCCCATGCCAATCAAGATAACCACCGTAGCACAAACAAAAATCAGAGCTCTTATATGAGATCAAATATGAGCTACATCACTATATATCACTACCCTTGTGACTCTTTTAGTCCACTATTCATGTGACTCTTTTATACACACAATAAAAAAGCACTATTTATCATATATCTTGAATTGTCATTGATATCATTTATCCCTGATTAATTAATTACCGTTCTTTAATTTATATTAGGATGCTTTATTTCCTATCTTCATATCATGACACTAAACGAGTAAAATAATACTTCATCCATTCTGAAATAAATGAAACACTTCTCTCTTTAATGTAAGAGCATTTTAATAGAAGTTTTTTACTTATTTCAAAACGGATGAAGTATTTTTTTCATAAAACTCTCCATTCCCTTTAATAATCTCGACTCTCTTGATTCACCACATGCGACTGTACTGTCTACATCATAATATCACATATCCAACTATTGAGTATTGAGCCTACTAAAACAAAAACAAATATCTTGAGTCAAAAAACAGGCACTAACACATGAAATTTCCTTTTATCACACATATCCTTCCACGTTACAATTAATACAAAATTTCTATTATTCAAACATAACTCGTTATTACTATTGACTTTTCGCACTCTTAAATCACACGTACTCCACTGTTTTTCCCTACTATATATAAACCTCACTTCACACACTCTTTTTCAAACCTAAAAAAAAAACCAATATCAATATTCTTCTTCCAAAAAAATTCAATACTTTCACTCTAAAAACACACAAACAAAAAACAAAATTCTATCTTTTTCCAAAAAGTTCAATACTTGTTCACGCTAAAACACACAAAATACAAAACACAAAAAAGATGGGAAATTTTAGCTCATGCTTAAAAACCCAAAATTCATCAAACTCAAAAAATATAGCAAAGTTAGTTGATACACAAGGGAAAATAACACTAGTAAACCTTCCTATAACAGTTGCTGAATTAATGCTAGAAAATCCTGGATTCGCCCCTACTCCGGTGGAAGATCTCCGGGAAACTCGCCGGATTCCGGCAATGAGAGCTGATGATAATTTACTTGGCCGGAAAGTTTACCTTCTATTACCGGTTGACAAAGTCAACTCTAGGTTGACTGACCTACAATTGGCTTTTATTGACTCTATTCTTTGTTCTTGTAATAATAATAAGAAGGTGGGTAGAAGGACACGTGGCGGTTCTAAGGTTTCTCCTGTTTTAGATGATCAGAATTTAGAGGAGTTAGTGAAGGATTTGACCGGTGGAAACGGTCAAAGGAAGAGATTTTGCAAGGTTTGGGAACCTGTTCTTGAGCCTATCTTGGAAGGGTGTTAAATACTTAGATTTATATGGTAGAAGTATAAATATACGAAGTATGTAGTTATGATTTAGAAGTAAAAATGTAATTTTAACTGTAGTTGATTAGATTATTAACACATTTCTTCATTCTTTTGTACAAAGAAAATTATACATTATATATTTCATTATATTGTTACGATTTGAATTTTAATTTAATGCTATAATTTGTTAAATTTCATGATTAGGGAGGAAGAAAGGAGAAGAGAGTGAGGTCAGCCATTGTTGGCTTAGAGAGAGCTGGAGAGAAAGAGAAATGAAAACTTGTGTATTATTGTGATGTAAGAAGTTAAGAGAAACATTACAACCTACATATTTATACTAATTGCAATAAAACTAAACTTTGATGGTTCAAGCTAAACTTTGATGGTTCTGTTATTGGCTCCTCAGCTGCTGCCAGTGTTGCCATTCGCAACTCCGCTGGCCTTCTTGTGGCTGCACAAACTTATCGATTTGGCCAAACCTCAGCTCTCATGGCTGAAGCATGGGGATTAAGAAATGGACTTATACTTGCCATTCATCAGCATATATATTCAAGATCTATTATTGAAGGAGATAATCAAGTAGTTATAAGAGTGCTGCAAGGGCATTACACTTGTCCTTGGACTATCCAAACACTCATTAACGACATTCAGCAGCTGCTTCGTCAGTTTAGATTCTACACTATTAAGCATATTTTTCGGGAAGCTAATCGGTATTAGCAGATCTACTATCAAAAAAAGGTCATAATATTTCTGCTGCATCGGTTGACATGGATGTTTCAACAGAAACTTCATTATATAAAATTGTTCTTCTAGTAGGAGTCTCCCTTGAAAAAATGGTGTCCTAAATTTCCTTATGTACCATAAAAAAAATGCTAGAATTACATCTAACAAATTAACTAACAACAATAACTGAACTCTAACAACCTAACAACAATAATCAAACTATCTACTTCAACATAATTCGAATATCTTGTTCATAGGAATATCGTCCTTTAACGTTGCATTTGCAAATAATAATGGTGTATATGATGAATGCTAATAGTAGTACTAGTAATGAGTAGTAATAGCATATATAGGAGTAATTATATTGGAATTTTTTCTTAAATAATGTCAAAGGGAGTATTAATTCCTCTTATGCACTGAACTTGAAATTAATTCCATGGATACCGTCCACGAAGGACAGAATGTGAGATTTTTTTTTACTTTTATTTTCGCCAAAGCAACCGCTACTTAGAGTATAGCGGTTAATTTTAAGTTAAGTCGCTACTGATGGTAGCGGTTTACGAGGTAAAATCGCTACTTGGTGTAGTGGTTTATACCGAAAATCGCTATTGAAGGACACAAAGAGAATGCGTGACGCACTGCGCCTGTGTGGCACGCGCATTCTCTTGCTTTGGTTCTGTTCAGCGCATTATATGTGTGCCTTATAGCTTGTCTTAGGGTCGCAGTATAACCGCTATTTGAAGTAGCGGTCAACTTCGGTGAAACATTATTGATATTAAGCGCTACTCCAAGTAGTGGTTTTATTAAAAAACCAAAATTCTGGCGTGCTGTTCTTCGTGGATGGTATCCATGGGATTAATTTCAAGTTCAGCGCATAGGAGGAATTAATACTCCCTTTGACATTATTCATTGGAAAAAATTCAATTATATTGTTATTCTAATAAATACTTATATTGATCTTGTCCTAACATAGTATTTGTCCCATTTTCTTATCCTATTTTATGAAAAGGATATTAATATAATGATTTATTGTGACTCGTCTTTCCTACCATGTCGACATACATTTGAATATTAGCTAATAATCCGTTTAGTCTTTTTTATTTGATTTGAATTTATTCATTAAGCATACTTGGTTTGCACCCCCAAAAAATATCATACTCAAGACAAATTGTTTTTGTAAAGTCAAATAGATCAATAATATAATTACATTGACTATGAGCCTATGACAAGAATTCGATTGTATGTGTTGAAATATAATCAAGCTTTCCTGTAAGCTTCTTTTAAGAGGAATTGATCTTCGGCCAAAGGAGGGGGGAAACAAGCAAGGTGGATGAGAAAGACCTCTCAATTCTTGTTGAAATTTGACAATAAACTATCTGACCAGACATTCTTTCGTATCTCATTACATATTAGTATAAATTAATTAGAGATTGATCATTTGAAATATATTTAAAAATATTTTTGACAAATCCTACATAATAACGCTTTCAATTTTTTTTCCTAAGATTACGTTTTTTAACCTACACAGTTTGAATAGAGACAAATGTAACAGACTCTCGCATAACTATATCTTTCTTCAAGTATAGAGCATATCTGATGATTAAAGTATAGTATGTGAATAGACAACCACTAGTGCGAAAATACAAAAACTAAAAAGATACTATAATAACAATTGACTTCTAAAAAATATGCAATTGGGGACACAATAGGAGTAACAATTTATAACACATGTTTTCCCTTATTTCTTAATCAGTAAACAAAGTTACAGTCAAACTAAAGAGTAGAATGAGCATGCTATGGGCCAACTATAATTAATTTTAAAAGTGCCAAAAACAGTAGCAAGCAGGCAGTACTAACCATGAAATTTCCTTCACACCTCTCTTTTATGTCACAATTTAACGCAAGAAATATACTACTATAATCATAACGTATTCAATTATTCAATACTCGTTTACTTTTCTACTATTTTGACCTTTTGAACTCTTCTCCTAAACCACACGTACTCCCCTCCTTTTTAACACACTAATTCACTAACATATACAAAGAACTCAATGATAATCCCACTATATATATGCATAAATCTTACTTTTAGTTACTTATACTTCAACAACATTTTTTCACTACTATATACTACTATATATCCCTCCTTTTTTGGATTAGAACAAAACAAATGGGAAATTTGAGCTCATCATGCATAAAAATCCAAGATATATCAAACTCAAAAAATATAGCAAAGTTAGTTGATTCATCAGGGCAAATGAGACTAGTGAATCTTCCTACAACGGTGGCTGAATTAATGCTTGAGAATCCGGGTTTCGCGCTTACTCCGGTGGAAGAACTCGAGAGAGATCACCGGATACCGGCGATGAGAGCTGATGATGAGTTACTTGGTCGTAAAGTTTACCTATTGGTGCCGGTTGATAAAGTCAACTCTAGGTTATCTGACTTGCAACTAGCAGCTATTGAGAACGTGATGAGTACATATTGTGATAAAAAAGTGGGTATAAGGACACGTGGAAGTTCCAAGGTTTCTCCTGCTTTAGGGAGTACTGGCTTAGCCGGTCAGAATTTGGAGGAATTGGGAGGGAAATGTAGTAGTACCGGTGCAATCGGTCAAATGAAGAGAATTTGTTATGCTTGGAGACCTGTTCTTGAACCTATCTTGGAAGAGTGCTAATATTATTTACTAGGAGTGTTATCTAAACATAGTCTTATTTGTGACAATTCTATACATGTTATTCTTACTTTAGATAGGTTGTCCATCCGTCAAAAAAAAGCTTGGTAGTTGACAATTATTCATTGTTTTGTACAAAGAGATAGGCATATATATACAATATAGATTGTTGCTAATTAATCGTTATATTGATTCTATCAATACCAAGAGAGACCCAAAAAACGATAAATGATTTAGAGTGTGGATCTTACGATTTTTTGAGCGCAGTTGGACAACAATTAAAACGACGTAAAGAGAAAGAAAGAATTCCAAGCCCCTTGTTAAGGTCGAGAGAATCGTCGTATATTTAATTAGTGAATATGCACTTCAAAATTGATGTACGTACTTGATTATTATAGAGATGTCATTCTTTTAGTGAAGGTAGATGGGATCATATATATATTAAGGTATGTCTGTATATAGGATGGATACAATTCGAAAAATAGTGACCTTATTACTTTTACAAATAAGTTGCAAATATAATGATGGATATGTGGAAACTTGTTATTAAAGGGCATAATGCTTGGCAATGTTTTTTTTCAACTTAAGGAAAAATAGTTTTATATCTTTTTAGTGGAAATACTTAAGGTATGTCTGTATATAGGATGGAAACTTGTTATTAAAGGGCATAATTACTTTTGAGTTGATTTTGTGTATGATTAGTTAATGTTGGGTAGCTAGGCTTAAGCCTTAAAGGAGGTTGGATTATTTGAGCAAAATGCAAAAGCATTTAACCTTGTTTAAAGGAAAATCCCTAGCTTCCTAATAGGTAGAATTATTTAATTCTATGACTCAATAAATCACCCCTCTAACATACTCATTTAGTTCCAACAACCCTCCTATAGACCAAAGTATCTCTTTATCTATTTGAAATTGAAACAGAAAGAATCACGCACTTTAAGAACTTATATGCACTGACCTTATAACTCCTGAATTTGGTTGCACAAATGTCCTTATTTTGACTTGAACTCTATACGCTTTTCTGAAACAAAATTTTTGAGTAATATAGAAAAAGAAATTATAATTGTAATAATGCTTCAAGAATTGAAATCAAGTTTCTAAAATAACACTTAGACTCCGTTTGTTTTGGACGAAAATGTTTTCTAGGAAAGCGTTTTTCCTCGTTTTCCTTAATTTGGTTGCTTGGACAAGGGATTTGAAAAGGAAAATCAAGGTGAAAAAGAGTTTTCTATCTCTTTGTAAACATTTTCCCTAAAAATTCGAAGGAAAACCTTTTTCCTCCACTCTCTCATTCCCAACATCTCCATTTTCCCTTCTTAATTAGCTTGATAGTATTCCATCAAACCAAACAAAGGAAAACTAATATTTATTTATGTTGTCCAACTAAAAATATTTTTCGTGCAAAATGTTTTTCCATCAAACCAAATGGACTCTAAAAGAGGCGTACAAAATATTTCTACAAGTTTAGTATCATTTGACTCAATTAGTAAATTACTAAGTAAATCATATAATCATGAATAACGAGTCAATCATTTCGAAATCATTATTCATGTATTCCACAAGGTTGTGCCTCTAAAGTTTCCACTTGTCTGTTGTCTCCAAATATTAATTGTGTAAGAATTAGGGCAGTCTTTCATTATTAAAGAGTCTGACTCACATGTCAAAAAAAAAAAAAAAAAAAATCTAAGAATCTCATACAGATTGTCGGCTGCAACACAATAAATTGGGCCTTTAAAGATAAGTGGAGGCCCGTATCAAGACTCAAACTATCAGTATTGGACTGCCCAACAAGTGAGGTGATTTGCCGATTCCTATATGAAGTATTCTTGACTAAGCAATCAAGCATTCAATATTAGCCAACTAATACATTTGACCTCGCCACTTTTTTAAAAAAAAAAAAAAATAGCCTCCACGAACTACTTGGTTATAAGACTTATAGTTCCATGTATAAAATCATAACAGAGACAACAAACTTATAATTCTCTTGTCACTATTACGTTAATAATGTAGATGTCATCTAGTTTAGTTGGTAAAGTTTTGTGAGAATGGTACCCGATATATGGGATCGAATCCTGTCTATATCACCGCGCTTAGTCACACAATTACATAAAAAACTATTACGTTAATAATGCATATGATCATAGTGGCAATCTTGTGATTTGTTAGGGAAAAAAGAGAGTAAATCTACCCAAAAACACTCCCTTTTTTATATAATGAAAACCCCACTTTGTGAAACAAATAACACAATGTCTCTACTGTTAATTTAGGAAAAGCTCTCTCAAGACCGAGGGAGTATATGATTTTGTAAAATGGTGCTACATAATGATTACTTAGGTCGTAAATGTAGTACTGAAATTTGGCTTAAAAACCTTATTACCTAATTTAAGACGTAACAATTTAGTGGTCGATAACCTCTCTTAATTAAGATTTAACTAGAAATAAAGCGAAAGAGAAGCTAATTAGAAGGGAGTAATGTATCCATCTAATTAATTAAACAGCTTATGTCATAGTCAATCCCAAATAGGATAAATATTGGACTTAGCCCCAGTTCAACAACCCCATGAATATGTCATGCGAAACTGTGCATATTTGTTTAGTTGTTACCAAGTCCACCTTTTGCTATCTATCAAAAGATGGAGCGGTTAAACAAACACCTTCCCATAACTTCTACTCCTTAGATATAAATTGTAGTAAACTCTCAAAAACTAGCACAATATGACATTGCCCATCATTTCACCCTCACAAACCCCCTAAACTTTTCTTGGGAAAAATAAAACCTTTTCTAGAGCTACGCATGTCATATATGTAAAATCGAGTGACAGCGTATAAAACTATTCATGAAGCTTCAACTATCAGCTTAAACTTTTGGTTGCGTTGGTCTAACTTCAAGTTCGATATAGGTAAATTTTTGGGTGCTAGCTTTTTGTTCAAACCTTTTTTGGTTATTTGCAAGTGGGTATTCAAATCGAATTTGTGAGGTTTTCTTCAATTCCAAAACCTTGTCTTTTTTTCCCCTCTAAAATGGGTAACCAAATCTCTTATGGTTCGTCTACTACAGGAAAAGTGGTCCTTTTAGATGGTTCAATCCAAGAATTTGACAAACCACTAAGTGTGGCTGAGCTAATGCTAGAATACCCACAACAAGTAGTGGTTGATCTAAAATCATCAACACAAAAAAGGCCAACTCCTTTGCCGGCTGATGAAATATTAGGTTTTGACAAAATTTACCTTATGGTTCCACTAAGGAGAGGAAAACCAGCTCATTTATCCCCTCAAGAGGCTCATCATATTCTCCTTAGGGTAAATGCTATGCTTAGGTCAAAAACGTTATTACTTTCTTCGTCGAAATTTCTCCCCCTTATTGCAAAGATATGCCCTACTGCGACTCTTAATGAACATTATCATTGTAAGTTCGCGTCATCTAAGAAGGAGGTATTGGAATCCGAGGAGAAGAATAATATGGATGATGATGAGGGTTTGAATATTATTGAGAAACCGGATTATCTAAGTAGACAAATCTCAGGAAAAAGTTGGAAGCCAAGTTTAGACACCATAGAAGAGAAGAAACATGAAATTAAAAAAGCATCTAATTGGGTGAAGGTTGGTAAGAGGATTCAGTCCAAAGGTTTGATTTGGGGTTGAAAACAACATGTCATTTTAAGGGTAAGTACTTAGGAAATGTGTTTTTATTTCCGGTGGCTTGTATTCCTGCATTAATTTGCATGGGAATTAATTGACTTTGTACAAGAGTTTCTCTTGTTATTTTATAGGTGCACCAAAAAATGATGTTTACATCCATCTTAAATTCTTAATGCTAAGTTATTATATATGTAATGTAAATATTATCTTGTGTAGCTTGCTATGATCATTATTATATTGATCATGATTAAGTGGTTTGCGTATGGAGAAGTGAGTTTGTACAAATACAAGTAATGAATCTTATTCTGCAGTTGTTGAACTACGGACCCCTAGCCAACAAACATGAGCAATTTGACGCTGATTTTTCTTAAATGTACGTACTTTTATTTTATTTTTTAACCAAAGTGCATGTTATAAATTCCTACCCTATTATTTTGTCTCACCAATATGATTATACGGCCGTAAAAAAGTAAAGAAAGCAAGATTCATATCAAGAGCTAATTATGCTTCTTATGCGGCGAAGACAACAATTAAGATCAAATTTAGAGCTGGCAAAAGTTGACCCAACCCGACAACCCAACCCGAACCTACCTTAAATAAGCGGGTAAGGTTTGGATTTTGACCCATTTAAGTAAATGGGTTGACACGATTAATCCATTTAATTAAACGGGTTAGGTTCAGGTTGACATTTCCGACCTGAAAATGACCTACTTTGACCTTATTAACAAACATATAGAAAATTCTTGAAAAAAATATATTGATAATTCTAAAATTTGGTTAAAAAATAGTAAAATATCTAAAATAGGTCATAATTATTCCAAGAAACTCTAAACATGCATACTTCAGAAGTGAACTTGCTCATATAACTTTTTAAGAAAATAATTATTTTTCAATATAATGAAAATTATGGTTAAATGGGTTAAACGTATTATACGGATAACCCGTTTATCAAATGGGTCGGGTCAGGGTTGAGTTTTTCAACTTGTTTATTAAATGGGTTAGGTTTGGGTTGAGTGATTTTTGATCCATTTATTATGGACCCGAACACAAACCCGACCTAATTGCCAGCCCTAATCAAATCCCATCTGTAGTAGTATCTTTTAATAGGTGGCTCTCCCTACCCGCAAAAGAAAAATGTGAAGCTGTCTTTTTGACCTTGCACAGGGTATATTCTAACACAACTCCGATGTTACTTCAATCACAGAAGACTACTTTTGCTAAGTCTTGCAAAAACAAACTCTATGAGAAACGACGACTGCATGATCCAGAGATCATATATTAGGGCATGTTTGGCTCATTAAGCAACTGTTGGTTTTATTCATTTTTCACTATAAAAAGTTACTCCGTAATCTATGTCTCTACCCCAATTTTTTTTTTTTTACTTTATATAAATCATTACCTCAACAAGTAAAACTGTAAAAGCTATATCACTTCGATCTTTTTGTAATAAAAAAAAAAATCACCCTTTGCAATTTTAAGTTGGGTTTTGACAGAGTTTTGACTCTGTCAAAACCTTTGAGAGTTACTTAAAAAAAAAAAAAAGGATGTTGGTGAACATGCACTTAATTAAATCGGGTAGTGATACAAATATGTGGTAAGAAAATATAAAGAATACACGATTTAATGTGGAAATAATCCTCTAAAACAAGGTAAAAAGTAATGTGGAAATGTGGACTTGTAAAAGTTGGGCCACCAGATCCAACGAAACTCTTTGCAGAGGATGGCCCAATTGATTCCAAAGATAAACGAGGGATGTTAATTTAGGGGCATTTTTTGTAATTTTATTGATTTTTCTTATTTTAAAAAAATCAAATTTTCAAAGCGCCAATTGTCTATTTTTTTTTTGTTTTATTACGAAAATGTCACCAGGATAATCTCAATTTTGCTAATCCGTGAGATCAACAAGGCATTTCTCCAAAGGATAGGAGTTAGCTCAAGTGGATAGAGCACGCCCCCTTGGCCCCTGAGGTCAGGGGTTCGATTCTTACCCCCAGCATTATGCTGGGGTGTTTCTTTCGCATGCTATGCATACCTTACCAGCCAATGTGTTGGTGTTTCCTACAAGCTAGTAGCCTTGTAGGGGTTAGTCCTTGGGCTGACTTAATCTCCTAATCAAAAGAAAAAAAAAAAACAAAAAAAACAAGGCATTTCTCCTCTTTGTACCTCCCTCTTGAGTATCCTTTATAAGTGCTTGATCCTTTTAAAAAAAAAGATTATGGGAGTTACTATGCTCCCTCATGGTGCTAAATGAGTTGTTACTTGATGAAACAAACCTTTGTTTCGTTTCTGAATTCTTAAATTAGATTCATTTTGTATCATGGCAACATAATCAAAAGTACTGCACACTTGTTATTGTGAGTCACTTTAATTTGATCTTATAAGCTCATCATCATATTTCATTAAATTTTAAAAGTACATGGGGTGTGTTTTTGGTGCGTGAGTGTGGTGCGTGAGTGTGTTCTGTTCACTTAAGTGTTGAAATTGGATCAATCTCTTCTTTTGAAATACACAATATATTAGAATCATATTTTCTTGTGGGAGTTCAGAGTAGCCTTGAAATAATATTATCATCACGGTTGAACCACATATGCCAATTCATTAGCCACTTAACAAAAACAACATCAGTTGGACTCATTATCCTATCCAATAGTAACCTCATGAGACAACGACAATCTCAAAAGGGGAGTATTCAAAAAAATCATCCTAACATGTCAAGTATTTTGACACTTTAAATTCTTGAGATTCTACTAGTTTAATTAGGTCATCCTTTTAAAATTTGATTCTATCCACCTCTAAAGTCTAAATAATAGGTCACATTTGATTGAGCTTCATTTTTAATAACATACCTTACTTGATGATATTCAACATGCGCGCTTAGGAACAGGGTCGTCTTGAAAATTTTAGGGCTTGTTCTAAAAAATGAAAATAAGGCCCTTATATTGTTAAAATTTATACAATTTTGATTAGCAAATATTCTAAAATGTAGAATTTTTGTCACACAATGAGGAAGAAATAAACATTTTTTCATAAGAAAATATTAGAAAATTAAAATTTTAGTCCCCTTTCGGGGTTGGAACCCCTGTGCGGTTAGCGCCAGACACCCTCGAAGACGACCCTGCTTAGGACATAAGATAATGTCATATTCTAATTCATCTTTTTATTTTTGGTATGAATATTCTAATTAATCTAGTCAATATATATTGTTTTATCATGTTATAGTTTTTGTTCATATTACTCTAAATCAGATCCTCTGTACAATCTAATGTATATCTTATTAGAAGCTACAATCATCGAAAAGAAACATAAAAACAGGCCAACATGGGAAAGGGAAAGATACAAAAGTTTGTTGCTTTTGCTGAATTGGTAGTTAAACCTACCAGACGTCAACTTAACATCCATAATTACGAGATTATAAAGTTTCACTAACATAGTAATTAGTAAACTAACTATGATTGAGTACTTGTGTGATTTGTGCCATTGGTCATCATGGGCAAATCGTTAGCCAACGAACTCTGACGTGGTCTTTCAGTTAGTCCTCTAAATTATGATTTGCTCGACAAACAACATGTAAATGTCAAAAGGGTGTCCAAATTTAGCTCTCATACTACAGTGTTTTTTTATCATTATCCATATAGATATGATGTGTGATCTACAAAGTCCAACTCAGCAAGTATACCTTTTTTGCTAAATTCCACCTCAGCAATTATGCTTAATAAATTCTACTTGTGTTTCAAAATCTTATGTAAGGAAGGATAGGAGTTAGCTCAAGTTGATAGAAGATTTCTCTATGGCGGCGGTCAGTGGTTCGATCTTCTACCCCTCATTGATGTTTTACGTGCTCTTTAAGATGCTATGCACGCCTTACCACCAATGTGTTGGTGTTCCTACTGCGTAGTAAGCCTTGTAAGGGTTAGGCTAATGGGGCGACTTAATCTCCTAATAAAAAAAAAAAAAAAAAAAATCTTATGTAAGGATTTGTTCTCTTCGGCATAATACAACTGAACTGAACAGAATTGAATTAAATTAAACTGAATTGAACTGAACTGAACTGAATTAAATTATAACTAATTAATAGTAATGATTATAATTTAGGAACTGAACTGAAAATAAATTGGGGAGAACCGATCGTAAGTCTTGAATGATGCCTTCACAGTCTTAAATCTTTATAACAAGTTATTGTCAAGACTCGAGTACGAAGGCGGGATTACTGGCTATGTTGATTTTGTGGCCCACATGCCACATAGTCTATATATTAACTGATAATGATAGTATTTAAAAAAATTAACAATGAGCAATATCTTTTTGCTTTTGAGATAGTATTCTAGAGAAGTTAAATAATGATGTGCTTTTGGACGGTGGTAAGCCCCTTTTCTCCTTTTGTTACTAGTTTTATGTTAATGTTTCTAATAAACTCCAGTCTCTCTCTAATGGAGAGTTTTTCTACCCATTTATTGGGTTATATCTACCCATATATTGGGTTTTATCTCTCTCCATGCGAGAGTTTGGAGACTTTGTTTTTGGGTTTTTATGTGATTCAAGAGGTTGATTTGTTGAATGAAATTTGTGCGGGGTTGCAACAGATGTCAATACTTCGTTTACAATCACTTGAATTGAATCCAGTTCTACTTCAAAACTACAAAAGATCGATAGACCCTTGCAAGGCGCCGATCGACAAATGATGTGAAAGACGAGGGTTTTGGAGTGTTAGGATCTACTCAACGGTCGTGGTTTTATCATATTAGAATTGTATTTATTTCATTTTGATATGTATTTGTTTAGTTTTGACTTCTATTGTAGATGTCGTATGACTTTGAATCAATGAATTAATTTTTAATTTCAAAAAAAAAAAAAAAATGATGTGGTATATATTTTGCAAAATCTACTAAGATCAGCTTATAATTTATAAGCCTTCAAAAATTTATTGTTTTACTTATTCAATGGGCAATTGTGCAATAAAAAAGTTATCTTAACTGTTAACCTCTAATACTTGATAATTATCATAGTCGGTTTACTATTTTAGTGAACTTATAATATCCACTAGCAATATATATTTTGCAAAATGTCTTGGGTGGATTGGGTCCACAATAATTTATTATGCACTCAAAACTAATTTTATCATACAAAAACTGCCTATATTAGAAAAAAAAGACTATATCTGTATACCATACAAAAACTGACTATATATATCATACAAAAACTAACTCTATAAAAATTGACTATATTATACAAAAACTAACTATATAAAAGGTGAATATATCGTATAAAAATTGACTATATAAAAGGTGATTATATTATACAAAATTTGACTATATCAAACGAAAACTAAGTATATCAAACTAAAATTGACTATAACAAACGAAAACTGACTATATCAAATGAATACTGACTATTACCATATGATTTTTGATGTATAGTAAATTATTGTATTCCCGATCCATTCAATTTTTGTATTTTTTGATAACTAACATATTTCTCACTTGTTAGTGAACTTCAACTTGTTTTGGTGTTGAGAGTGAGACTAATGGTCGGAGTGCCAAACTGGCCATAGTGAATGGTCTTGGACTTGGGTTAAGTTGGTTCCCGCCGCAGTATGGATTGGGGAGTTGGGCTTTGTTGATCTACTGGCCCACAACAGTCTACATCTTATCTTACAATAGTACAATTAGAAAAGAAGTTTAGAATGACTAAAGTCAACAATAAATCTTAATTAATCAATGCATTATTGCTTAGATAAGAGGCTGAATGAGTGAATGGCTGTAAAGTGTAAATCCACCAAACTTTGGCCCTAGCTTGTAAGTTGCAAGAATACACTACTTGTACTAATTCAAAAATTACTACTCCATATACTAACTGCATTTTTTTAGTTGCAACTATAATTTTTATAGTTAAACATAGAAAATTTGACCGCATATATAGATTTAGGATATGTTCTCTTCACCTTATTCCGTAAACTTATTACTTACTCTTGTCATAATCAAATCAGAATACTTCACATTAGACCTTATCTTTGTTTACTTAACATCAAATATCTTTCATTCCGTATTAGAAATAATTATAAAAGTTACATATTTGAAATGTACAAGAGGAGACAATTTCAATAAGGTCACACATGAATATGATTTTCATTTAAATTTGCTTCAAAATATAGTCAAAGTTCAGTTTAAACAGTTAATCAGATTATAACAGAAGATTAAGACCAGACGAGATATCTTAATTTCATGTGAAGAGACACATAGCCTTATATATGATGAAAACTTCATCATGTGAGATGTTGTAAAAGTAAATTTAATATTTCTTTGGGAAATAATCGACTTTTATAATTTGTACGGAGTAATACGTAACTTAAGATATTAATGGTCAAATGTATACGTCAGAAACTGTAAAAGTCAAAGTAAAAAGAACAGTTTTAGAATTATTATTTTTGGGGTCTTTCACTGGGAATCCTGTGGTAAGAAGAAGGACCCTACTGGTCCAGCACCTCTCACAGGTCAGTCAGCACAGCTACACAGGTCAACGTTTGAGAGTTGGGGGGAATATAAAGGAATCCCTACTCCCAAGCACAAGTAGGTAGTGGGGTTCGAACTTGTGACTGAGTTCCCCACCACCTCCACCATGGCAAAGTAGCCAAATTGATCACCGTATGTCTTATGTAGTCATACTATCCTGTATTTTTGAAGTGTATTTGTTTATTTTTTATAGTTCTCAATGCGTGTTAACCATTATTATCTTTACTTACGTACTTAGAGATATCATAAAAAAATCAATAGGCTAATTATAAATATTGACATAAATCTAGCAATATTTCATATGACTATGTATTTTTAATTACATGAATTACTAAACACGATCAAAAATTTGTAATTTTGACCATAACATTCTAAATAATTAGAGTAAAAGAATCACTCAAAATGGAGTGCTTCGGAAAAGATTTTACTAAATATTGGGTTAAAAGTAAGTAGTAGCACTCGATTTGATAACCTTAATTAGGTAGCAAACTACCATAATGTATGAATGAGTGCACTACTTACACGATTGGATCTCATCTATTTTATGTTTGTTTTTTATGATTCTTTTATGAATCTTTCAAGCCAAGCAACTGATTAATGATTCAACAATGCCACTCTCTTTATTAACTTCAAAGCGAGTAAGCACTAAGGCCTACGTACGTAGCACTTATATATCAACCTATTCTTGGCGGCGGAATTTTTTCCCCCTCCTAATTGGTAAGAAAGTTATACGGAGAAAGGAAAAATTATTTTCTCCAAGAAGCCTATTAAAACCTTGATTGACTCTGGAGGTTGGATTCGAAAGACAGAGTTCAATCTTCTTATTACGAAACACATGTGATCTAAATAACAATATAAGAAAATTTTATGTTAGGTGCATGCTAAAAAGAATTACTTCTTTATAAGTTACAAGTATATATATATATATATATATATATATATATATATATATACACTTCTCCTATTACCAATTGAGTTTAGGTCGACACGTCTAGGGTTGTTCAAAGACCAGGGTCGGACCGGAATCTGGACCGGACCGAACCAGATTCGGTCCTCAGTCCGAAGAAAATCCCGATTCCGGGTTTCCGGTCCGGACCGGTGGACCGGAATTTCTGATTTTTTAGTAAAAAAAAAAAAGTTTAAATGTTAAAAAAGTTTAAAAGGTAGTAAAAAGTTAGAAATTTAGAACTACTATTTATAAACTTTAGAAATATTGTTATTAATATTATTAAAATTTTAATATATCTAATTTATAAATATTTTTAAATCAAATAAAAAAAATATTTTTTTAAAAAAAATAAAGATTCCATTCAACAGTCAAGACGGACCGATCTGGCCTCGGTCCAGGTCCAAATTTTTTCCAAATTCCGGTCCAACCGGTCCGGTCCTGGACCGGTGAACACCCCTAGACACGTCTCTTAGACTTTGTTAGTGAACTTTACGCTCTTCCTTGTCTCTCCATTTCTTTCAGTTTGTATCTTGGTGGCTTCTTATATGTTATTTAATATAACTATTTAATCAGTTGCTTGATTAGCCTAGTTCTTCAGACATGTGAATAGGGAATGCTAGAGATCGATCGAGCACATATGTCGGTCTTATTAAGGAATGGCGATTAAAGTTATTTTACTCAATTCCATAATTGTCTACACACTTTTTTTTTTTCCTTCTATATGTCTCGTAACAATTAGAAATTTTATTTTCTTTATACGTCACATACCTTATAGAAGTATGACATTACCAAATAAATACACAGCATGCTCAATTCTTGATTCTCAATCAATTGTAGGAAAATGGCACATCGTTAAAGTCCCACATTTCACTTGTAAAAGAGCAAAGTTTACAACAGTCCCATTGAACATGATATATATGCTTGCCCATATCCTTAATTAAATTTACCAAGGATGTCTTGGCCTAGTGGTTAAGATTGAGGTGCTGTGAACGATAGGTCACAAGTTCGAATCCCCCCTCCCCTTCTTTGTACTTTGTACTGCCTTCGTGGCTCATATGGATAAAAAACAAAATATATATATATCCTTCATTAAATTTGGAGCCACCAATATCACCAATGTGACTGAATAAGTGTATATTGACGCACTACAGCACTAGCTGGCTTTCTTATCCCTTATACTACTAGCATACTATATGATACGTCAGAACAACCAACCAACTTGCATCAAACACATTTTGTTTGGTTTGGGTCATTTACTCTTTTGTAAAATTGTGAGGGTTTCTTCTATTCCATGTATAGAAAAAGAAAAGTAGGAATATCAAAATATATACTTGATAGCTTTCCATGACTTGTAACGTTGATCTTCTTGCCTATGGATTAGAATTTTAGAGGCTATTTTAGCAATATGTTTATATAAAAGTTGGGACAAGTTTTTTAAGAAATAAATATGGATTAAAAGTTGAGAAAGATAGTATTGGTTAATTTAATCATACTATTACAATATCATATGGTTAAAATTGTTCGAAATTCCATAATTTATGTCCAGCCTCGCTATTTGCACTATATGTAATACCGATTCGATCCGAGATCTTGGAATTTAGATTTTAAGAATTTAATCCTTTTCTTAAAGATACACTATATAGCCTCGACCTCCCTCGGAGATAAATTCTAGTTCCACCACATGTTTGAAAACTCGCTTATATTGCAAGTCGAGCAATTCTAAGCCTATTTACAAGCTAGTCATTCGAAACTAGACCTGTAGGCTGTCGACATAAACAAATTAATTTCCTGTAATTTCATCATTTTCTCATTAACTATCCTCAAATTTATTTAGATTCAACTACTTTAGAAAGAAACTTTGCAAATAGAGGCTCGGTTCTTTTGGACTGAATTTGTCTAAACTGAATTAAAGTGTATGAAAACTGTGAGAGGAAACTAACTGAACTGAACTGAATAAACATGAACTGAATTGAAGTGAATGAAAACTGTGAGAGGAAACTAACTGAACTGAACTGAACTGAATAAACCTGAATTGAACAGAATAAACATGAACTGAATTGACTTTAACTGAACTGAATTTTCATTAATTCAGTCCAAAAGAACAGAGCCTTAATCCTTGTTAAAAGATTTATATATTCTCTTGAACCCTTTATTTCAACTCTAGTATAAAATTAGATTAACTCAATTTATAGAGTAGCTTCAAAATAGGTTGGATGTCAACTAATTCAATAGTCACCTCCTAACTAAAATATTAGCATCTACAACACTACATTAGACATTGGGACATTACTTGTAGTAGTAATGCGTTCTTCTAGACTTAAGATTGGGTGGGTCACTTATAGTAACTAGATTAGCTCCTCTTCTCCCACTACCATTGTTGCGTGAGAAGTTTAAAGTTGAATTGATAATAAATCCACGTCTTTTAGTAGCTCTTATCTTCAATAACCAAATATCTAAAAAACCTCTTATTTTATGGGGTGGGGTCCTACAGAATAATATGTTGGCTCCAACATCCAATTGCTAACTTCACATTTTTTTGGGCAGAGACACACGCAGAGTAGAGTCCCCATAACTTCACCTCTTCCTCTGTTTTGACAAGGGCACAAATATTAGAGCTAGCTATATCAAAAAATTTATCATACATGAGATCCGGGTCTACCATGAGTACAGTACACGACTACACGTAAGGCTAATTTTTTTGCTCATTGCTCATTTAAAATCATAAAAACGAGTAAAATATACTAAATTCAAGAGCATTAATTGTAACACTTGGGTTGAATAAACAAAGCAAAAAACAAAATTCAAGAAGCAAATAAATGATGGGACACGGTTTTTCTAGACAAATTACGAAAATATGTGGAACTAAATATGGAAATGGGAACTATATTTTGGGACACCCAAAATGGAAATGGGAACTATATTATGGGACGGAGGGAGTACAACAAAAGATAGTTCTATATAAGCAAATGAGCACAAATTAGTATTGGGTGTACCATGCACATGGTACACCCGGGTGTATGATAAATGAACTCCTAGTAATATGGGTAAATGAGTCGAGTCGAGTTTTATTTCACGCTAAGTTAATATGAGAAATACTAAAAAATGTCAAATATATATTTTGAATTTTTTGGGTTAGATGGGTTTGGATCTAAATTTCTCTCAATAACAATATATAGCTTTCACCAGGTCAATTTATTAGGTTTGATCTAACTAGTGTATTTTTCGTCACTATAATGCATTACACAGTAGGCTAAATTTTCCTTCAGTTTAATATTCTTATTTTATTTTCCAATACTTGAAGATGTAGTAGAGTTTGTCAATTTTAATTATACTCGATGTTGAATTGTTTATAGTGACACTAATTACTATTATATCTTCCATTGAGATTCATGATCAAAATTTCTGACCCTTTGTTTAATATGCAAAAAGTATCTTATATGATTCCAATTTGGAGTCTTTTTCTAAGGAAATATTTAGGGTCTGTTTTGTTCAACTTATTTTGTCTTATCTAATCTTATCTTATCTTATCTTATAAGATCTTATAAAATCTTATCTGATCTTATCTTATCTTATCTTATAAGATAGTTTATTGTGTGTGTCTAACATTTTATTTATCTTATCTGATCTTATCTGATCTTATCTTATCTTATCTGATCTTATCTTATTTTATCTTATAAAATCTTATATAAATTAAAATAAGTTGAACATAACGGACCCTAAGATGCTCAATGGATTGATAATAAGCACCTTAAACCATTATAATTTACAGGCTATAGCTAAAGTTCTACTATATCCATGTATAGATGTATATCAATTATGCTCCTATCTTTTAAGAATATATGTTCTACCATTACAGGTAAGCAAAATTGAAGAAAATCCCTTGAAAAAGTATCCTATAGCAAGTTGTATAATTTGTAAGGAGATATTGATGACATTTTAAGATAGCAATTTGTCTTGTGTGAACCAAAACACCCATTTTATATATAATAAGGTTTTTGTTCGCCATTACATAAGATACATTTTTTTTACGATTGTTGCAAACTTGCAACATATTCATGTTAGAGCTACCTTTTAGGCTTTTATGTGTTTAAGTAATAAGTGATCAGTTCACAATACTGTAAAAATTTATGCAAAAGTGAGTTCGCATGGGTCTATAGATATTAGACTAGGTTTTGTGATTATATAGAGTTACTAATGACTACTTAATAAATGAATTGGCTCGTGTCTCTCTATATAATTATATTATCAAGGATTTTTTATCAAAAACTACCTATTAATCTATTAATTGTAACTTTTTGAAAACAACTACCTAATAAGTCTAATTTTTAATACAACCAATTTTTTTTTTGTTAGCACTACCAATACACTGTATTTTCTAACGTTTACTGTGTATGGGTAGTGCTAACAAAAAAAACATGATAAAAGGTAGTTGTTTTCAAAAAGTTGCAATTAATAGGTAGTTTTTGACAAAAAAATCCATAAATTTATATCTTTTAAAATGGAAGGAATTGTCAAATGGGGCCCACCAGACGGAATTACTAACGTGTACCGTGTATTCATAATGCTAACAAAAAAAAATGATAAAAGGTAATTGTTTTAAAAATTAGACTTATTAGGTAGTTGTTTTCAAAAAGTTGTAATTAATAGGTAGTTTTTGACGAAAAAATCGTATTATCAATTATAAACTTATTTATGAATTATGAAGAGTAGAAGTAATCCAAATAAGCATATTTCAGTCAAAAAAGCAGGTGATGTACTACTACAAAAGTTAGGAATTTTTATTGGCTAGCTCAATAGGAACTTAACAACTAATATAATTCAAAACCAATATTTGTTAAAAAGTCATATAATTGCTCATACCAACTGCTAGTTACATCCAACTTTAATTATTATCTTCCAAATTGTACACTTGCTCTCTTCTTTTTCTTCTCACCCCACCTATTGGTTGTCAAATAATTAATTCTTTACGTCTAATGTATTACTCCATCATCATGTATCCAAATTTAACCAACCATGCCAAATATAACAGAATCATCCGATATCCCCTACATCACATCATCCCACAACTATCCAACACTACTCTAATAACAAGTTGTGTCACACTATATATATAAGTACACCCACGATCATAAATCATAATCCTCCACTCACAAACCTTAAAAACCCTTACTAAAAAATAGCATATCCTTTCATTATATACTACTTCCCCCAATAAAATGGAAGTTACATTTATTTTCTTTCTCCTCTTTCTAGGAAGGGTTATTATTTCGGACGTAGAGGCTCGGGGTCCATTTGCATGTAACCCGAAACATGCTGGATTCCGAGCCTTCCCGTTTTGTAAGACTACATTACCGGTGGCTGATCGTGTCCGAGACCTCATCGGACGGCTAACATTGCAAGAGAAGGTGAAGCTATTAGTGGACAATGCCGCCGCTGTTCCGAGGCTCGGAATCCAAGACTATGAGTGGTGGTCAGAGGCGTTACATGGGGTGTCAAATGTAGGGCCAGGGACTAAATTTGGAGGAAAATTTCCTACAGCCACTAGCTTTCCTCAGGTCATTACAACTGCTGCCTCTTTTAATGCTTCCTTGTGGGAGGAAATTGGACGGGTGAGATTCTAACATTTTGTATTTATCTTTTTTGGTTAGTTTTGCATTGTGATATACCTAGTATTAGCAATAATTTTCTGAAAATTCTCGTGAGAGAAGGATGACTTAACTTTTATCTGTACTTATTCAAAAGTAGAAAAATAAAAAAAAATCCAAAAATAATATTCTTAAGAGTTAAGAAAGAAAGTATGTTTGTGAAGATTATACTAGAAATTAGAAAACTAGTACTTCCTCCATGGGAAAATCTAATCATATTTCAACTTTTGAGGTTAAACTTTGTGTCCTTGTAAATTTGACTAGTTTATTAATTAATGAATAAACTAGTGGTAGTAGGTTCTTTATTGATTAAGTGTACTTTTATTATTAGAATATAACATTACAATTATTATCTTTCATGAAGTAAACATCAGTAATTATTATGACAACATGTTAATTATAAAAATGGTCAAAATCAATCCTCTATGACTTTTCACTGCGACTCATGGAGGTCAGGGATATAGTATAAAGCAAGTCATGTAACTTTATTATTTTCTACTAAAAAAAATATACTCAAGATTAAGACTAATCTATCTAAATATTACTCTTTTGAATTTTTAAAAATTAGAAGATAAAATAATTCTTCTTTGAACATTATCTTGATAAGTAACTTTCTCTTTTTCTCTTTTAGTGTGCTATAAAGAAAATGCAATCCCCAAACCAAACAAAAATAAACGATGGGGGAGTATTATTCTTTAAGTAACAATAAGAGACGTGACTTCAAAGGACAAACTTTAGCTTATGTCATTTTATGTTATAAAGGCATCATATTGTATATGAGTACTGTCAGGTAGATATTTTTTTTTAATAAATTAAATTAACGCCATCTCACAGAGTACCTAAATACAACTTACCCCCAAACCCTCCGGATGAGAATCGAACCCACAACCTGCGGGTGGAAGATGAACTGATATAACGTATAAAGTGATAAAAAGTATTTAGCAGTTTGGCTTTGGTAGGTAACTCATGAACTATATATTCACACCCTTCAAAACAAAAGGCAAAACAACAAAACACAAAAGTGAAAATTTGCCACCCATAATGATAAGGTGATAATCTGATAGACTGGTAGAGTGGTAGTGTGTTATTTTTTTCATAAGATAAGACTAAAATAATAGAGCTTGGTGTTCATTGTCAAAGAAAACGAAAATACAGCTTGGTGTTGAGTGTTAATTTCAATGAAGTAGGTACATTTATCGTTCAAATATCCACCACATGTTGGTTTAACGACAGTGTAATTTCTTGTTCCATGCATCCAAGCTTAATATATCATGTACATGTATTTTATTTCTTACTTTAGGTGGCCAACCCAATCAGAAAAATTACCCCTCACTTATTCTTACTTATTATGCAAGTAAGAGTGGAAAGAATTTAGATTATGTTATATTAATTCTTTGAGAAAGAAGAAAATTGGAAGATATATATAAAGACAAAACGTACACGTGTTTGTTTAAGACGCCAACTTAGAGATCGAGAAGATAAAACTGAAACAATTTGAGATGTATTTTAGTGAGAGTTAGATGTTTGTCTTAATCTCAAGTATGAGAGTACTTGTTCTTTCTAAAAAAACAAAAAAAAATATGGGAGTACTTGTAAAAGGAATATGTAACCCTTGTTTTCTACTCCTTGTCAAGTTGAGTGGGTACAATTATGAATTGACTAGGGATGCAATATCAATCTAGTTACTTATCTAGATATCAACATAAATCTTAACTTGTGGACCCCTGAATTTATTTTGAATACGAGAAGGCACTAGTCTTCATATTTAACGAGTAATAGTCATCGTTTACCTATTATAAATCATTTGATGTCGTTGGATCATCAAGTTTACTTATGTCACAAGGAAGTCTCATTTATTGGTATTATCTCCCTTATTTAAATGAATATGGAACCCAATTCTTCATCTTTCATAATCAACATGAAATTTAGAGTAAGTATATCATAGTAGAACATATTGGAGAACATTAGTAGTCTAGTAGGGAGATAATGGCCTTGCTTAGTTAGAAAAGGTCCCTTTAGAAATTTATGTGTTTAATTTTTATGTTGTAATGATTTTATATACTTATATTAAAGAGAATTCCTTGCTTCCTTTAGACGACATTCTAAGCAAAAGGAAATCCTATAGGATAAAAATGTATCTCCAGGTAAATTTTAGTAATTAATCTTTCGGTAACACTTTCTTTTATATTTTGGATTATTGAGTGTTATTAGTAAATAAGTACCAATTTGTATAAGGAGAGTAGTTTTCAGCATGTTCAATGGACCATATGATGAAAAGTGCTTTCCACAAGTTGCATTCGATTTTATTATGGAGGCCCACTTCGTTGCAAGGACGGCAGTAATATCTGTAATTAACTACTGGAAAGCTGGAAATACAAGTGGGTCCTTTGGATATGCTGAAAATGAAAGCAAAAGGAATGGGATTATGAGGCATTCGAAAAAAATGTACTATAAACTCTTTATGAAAGCTTAATATGAATCCTTGTTTTGACTAGGCTTAAACGCAAGTCGCAAGTCGCAAGTCGCAAGTCGCAAGTCTTGGGGATGAGTCTTTACTTCAGACTTTCTTACGACTTCTATCAGACTTGCGTTAATGCAGTTTGTAAAGTGAAGGAGTCTTGAAAATTAAGAATCTATTCAAGACTTGTCCAAAGATAAGATGGATTCAATAAAATAATGTAAAGTAATATGGAGTGAGTTTGGAAAGAGTATGAGGGATGAAATAAAAATGAAATACGTCTTAAATTAAAACTTAAGAATATAAAAGTAGGTAAATTTAGTGGAAAACCGACGTGACACATTACAACGTTTGAAGTTGAGTATGAGGGATAAACTTGATCATTCTTATAAAGGTTTAGGATTTGTTGGAGAAAAGTAATTGTAAATACTATTTTTATCCTAAACGCTACTAAATTAGTAACTTGTTTAATCCGTACATTAACCTCTAAAAGCTATTTCAAAATGCTATTCACTCGATATCGTTCTTTCATCTTGTATGGTTCTTCGACTTAATCCACATTCTATTGCGTACCTAAATAGTGGATTAGTGGTTTCTAAGTATAGTCCTAAATGAACCTTATTATTATTAATCAGTTACCTCATTTGCAAAATTATTATCATAATAATATCTATAAGAAAATGAGAAATTGAAGTTATGGTTGGTGGAAAATGAAGGTGGTGTCAGATGAAGCAAGAGCAATGTACAATGGAGGAATGGCAGGCTTAACATATTGGAGCCCTAACGTTAACATTTTGAGGGACCCACGATGGGGACGTGGACAAGAGACTCCCGGTGAAGATCCTGTTCTTGCCGGTAAATATGCTGCTAGCTATGTTAGAGGCTTACAAGGTACAGACGGTGACCGGTTAAAGGTTGCTGCATGTTGTAAACACTATACAGCTTATGACCTTGATAATTGGGGTGGAGTTGATCGGTTCCATTTCAATGCACAGGTACATTTCTTTTTTAATCCTATATATATATATTGATATTATTTTGTTATGATAACATAAATAAATTTCATCTTAGCAAATCTAGGTACATTGTCCTATGTGATAATACTAGTAATATACTATACTAGACACTAATTGTTTAACCAGGTTAATAATGCTATAGCTTGTAGATACTTGAACTACACAAAAACTAGTGCAATTATAATTTGATGCATAGAAAGAGTTGGTAGCTCAGTGGAGTACCACCCTCAATTTCAGAGTATTGTCCAAGTTCGAATCTTCATTCCAACAATATGTTGGGTCAGTCACTTGTGGAGTTGTGGTGGCAATGGGCTTTTAGACCTGTTCTCTTTAGGATTGTTTAGTCTTGTACCCAGACTCTGAACTGATTTGCTATGCAGGCTAGTAGCTTAATAGGAATTGGTCTTCGAATCAATCTTGGCAGAACACAAGCTAAGTCAGTTTTAGGTCTAATATGGATCTTATATTATTACCAATGAATGTATCAACATGTCAAGGTTATATACTTATATATAAACATTATTAAAATATTTTGTTCAAATTTACCTAGGAGTATTTTTCGAGTCTGTATATAAAGTTCTAGTTTCTTAATCTTTACACTATTGTAAATCTTTAATATTATAATGTGATAGATTCATGTATATATGTAATACATAGAGCCTGTTCAGTTCAATTTATTTTCAATCTTTGTAAGAAAAAATAAGTTAAGATAAGGTCTAATAAGTTTAGAGAAATTCAGTTCAGAAAGAATAAACAAAAATAAGGTTTGACACACTAACAAAATAAGTTATAATTATAAGTTCAGATACATTCATGTAAATTTAGTTAAACAAAAATAAGTTGAAAAGAACAGATCCATACAATCAGTTGTTTCGACAAATACTATAATTAATCTAATAAATTTAGAGTCACAAGGTAGGAATTTTTTATGAAGAAGATAATAGTAGTGGAGTAGGACATTGTCATAGAAGTAATGAAGGTGATTGAAATTTCGTGCAAAAATGACGACATTGGAAATAGTAGTAGTGAATCTAGCATAACATTGGAAGTTCAGTACTACTGCTTCACGAGATTTGTCTCACGGTTGAGATCAATTTGCTTCTGACACTCTGATCGAATATCTAAATCTAACATAAATAGTACTAATTATTTAATATTGGCTTCTTATTGATGTTTTATATGCTTCGTATATTTAGTCGCAGAACAACATAAATCCTCTGCTTAACATTATGTACCAAGTTGGCAAGTTGCCCGACATATGGATATAGTCATATAGTCATGTAGTACTAGTAGTCAAAGATCCAATATGATTTTGGAGAAATATAGACAGCTTTTTTCTTACAATAAAAGGCCATTAATGTAGACTCAGGCTCTTTGAAAATCCATTCTATAGTTTTATTCAGTACTCTCTCCGTTTTTTTTAATCTACACATTTTTCTTTTTGGTCTGTTTCTTTTTAATATACACACTATTGCTTTTTCTATTTTTGGTAATATGTCACATCTATTTTCTCCTCTTTTTCCACCAATTTCATTTACTTTTTAATATTTTAACCCACTTTTTAATTTATCTCTCTCACTTTTCAATTTATCTCTCATACTTTTACACTTTCTCCTTGGTTCTCCCCCAAAATGAAGTGAGTAAATTAAAATGAAACGGAGGGAGTAAGATCTAAGTCTAATCACATGTAAATATAAAATAAATCAGTGTCTGTTTTATTCAACTTATTTTAATTTATCTGAACTTATTAGTCTTTATTAGAACTTATTAATTGAACTTAACTGAACATATTAGACATTATTAGACCGAACATATTATACATTATTAGACCGAACATATTAAACATATCAGACATTATTAGACCGAACATATTCGACATTATTAGACCTTATTTTATGAGAGTGTTAGATTTTATTTTCGCCGAACTAAACTTATTTTAACTTATCAAAACTTATTAGATCTTATATATGAATTTTATTTTTCAGATTAGGATTGAAAATAAGGTGAATAGAACGGAACCTAAGTCCCAACCAATCATATTTAGTAACTTCAAGTTAAATCACTCGCATGACATATTTTGATGATCCAAAAAATCATAAATGGCATTACTCTAATTATTGACTCAAGAGTCTTAGACAAATGACCTACTGTTTCTTTGTACAATGAGTAGATTGTACAACATAAACACTCCTTAATAAAAATTAAAAACTCTCCCTAATTTGGTTGTGTTACACTTCATGTAGTCATATCATACGAGAATATAATGATGATAACTAATTGAACAGGTTAGCAAGCAAGACATAGTGGACACATTTGATGTACCATTTAGAGAATGTGTAATGGAAGGCAAAGTTGCGAGTGTCATGTGCTCCTACAATCAAGTCAATGGCATCCCTACTTGTGCTGATCCTAAACTCCTTCGTAACACTATTAGAGGAGATTGGCGTCTTAATGGGTACATTTTCTCTCCTCTCATTCTTTTTATCTATTCAAACACACACGATCCAATGACTAGATAATGGTTTGACGATCACACTATTCATTAGTTAAACAAAATAATAATAATAGTTACGAAGAATATGTTTAGATACGTTGTAAAAAGTTATGGTTTGACAAAAAAAGGGAAACTGACTCGTGTTATCCATTATTTTTTGGAAATTGAATTTGGTTTTGTATTTTTTGGTGCAAAATTAGGTACATAGTTTCGGATTGCGACTCGGTTGGAGTTTTCTATAAGAACCAACATTATACCTCAACTCCTGAAGAAGCTGCTGCTGATGCTATTAAAGCAGGTAAATATATTTTCCCCAACATTATACCTCGACATTAATTTTTTCTATTTTCCTATTCTAAATTTGGGTAATTTTGTGCATGTATGTACTATCTCAGTTTTTTTTTTGGATGCAACATTTGATTATTTTAATCCACTGATCAAAAAGGCAAATGTTGCATCGTTAAAAAACAGAGGAAGTATATCTTATCTATAATTCGAAAGTTATGACATGAATTTTAACCTAAAGTTTTGACATTCAACTTTCTTTCACAAATGTTACAGGCCTGGATTTGGATTGTGGGCCGTTCCTTGGTACTCACACAGAAGACGCCATAAAGAAGGGCCTACTAAGTGAAATTGATGTAAACAACGCCTTAACAAATACACTAACTGTACAAATGAGGCTAGGGATGTTTGATGGCCCACCATCAGCCCAACCATATGGCCACCTTGGCCCAGCAGATGTATGTTCTCCAGCCCACCAAGAGCTGGCCCTTGAAGCCGCACGACAAGGCATTGTCTTGCTTAAAAATCACGGCCCAACTCTTCCTCTCTCCCATATCCGTCACCGGAGTGTTGCAGTTATTGGGCCCAATTCCGATGTCACCGTAACAATGATAGGCAATTATGCTGGTAAGCTTCTGAAGTGTGAGCTTGATCTTAGGCATTGTATTGATATAATCGTTCAAAGGCTAAGGCTATGTTCTTTTGCACTGAATCAATGAAAATTCAGTTCAGTTTAGACAAATTCAATTCAATTCAGTTTAGTTCAGGTTTATTTAGTTTAGTTAAGTTCAATTCAGGTTTATTCAGTTCAGTTCAGTTAGTTTTTTCTCACAGTTTTCATTCAATTCAGTTCAGTTCAGGTTTAGTCAGTTCAATTCAGGTTAGTTTTATTCAGTTCAGTTCAGACAAATTCAGTCCAAAAGAACAGAGCCTAACTTAGGGTCTGTTCGGCGTCATTGTTGGTTCGATTACTATATTATGAACTTAGTATTAGTCATGTATTATTGTTGAAAAAATGATAACAAAATATTGCTTTAGGTTTCACATTTTTGTTTTAATCTTATAATGTTTAAGAGACTTAAGTTTTGCTTTTATGTTTCTTACTTGACCTAGGTATTGCATGTGGGTATACAACCCCCCTTCAAGGAATTGGGAAATATGCCAAAACAATTCACCAACAAGGCTGTGCAGATGTGGGCTGCATAGATGACCGGCTATTTGGGCCTGCAATTAGCGCAGCAACCCAAGCAGATGCAACAGTGCTCGTAATGGGCCTTGATCAGTCCATTGAGGCAGAGTTTAAGGACAGAGCTGGGCTACTCTTACCGGGCCGACAGCAGGAACTTGTGTCCAAGGTTGCTGCAGCCTCAAGAGGGCCCATAGTCTTGGTCTTGATGAGTGGTGGGCCTGTGGATGTGTCCTTTGCTAAGAATGATCCAAAGATATCTGCCATATTATGGGTCGGATACCCGGGTCAGGCTGGTGGGCAAGCCATAGCAGATGTTCTATTTGGTACAACTAATCCAGGTAACCAACATTTCCCATTTCATGCTAAAATCTTGCATATACTTAAAAATAAGACATACATAAAGCAATGCATCTATCATGAATTTTAGCTAAATCTATTACTTGTTTTTATAGGCGGCAAATTACCAATGACATGGTACCCTCAAGAATACCTCAACATGCTCCCTATGACCAATATGGGGATGCGATCGGGACCTGGTTACCCTGGGCGAACCTACCGATTTTATGAAGGTCCTGTGGTCTATCCCTTTGGACATGGACTGAGCTACACCCACTTTACTCACACAATAGCAGACGCCCCAATGGAGGTCATGGTCCCATTGGACGGCCATCGAAAGTCCAATGCAAGTGCCTCCGGCAAAGCTATCCGTGTGACTCATGCAAGGTGCGGCCAACTTTCCTTGATGGTACACGTAGATGTCAAGAACGAAGGATCCAAGGATGGAGCCCACACCCTCCTTGTGTTCTCTAGGCCACCCGCAGGAAAATGGGCGCCACAAAAGCAACTTGTTGCGTTCGAGAGGGTCCATGTACCCGCCGGTTCCCAGCAAAGGGTGATAGTCCACATCCATGTGTGCAAGTACTTGAGTGTGGTGGATAAATCAGGAATTAGGAGAATTCCATTGGGTGACCACCATATCCACATTGGTGATGCTAGGCATTCCATCTCACTCAAACCACAAACTCTAGGAGTCATAAAAACCTAATATTCCATTATTATTGTATATCATTTTGGTACGACGATTACTCCTCGTGCCCTCTAGCAATGGCGATCATGTCCAGCTCGAAGAGCAAGATCTCATTAGAAGTGGCCATAAATATGGCTAGGTCATCCATTTGATGGCTGTATAGGCATCTATTCTTTAGCTTCATGCAACAAAAGGCCTGTTGCATTTGCAATTTGAAGCATGCTTCTTCAAGATTACTACTAGTATATATACTTCAAAATTATATTCAAGAGCAATAGTACATGTATGCAATTGTAGTCAGAATATTGTATGTCTACATCAAATATATGAATTGAATGACTTGTTTGTCCCCTCTTTTGAAATGCAGAAATCAGATAGATCGAACAAAGATTTAACCAAAAGTCAAATCTTTATGGTTTGGTACATATGACATATCACATACTAATGAACAAAATGTTTATGCAACTTTGCAAAAACATAAAGATGGTAATTCTAAAAGTCTTACCATCTACATGTAAATGCTCAAGTTATACGGATAACTCAGCCTTGATTTGTGACTTCTTAGCAATATGAACTTTGAGCACACATTCTTTTGCACAAGTACATTCAAAAACACAAATGTCTCCAACCTCCAAACCAACCTCTCGTGCAAAGACGATCCAACCAGAGCCAAAAGTACATCTATAATGGCCTTTAATACAACGAACTTTCCATTGTCTTCCATCATATGCCTCTAATTTTACCAACTTGGTTACATCTCCTTCGCATCCTAGATGATCTCGACTAAAAGGTAAGGAAACATTCTGCACAAGTACTACAAGTTTGTCGGTAAATTCACTCTTTGAAGGGTAAGGATGCATATATTGACCTCATAAGACGTATTATGCGATCCCTCGTACTTCTTCCCTTTACATGTGTATGTTATAATATACAAGATCTTGTTTAGATTCCTCTCAATATATATTTCAAAAAATCAATTTTTAACAACTTTTATCAATACACAATCAAAGATATCATTGTTAAAGTTATGCATTAGAAACTGTAAAAAAAAAGCAAATATTGCAACTAATGAACGGCGAAGGAAGTTTCCATATTAGTAAAGAAAACAACATACATGCTTATGCTCGTGTAAGTAGAGTTTAGAAAGGGCGCGACACTTATTCGATTCTCGTTCGCAACTAAAATAAGTTTACATAAGGAAAATGAAGTTAAGATAAGGTTCCTAACTCTATCTCATCACATGTTTTTAGTCAAAGTAACTAACTTATTTTTCTCAACTTCTGAGTTTTCTTGTGCAACTTTTATTCTCTTATTTGTAAGGCCAACTTTTTAACTATTTTTATTTGGTAATTTGTACTTATTCTTACTCAACTAAAATCTAATAGGATCGTCTGATACAATAATTTGCCTCTGAATGAACAAACGAAAGCATGAGAAGTGTAAAAAAACAACTTACCAAGTACATTGCTTTATCCAGAGCATAAGACTTTATATCAGTAACAAAGAAAGGTCTTTTAGGCCAGGAGATTCCAGCTGCAACTACATCCTTCATTATCCCCTCATAATTCTTTGAGGCTCTGAACAACGAATAACCACACCCTACAATAACACTAAATTAATAAGTGATCACAAAACTCTACTATGATAAAATTCCTCATTAAATCATAAACCTCTTAATTAACTTGTAGTACTATAACTTACCAAATTGAGTGTCTTCTTTTGTGTCACTTGTCTCCTCATTATCACCATCCAATTTTTCAGGACAAATTTCACATTGTTCTTTAGAGATGTTATTGCTCGGATTTCGTTGATACGATATTTCACAAGCAGTCGGATTGAAAATATGGACCGAAAAATTTGAATTCCCATCATATTTGAACAAAAGAAAGAATGCATAGCTAATGGAGTAATGCTCCATGAATTCTTGCCAACCATTATGAAACCATAGAGTATTATCTTCGTTAAGAAATGTTACTTCCTGAGTTTCTCCTGTAGGTACTTTGAGGATTGAAGTTGTAGAGAGTTCATTGCTATATTTCCTTGCAAATTTATCAGGAATCCTCTATAAATACAAAGAGTATCGTAGGAAAATTAGCTCCTTAGGCAAAAGCTCCTATAGCAGCGAACAATTTAAAGAAAATTACTCCCTCTGCTTTTTTTTATTTGCTACATTTGTTTCCTTGGGAATGAAGCCACTACTTTGACCAATTATTTTGATTATTTTATAAGTAAAAACATAGTCATGTGTGATCTTGTTAGATTCGTCTCGACGTGTAGATTCATAATATCAAATTCTTATAATTTTTACTTAAGCGAAATAAGAGATATTAAGAGTTAAATAATGCTTTGAAAACCGTGCAAAAAAAAAAAAAAGGGGAGTAACTTAAGTCTAAAAAGTCAGACTGTTTAACATAAAACATTTTGAAGATTGATATAACTCATACTTCCGCCGTTTTTTTTTTACTTACATCATTTATATTTGTACACGGACCAAGTAGAGGAGAGAGATAAAAAAAAAACCCATGTGCTAGGTAAGGGAATGAGAGAATAATTGCAAAAAATAGAAACAATCCAAGTAACAGAGAATTACTAAAGGTGGGTTATGATGCAACTTAAAAACGAAGGAAGTATAAGAGTAATACTACCTCCGTATTTTTAGATGTAATATTTGATTTTTTTATCTACTCACCTATGAAGGATTTGGAGTTAGCTCAAGTGGTGAACTTTCTCATCTTTCCTAGCAAAGTCTAGAGGTTCAATTCCTACCACAGGCATTTGCTTAGGATTTAAGGGGGTTGGGGGTAGAGCTGGTAAACGGGTCGTGTCAGATTCGTGTCGGGCACAATGGTAAACGGGTTGAACACCCTCAACCCTAACCCGACCCGTTTATTAAACGGGTCAACAACACTCAACCCTAACCCGACCCGTTATTGACCCGTTTATCAAGAGCGCATAAACATATAAACTAAACAAATGTACACATATATTTCTTAACCCATGTCTTATATACTAATATCTTACCAAAATAAACCAAAATCGACAACCAAATAATAAATCTAATGTTTTTATGAAAAATATTCGAATTATTTCAAATCCAACGAATAATATTGATAGTAGAATAGTAGAGCAGTTAAATGGGTTGGTGTGTCGAATTCGGGTTGAAATGTTCAACCCTAACCCAACCCGTTAAATAAACGAGTCGTATCGGGTCTACCCACTTACTTAAACGGGTTGAAACTCTTGACCCAAACCCGTTAATTATGGGTCGGGTTGGCGGGTCGGGTCAACTTTTACCACCTTTAGTTGGGAGTGTTTAGCTTATAATGGGCCTCTGATCCTCCTGTGCGAGGACAACCTAGAAGATTTCTTCTTACTTTTAGAAAAAAAAAACTCACCTATATTGGCCATATATAAAACAAAATCACCTCGAAACAAATTTAGGCATTATTCAATTCCACTTGTAAACAAAAATTTATTTAAAAAAATATCATTTTATATCTGCATAAGGCAACAAAAACACCAAAGAATCAGTAAAGATAAGTTTAACAGCAAGTAAAACAAGTTTCAATTCGCTAAATTCCATGTGAAGTGAATAGGTTCTTAAAACACAAGGTTATATGAGATAATTAGATTTTCCAGACATTAAAGAACAAATTAGAATAAATCTAAGAGATTGTTCCACAACAATCATATACTAACACAAACAATTCCAGAATTAATCTTGCAAAACTAACATGGAAAATTTCCAGTGATCAATGCAAGAAAGGAAAAAAGGTAATGCAAGATTAAGTCTTTTCTTCAAAATCAAAATTCTTACCAGTTTTTTAGATTGTGAAATAGGAGAGAGTATCAACTTGAAGAAGTAACGAGGTTTTTTCTCACCATAATTTCCATGGATAATCTTCTCTTCTTCTCTGTTTGATCTGGTTTTCATAGATGATTCTCCCATGTACAAAAAAATCTATGTTGTTGGTGTAAATCAGTAAATGTATCAAATGCTTTTGAATTTCTCTTTTTCCAAAATCACAATTATCTTAAATTGCTTGTAGTACAGTTTCTCTGTTTGCGTCAATTTTTGGCCCGTCAAAAGAAAGGAGCCAGTGTTTTCACTTTTCAGTCGGATGACTTGTGTCGTCAAATCCAACAGTTAATGACTACATGTCATGGTAAGATACTACTACCTCTGTCCCAATTTAGTTGCTACATTTGCTTTTTCACAGTTTAGAGATGTAACTTCAAACGTCAATATCTTGAGTTATATATATGAAAAAATTATATATTTGGAAAATACAAATTGGGACGAATCAAACAAGATTTGACATGATTATGTTTTTTCTTATGTCTATAAACTAAAAGACAGTCAAAGTTATGACGTGAATAGTGTCAATGGTCAAAATGTAGCAACTAATATGGGACGGAGGGAGTACTATTTTAGTTTCTCTATGCTTATATACTTAGGCCTGTTCTTGCTTATTTTCAGTTTAGTTTAGTTGCAATCAATTTAATTCTAATTAGTTTAGTTCAGTTCTTAATTTATTATCAACATTATTAGTTATACTTTAATTCAGTTCAGTTCAGTTGCAATCAGTTCAGTTCCGTTCAGTTGAGTTGCAATCAGTTCAGTTGAGTTGCAATTAGTTCAGTTTAGTCCAGTTCAATTCAGTTGTTTTATATCGAAGAGAACAGGCCCTTAGGGTCGTTTGGTTCACTATTTTTGGGTTCCAAGAAACGAAATATATTACCAATTTTCTTTCGTCTTGTTTGATTTAGGCCCTATTCTTTTGGACTTATTTTCAGTTATTTTCAGTTTAATTCAGTTAATGTCAATTCAATTTAGTTCAGTTAGTTTTCTCTCACAGTTTTCATTCAGTTCAGTTCAATTCGTTTCAGTTCAGTTCAGTTCGTATCAGTTCAGTTCAGTCCAGTTTAGTCCAAAAGAACAGGGCCTTAACCCCTTATCAATACATTACCATTACTTCATGGTAATGGATTCCTCAATTTGTTACCTTCCTCTCCCCATCAAGTAACAAAATCCATTACTTGGTAGTAATGGTTATCATTCATTTCCAAACTTGGACTTGAACCAAACGCTCAATAAAGGTAACTATTTTTGTTATCATTTATGCTCCTCTATTTGTATTCATTCTCTTTCTATTACATATCTTGAACCAAACTATCCCATACTTCATTCTAAAATAAATTAAACACTTATCATTTTAGACCGTTTTAAAATAAATCAAATACTACCTTATTTGGTATTCACTTTTCTTTATTTATCTCCTTAGCACATAAGTCCCTCTTTTTCTTTCTCTCTATCTCTCTTCTCCCCTAAATGGCTAAATCCCCATGCCAAGAGGCCCAAGACCCTACACTTCATTTAAAACAGAACGGAGTAAGTACTTCTATTTGAGCCATGACTTGGGAAAATTGACTCATACTTCCTCCGTTCCGATTTACTTACAATAAGGGGGAGACGTAATAAGTTAGATGAGGAGAGACTAAGAGAGACAAAAAGAGAAGAAAGTGACCCATATATTGAGGAGAAAGAGATAGAGGGAAAAATATCCAAAAAGGTAGTTTTGCAAGTAAATTGAAGCAACCCAAAAAGTAATTGTTGAAGTAAATAAGAAGTTTTGATTATTTGACTCAAGATCGGATTGACATTAAATTTATATTCGGGTTTCTTTTACCTAATTTGACCTGATTTGATTAGACAATTACCATGATTAAAATCAATTAATTTGATTACACATAAAAGCTGGAAAACACCAAGGAACATCACCCAAACCCGACTGAACTACTATGTCAATGTGATGTACTGACATAGTCTGGAGAATTATATTAATATCTTTCTTCTAAAGCAAAGGGAGTCCACCAAAGCGCCCCATCGAATCCACAACAATACCATCAAAATTGCCCAATTTATTCTTTACTCTATAAAACTCACTACTACTAATCTTCGTCTCTGACAAAAATATCACAGATAGGGCCTCCCTTCGAATTAACTCACAAAGGCCGGATTATTATCAATTTAGAGAACTCAAGCTTAGGAGTATGTAGAAGTGAAAATTAGGTAAAGAAATGCATCGTGATTTGGTGAGACTTTATCTCTATTATATAAGGGAAGGGGGGAGCTATGACGTCCTCCTATAAATTTACTTTAATAGCCCATTAGTAAATTAACTATTATTAAAAAAGGGGAAAACAAAAAGTCAAACTCAAATATAGCATTGAAAAAATCAACTTACATGTTAAAGGCAATCAAATTATAATTGAGCCACCTCTCAAAAAAAAAGTTATAAATAGAGCCACAAAAAGAAATATTGACTACACGATTTAGTACATTTATGCTAGAAAAAAAAAGTAAAAAGGAATATTACATCAATCAAATATTTTATCGATCAA
This sequence comes from Beta lomatogona, assembly GCA_947646795.1. NCBI lineage: Eukaryota > Viridiplantae > Streptophyta > Magnoliopsida > Caryophyllales > Amaranthaceae > Beta > Beta lomatogona. The sequence continues at coordinate 394,457 of CANSNZ010000319.1, read as the reverse complement.
TTCACTAACACAATCAAGTATTACATCAAAATATAAGATTCAATCAATTATCAAAGTGAAATAATTTATTTAACACAAAAGACTATGTTAATACAGCATAAGAGATCCTAAATAAATTCAATAATTAACATTATTTTATCGTTCATCAATTTTAATTTTAAGAACCTATAAGAAAGAATAAGTAAAAAATAATAATAAAAGAAGGTTAAGTAATAGAGGCTTAACCTATGAAATTTTACCAAAAAAATATCTAATGTTCAAAATTTTACCCCTGTTTATGTCTAAAAAGACTAGATTTATGTTTTTAAAAAAAAAGATCAAGCTCACGTGCATAATTTACTAGTTTAGTTTACCTCATTCCCATTTTCTATGTTATTATAAAATAAAAAGAAAAACCTTATTCTCACTCATTTTAAGAAAAAAAAACGTTATTTCAAATTTATTCACAAGAAAAAACGATTTACACCAAGAAGTAAAACAAAGGAGAGAGGTCCATGAAGGTAGAAAAGTCAAGGATATCTTTTCCCCAAAACTGGCAAAAATAGATGCAAAGGGAAAACTTATGAACTCCATAGATGCATTTTTGAGTGGTTCAAAGATGCCAGAGTCCCGGAAAACTTATGCAATGCTCTCATCTGTCTTATACCAAAGGTTGAGAACCCCTCTACTGTTAAACAATTCAGACCAATTAGTCTGTGTAACACGATCTATAAAGTTGTCACAAAAATCATTGTTCAAAGAATGAAGCCCATCATTCCTGATTGGATTTCCACAAATCAAAATGGGTTCATTAAGGGGAGGGGTCCTGAGGTTAATATTGTTGTTGCTACGGAAGTTCTTCACTCTATGAACAATAAAAAAGGAAAGAATGGGTGGTTTGCCCTAAAAATCGACCTGGAAAAAGCCTATGATAGAATTGAATGGCACCTCCTTAAGCAATGTCTAGGTAATCTTCAAATGGATAACCACTCCATTAAATTTATCATGAATTGTGTTTCCCAGGCCTCCTCCACTGTTCTTGTAAATGGTAGAAAAACCGAGCCATTTTTACATTCTAGTGGTCTTAGGCAAGGTGAGCCTCTGTCACCTTACCTCTTCAATATCTGCCTTGAGAGTCTCACCAACAAAATCAATATTGCCACCCTAAACAATCATTGGACTCCCTTTCGCTGACGACCTCCTCCTCTTCGGAAGAGTGGACGAAAGCACAGCCTTTTCAGTGCGAGACACCCTTGCTTCCTTTTGTCAAGAATCTGGCCAGAAAATCAATGAACGAAAAAGTCGTTTATGTTTCTCTCGAAATACCTTGGAGGAGCATCGGTCTCTTTTTTCAAGATACTCTAAAGATCTCGGAATCTAAAGACCTAGGGGCCTACCTAGGTATCCCGCTCTCTCATAAAAGACCTAAACGTAAAGATGTGCAATTCCTTGTCGATAAAGTTAGGAAAAACTAGCTTTGTGGAAGGCTAACTATCTGTCTAGAGTCGGAAAATTGGTTTTAATAAATTCTACTCTTAACTCCATCCCCTCTTATTATCTGCAAACTCAAACACTTCCTTCGACTACTCTTAAAGATCTTGACATAATATGTAATAACTTCCTTTGGGGTGAAAAAGCCTCTAAAAAACGTTTACAGCTTGTAGGGAAGGAATCCACTTTCCTTCCAAAGTCTCAAGGGGGTCTTGGTATAAGAGCTCACCATGACCTAAGTGTTGTCTATATGGCGCGTCTTGGGTGGAAAATGTGTCAGGGTTTGGACAACCTAGCAAAGGACTGCATAATCTCTAAGTATATTCATCCTAACAAAGTTGTCCCTTTAAAAAATGGTTCAAAAATTTGGAAAAGCATAGGTTTGGGTTGGAATCTTTTAAATGATAGTAAAATTTGGGTCATAGGGGATGGCAAAGAAATTTCCTTTTGGGATGATAACTGGCTAGGGATAGGAGCAATTAGGCGACTAGTTTCCGGTCCCCTCTCCTTCCAAGAGCAACATCTAAAAATCTGTGACCTATGGGAGGCAAATTCTTGGAGGTTAAGTACACTATCTCTCCCTTTACCTAAGTTCATTTCCACGCGTATCCTAGAGATTCCTGTCCCTTCAAATGTTTCGCATGAAACAGATCACCCCATCTCATCCTTTGCTGAAAATAACAAGTTCTCCCTTGTTAGTGTGTACAACTACCTCACTTCGCTATGGAAGCCCACGGTTCATGTGGATTGGCTATGGAAAAGCCAAACAACGCCCAAACTAAAATTCTTCCTCTGGTTGATTTGGTGGAATCGTCTTCCCACCAACTCACTTTTGAAAGTTCGGAACATCGTTCCAAATGATTTCTGCTCCATTTGCCAGAACCAAAGTGAAACCCCCTCTCACCTTCTTCGGGACTGTGTAACTGTGTTGTAGCTAAAGCCGTATGGAGTGCTGTAAATTTTCCCTCCCCTCATTGCCCTATCACCAATATAGAGGATTGGATCCATTATCATTTGACTGCGTTACACACCATAAACAACATTCCATCATGCATCATTTTTCCTTTCATTTGTTGGGAGTTATGGACGCAGCCGTAATAAAAGAATTTTTGAGTCAATCCCTTCGACCTCGCCTCGATCACAGGTCCAAAAAGCTATACGTGCCGCAACTGATTTCCTTAAATTTAGAAACAACGCCGCTGTATCGCCTGCCTCCCCCCTTCCTCAGATTACCTTTCTTAATCCTCCTTGGTTAAACATAAATGTTGATGCATCCTTTGTAAATCTTTCAGAGCCTTCTTGTATTGTGGGTGTTTTATTTGACAATGCGAGGTTCTTGGGTCATGGGGTTCCAAAGACGAGTTTATGCAAATAGCAACCTCCACGCGGAGTTATTGGGGATCCTGTGGGGCCTCAAAGTAGCCGAGGAATATGGAGTCACTCACGCAAATATCTTCACTGATTGCCAAAAGGCGGACAATCTTCTTCACCGAAAACAAAACATAAACCCAACCATTGACAATCTCACTATGTTATGCAGGGCTCAAGGCCAATGCTTCCAAGGGATGAAGGTACAATTTTGCCTAAGGAAGCTCAATCAAGTCGCAGATAGTTTGGCAAAAGAAGGAAGGAAACTAATCTTAAATGTTAATGTAACTAGGCTTATCCCCATCCCCCCTAGTTATATTTTGAACTTATGGAACGACTTTGTAACAAGGCTTTTAGCCACTAACACTTAATGTCTTAATCTATGATGCCGCAATTCACCAAAAAAAAAAGATGCAAAGGGAAAAGAAAGCGTAAATTCCCCAAGACTTCTAAAGAAATATGCAAGCATTAAAATCTCCAAGCACTAGACCATTATATTAATTAATAATTACTTGTATTATTGGTCTTAGTCCCGTCAAAATGCTCTTAGTTAAAAAAGAAACAATAACATTACAAAGAATAAAAGATTAAAAAAGATCAAATGGTATGTCGCGACTCATGAAACCATGTGTAATCTAGTTCATACACAATTATTTACAACATGAAATTTCCAATAAAAAAAAGGTTAACATTGAACATTCAAAATCTTAGCACAAAACAAAATAATAGTGATATTCCCTTTGCTCCTACCGTTTGATACTGTACTTCGTTGCATTTTTTTGGTCAAAGATTATATTTTTACTTTTTGATAGTACAAAGTCTAATTTTTTGAATGTGTAATATTCTAATATATTTGGAATAATATATTCATGTGAATCTTGTTAGATTCACTTATTTTGTATTTTTATGAATTCTACTTTTTTTAATTAAAAATAATCAAATAGAATATACTCTGAGGGACGAAAGGAAACAAGACTCTTGACATAATTTGAAATATATGAAGCAAAGTTTGACCTTATATTCAAAAAGCCTTGAGTTTGAATCTTACCAAGTGAAGGTGTTTTCCCTTACATTTTCCCTCTACTCTTACGTGTCTGACTGGAAATTACTAGACCAAATAATCTCAACAGTTGAGATTTGTTTGGGGTACTTCTCCTTATAAAAAAGAATGAAATATATGAATATATCTTCAAAAGCTATATTGCTTATACATGATCAGCTTCATAAGGCTTGACTTGTGAATTTTTAGCAACATGAACTTTAAACACATACTTTTTTGCATTTATTAGCTCGAAAGCACAAATATCTCGCTCTTCCAAGCCCATATGGCGTGCAAAGATCATCCACCCTTGGCGAAATGCCATCTTTCTGTAGTCTCTAAAACAATTGACTTCCCATTGCCTTCCATCATATGCTTCAAGCTTAACGAGTTTGCATTCATCTACCTTACATCTGAGATGCCTTCGACCAAATTGCAGAGGAACATTCTGAATGAATTAAACATTTACAACTTATAATTCATGCAAACCTTGATAAATAATGATACAAAATTACGACTTTAGAGCTGGGCATGGGCCAAGCCGACACGAGAGGTATAGTAGTAGTTTGTGCGCCATGCAAGGAAGTCATTTCAAAAAGTCAGCACAAGCACGATGGGCCTACTTCCTACTCGATGTTGCATAAGGTCCGCTGGCTTGACATGACCCATGCCTAGCTTTATGGTTGATCAAGTAGGAAAAAATAAACTGTAAAAAAGTAAACTACTATAGTATCCTTAACCAAAAATCCCCTTAAGTTAACAATTTTCACCCGTCCAACCCATAATTGTATTTTTTAACCAGTTTTTCCTCAATATTTTTTGAGGTTCCTATTTGTACGGTTGATGTCATAACATGCGTTTATTCCTTCACTTTTCCGAAATCTCATGAGCTAAATACCACCCACATCCCTAGGGCTTTGGTGTTCATCAATCACCCCTTATATAATGTACAAGCTAAACAATTGACATTCAATTAAAAACTCACCAAGAACCCTTTGTTCAAGACATATGGCTTCATATCAGCCACAAAGAAAGGATTTTGAGGCATGGAAATCCCAGCAGCAATTGCAACTTTCACTAGCTCCTCATACTTCTTCAACCATAATGGATTCCCTGCAAATTCAACTAGATCAAGTAATCTTAACCCATCTTAAGAGGATATTATACTCATTAAAATGCTCTTATATATTCAACAAACTAAACCAACTTACCAACTGAAGTTCCTTTTCTTGCATAAGAAACCTCTTCATTATCACTAACATAATGATCATCTTCACTATCTAGTTGTTGCAGTTCTACATCACATTTTTTCGGGCTAATTTCGGGTTCCTCCTCCTCGTCTTCCTCCTCCTCGTCGTATTCGATTCCTTTAACACAAGGCTCATATTGTACCTTAGAAGCACTATTACTTGCATTACATGGATATGTTATCTCACAAGCAGTTAAGTCGAATATATTAACTAAGAAATTTGAATTTCCTTCATATTTGAACACTAGAAAGTATGCAAAGCCTATGGAAAAATACTCCACAAATTCTTGCCAACCATTACGAAACCATAGCTCGTTTTCCTCTTCCATTAATTCCACTTTTCGAGTTTCACCAGTGGGAACCTTGAGGATGGCTACGTTACAAATTTCATTGCGGAGTTTTCTTGCAAAATTCTTCGGAATCCTCTGTCAAAACCCAAATAGTATCATGCAAAGTTAATTTTTTTTTAAGGAAATGCAAAGCTATTGCTGTGAGTTGTGACAGATGCAATTAACGAAACAAATAATAATGAACAATCGACATAGGTTAATCCTAGCTCCAGATAAATAATTTAAGGCATAGTTCAACATCTATGTTGTTCGGACTCTTCATTTCACCTCAAGTACTCGTGTCGGATCTTCGACACTTAGACATGGGTTTGACACTTGATGGAAAGTTAAGTACTTATTATTGCCTGCCTCTTTGTTTAAAAAAGGATTGTTGCCTATGTTCTAAAAAAAAAAACTTCTACGTGACAACTTAGACTACTATCGATAATTTGTACTTCCTTCGTTTTGAAATAAGTAAAACGCTTCTCTCAAAAAGCTCTCACACAAATGAAGAAAGTGTTTCACTTATTTAAGAACAGAGGAAGTATACAAGGAAAACACTATGATGTTGGAATCTAGATACATGTATAACAACATTTGTAATTTATACATGTATTATATATGCTTCTGAATTATGAGTGTGGAATCTAGATGTTGCAATAAATTAAAAGACCTAGAAGTAATTTAGAAAGATGTTCTTAAAATCAGCGCCTGAAAGATGGGTTTTTTTCAATCAATTTGAGTGTGGACATCCATAATCCATACTAATAACATAGAAACAAGCAAAAGAATTATTTTTGCAAAAGAAACTAATTAAATTACCAGTTTCTTGAACTGTGAAGAAGGAGACAACATCAATTTAAAGAAAGAAGAAGGGTTGTAACGGTGGTTCCCAAATTTTCCGAGGCTTTTGTTTTCTTCTGTATTTCGTCTGCTTCTCATACTTCCCCGTCAACAAGTGATCTAAGAGGGATTTTTTTTGTTATAGTTGGGCGATTTTGACTTGCACGCTTGCTAACTAAATATCGGAATCGTTTTCCTTTTATTTAATCAAACATCAGAAAACTTATTTTCTTCTCCTTTTTCAGTTTCTCTTCTCTTCCTTTCCTTTACTTTACCTAATACTCCCTCCGTTTCATTTTAATCTACACACTTTGACATTTTACACTATTCACAAATTTCACTTTGACCATCATTTGTGATTTATACGCGAATGAAAATATAGTCATGTGGGATCTTGTTAGATTCATCATAACATGTATTTTATTAATATTTACTTTTTATAATTTTTACAAATACAAAACTAAAGATATATGCCTTCAAAGTTTTGCATTGGCATGCGTGAAAAGTGTAACTGTGTAGATTAAAATGAAACGGAGAGAGTAATAAATAAATACCAAATAAGCTATAACGAGAAAGTATTAGGAAACGTAGTGGATATAGTTTGTTATGTTTTTTTAAACGGAAAAAGGGAACCCAATAATTAAGAAATATCAAGATGAGCTAAAGTGAGAATATTTTAGGGGAAATTTGTTATGTATCCTAGTTAGATTAGAATTGTAAACTCTTGCCTAATACAATTCTTTGTGGTAAAAAAAAAAGAATTGTATTAGGCAAGAATTTAGTCAAGTGTTAACTGAAAATTGAAAAAAGAAAATATAGCAAAGATTATTCACGCAAGCATTAAAAAAAAAAGTGGCATAACGGTTTATATATTCTCACCATGATCTAGTGGTTGAAAAAGCACGTACAACCACCAAACTTTATAAAGTGGTACAAGAAAAATTCCTGTCCTTCCATTTAAAGAACAAGATAAAGAGCTAAAAAAATAATGGAGAGTTGAACTTTTATTTAGTGGCTTCACGACCATGATAACCCTCCATGTACCCTGCCATCATACCATTCATTCCTCAACATTACATCAAAAATCAAATCATTCAACAAAAATCTCCATAACTTCTTCTTGTTATTGCTCTTCTACTCCTTCAATAACACAATCAACAAGTATTAGTAGTAGAAGATTATTGCTCTCAAATTGTATTATAATATCTACTATATCCCCAGCTTCAGTTTTCTCATTTTCTGGTGCTTCTTTGTCATCAACTCCTGGTATCTCAAGTGATGCCATTGCTAAATTCTACGAGCTTCCGTATTCTGGTGGTGTTAAGGCCTTGGAACTTCGTGTTGGTACTGGTTCCACCCCTATCGATGGTGATCAGGTTCGTTTTAGACTATGTTCTCTTCGCCTTAATTTCTAAATTGTTTTAAAATTTTCTAACTTGTAAGAACTGTTCTCTTAAACTTATACAAATCTGTGCTAATTATCAATATTGATAACTTTTAGTTAAAATTAGTTTAATTAAGTTATGTTTCAATCAGTAAAAAGCAATTAAAGAGAAAAAGCATAAGCCAAATTTTATTATTTCCCACCAACCGACTATTTGGAAACACATTATAGGATTTCACACTATTATAGGCATGACTACATGAGACACATCAACACACTATGCATTAATCGGCGAACACAGCTATATATAATCCAACCCAAGATAGTTGCAAATATTCTCATTGAAACACCTATGACCTATGATATGTTTATAAATAGTCTCATATGATATTAAGATGCTAGATACATCTGCATCCTTCAGGTAGTGTTATAGGGCCTCACGTCTCATAAGTGTATATTATAGCCTTCAAATGTGGTGAATACAAGACATGGATGATTCTAATTGTATAGTTATGAACCTCTACATTACCTTAAAAACAATTTATAGTTCGTTTTGTATCTTTCCAACCTTACACTTGCCACACCCTAGGACCTTAAGATTCTTTCAAATGGCATCCATGGACTTTAGCATGCATCTCATGGAGCCTGTTGTCCGGACCCCAACAATGCCTTAAAATATGGCCATTTTAGGTTCGTTTTCGAAGTTTTCCTAGGTCAGCAATGCTTTCTTGTGGTACCTACTCAAGGTCCTCGAGATCCCTTACATTGACTCTTGAGTGGTGACACTCTCTACGTTGCCTTAGAATGCTCCCATAACACCATTATTGTATATCTCTAGTAAAACCCCGAAATAGCTCTAAAGGCTACTACATGTCCGTCATGAAATTGATTTCAAATGGCCTCGCATGACCATAAGATGCTTCACATACGGTATGTATCTCAGGCCCCAGTTATGTCCAAAAGCGTGTATTTGTGACCTTCACGTTTGGATATTTTAGGGTCATTTCATGACCTTTTCAAGCCCGACCATGTTTTAGATCTAGATTATTTTTGAGTTACTTGAAATGCTTATGATTCTCGAATGGTTGACACTACCCTATACATTGCCATAAAATTCTTCCGGCAACCATTATTCTATATCTAATACAACCCAAAATAGCACCAAAGGCTACTATATGTCTCTTCTAAGACATAAAATTGATTTCAAATGGCCTCCCATGACCTTAGGACACTTTGCATGAGGTATGTTGCTCGAACCCCGAAAGAATCCAAAAGCGTGTATTATAACCTCCAAATTTGGCTATTTAGGTGTCATTTCATGACTTTTTTGGACTCGCCCATGTTTTAGATCTAAGACATTTTTGAGTAACTCAAGATGCCTTACGAGGACTCTGGGGTGGTTGACACCCTCTACATTTCCTTAAAATGCCTCCCACAACCATTATTGTATATCCCTAGTACCACCTTAAAATAGCTCCAAAAGCTACCATATGTCTCTTTTAAGACATAAAATTGATTTCAAATGGCCTCCCATGACCTTAGGCCACTTTGCATGGAGTATGTTGCTCGCGCCCCGAAAATGTCCAAAAGCGTGTATTATAACTTCCAAATTTGGTTATTTTGGTGTCATTTCGTTCATGACTATTTTGGACCCGGTCATGTTTTAGGTCTAGGACATTTTTGAGTAACTTGAGATGCCTTACGAATTACGATGACTCTAGGGTAGTTGACACCCTCTACATTTGCTTAAAATTCCTCCCACATACAACCATTATTGTATATCCCTATTACCACCTTGAAATAGATCTAAAGGCAACCATATGTCCGTTCTAAGGCATGATCGAAATTGATTTCAAATACCCTTCCATGACCTTAGGATGCTTCCCATGGGTGTATGTATCTCGGGCTCCGAAAAAGTCCAAAAGCATGTATTATAACATTCAAATTTGGCTATTTCGAGGTCATTTCATGACTTTTTTGGACACGACCATGTTTTAGATCAATGATACTTTTAAGTACCTCAAGATGCCTTATGATGACTCTTGAGTGGTAGACACCCTCTATATTGCCTTAAATGTCTCCCATGACCATTATTTATATATAGTACAACCTCGAAATAGCTCCACAGGCTGTGGAGCTATTTCGAGGTCCACAGGCTAGCATATGTTCGTTTTAAGGCATGAAATTGATTTCAAATAGCCTCTCATAACCTTAGGACATTTCCCTTGTAGCCTTTGAATTTGGCGATTTCATGGTCTTTTCATAATTTATCTGGGTTTGGCCTTGTTTTTGATCTTGGACATGTTTGAGTATGTCGAGATGTCTTTGGATGACTCTTGAGTGTTTATCACCCTCTAAATAATGCCTTCCAGGCTCCCACAACCATTATATCTCTAGTATCACCACTAAATAGCTCCAAAGGCTATTACACGTTCGTTCTAAGGCATGAAATTGATTTCAAATGGCCTTTCATGACCTTAGGATGCTTCACATGGGGTATGTTGTTCGGGCCTCGGAAATGACCAAAAACGTGTATTATAGCCTTTAAATTTGGCAGTTTTGGTGCCATTTTATGAGTTTTTTTTACCCAACCTCTAGGATATTTTTGAGTAACTCGAGATGCCTTATCATGACTCTAGGTTGGTTGACACCTTCTACATTGCCTTAAAATGCCTCCCACAACCATTATTGTATATTCCTAGTGCCATTATGAAATAGTCCCAATGGTTACCTTATGTCCATTTTAAGGCATGCAGTTGATTTCAAACAGCCTCCCATGATCTCATGGACGCTTCCAATGGGGTATGTTGCTAGGGCTTCGGAAATGTCCAAAAGCGTGTATTATTTTGTCTTCAAATATGGCTATTTTGGTGTCATTTACGGATTTTTCCGAGTTTGACCATGTTTTTAATTTGGGACATTTTCAAGTACCTATAAATGTCTTGTGATTGCTTTCAGGTGGTTAGAACCCTCTGCACTGCCTTATTAAGCCTTTACGACATGTTTGCATCCTTTCACTCCCACTTACTAAAGGTCACCATATATTCATTGTAAGGTATATATAAAGATAAATGATTTCTAATGGCCTCATATGGCCCCAATATGCATCCCACTAAGTATGTTGTTCAGACCCGAGAATGTCCGAAAGCGCGTAAAAATCTTCAAATTCGGCTATTTCAAAACTTATCTAAATACTTTGTTGAAAAAAAAAAGTAAAAATAAGATTAAGAGAATTAATCTTTGTTATTAACTTTTTGTACATCTTATATGAAAATTTGTGCTCTTATTGTTTTCCTTGATCTAAATATATAGCCTATGAATTTGTGAATTCACTGTCGATAAACATGTCCAAAGGTAGCAATACATTACTATGGAAGGTTAGCAGCAAAGCAAGGGTGGCGTTTTGATTCAACATATGATCACAAAGATTCAACTGGTGAACCAATTCCTTTCTTCTTCATCCTTGGCTCCAACAATGTAATTATTCTTTCATTTGATGGGACTTTATTTCATGCCAAGTTTTATATTTCTTCCGTTCTGAAATAAATGAAACGATTCTCAATTTTATATAAGAGTTTTTTGAGAAAAACGTTTCATTTATTTCAGGTCGGAAGAAGTATACAAATTCAAAAACTCAATGGCTTAATACACCTATGTTACTATGTAATATATAAGAATATGCACATAGGTGATTTCAGGGATTGAAGCAGCAGTAAGATCAATGAAAGTAGGTGGAATTCGAAGAGTAATCATACCACCATCACAAGGATATCAAAACACAACCCAAGAACCCTTACCACCCAATGTATGCGATAATCACATAATTCTTTTGAATATATCCGAATTGTTATGTATAATTATATGATTATGAACTTGTTAGCTAATTTATAGGCCATATAATTATCAAATGATATTTTGATTTTTAAGGAAGTACTAATTTATCTTTGTATGTAACCAGTTTTTTGATAGGCAACGATTGTTCACTACAATCTTCAACCCCACACGTCTTGCTAATGGAGAAGGTTCGACATTAGGAACTGTCATATTCGATATTGAACTTGTTAATGTCAAGCATTAGCAATGGGGTATTGGGGTATTCATATTATAACTATATTTTGTAATCACTGTTATTAGTCATATTATTATTGTTATACTCCAATCTTAGCTTGTATATATAGGTAGAGATGGCAATGGGTAGGATCTGGACAGGGTCCTCTAGGATCCAGATCCATATCTGTTTTTTAGGCAAGGATCCAGATCCTACCCGGATCCGCTGGGTAATAAAAATGATGATCCAGATCCAATGGATCCTACGGATCCGGGTCCTAAACGGATCCAAAACGGATCCTAACCTATTTTCTTCAAACGACCCTAATTTTCACAATAATTAGAGATTTTAAAGAACAAAACAACGCCATTTAACATTTTCATTTATCGATGTTGAAGTAAGCAATCATTCAACCTTTATATAACAAATCCGAGCATAAATAACATTAAGAGTTTAACATTAATTTTTACCCTTTTAATTATATATTTTAAAATAACTTTCAAAAACGAGTAATGGATCCGGATTCGGGTAATAATTTAGGACCCCGTCCAGATCCGTTTTCAAAAACAAGGATCCATATCCTACCCGGATCCGTAGGGTCCAAAATTTGAGGATCCAGATCCGCTAAAAAAGGATCTGGATCCATAGATTCGGGTAGGGTCCATTACCCACTGACATCCCTATATATAGGTGCTATTGCGACTTGGAAAACTGAAGTGGGCTCGTATATGTTTTACATAGTTAATGTTGTGTTAATTATTTTTAATTTGAATAGCTACCCACCTATTATAGATGGGTAATATTGCTTTAATTAATACTCCCTCCGTCTCAAAATATAGTTCCCATTTCCCTTTTTTCACGGTAATTTATGCAAGTAAAATTTAAGAGGGTAGTAATGATTTTTTGTTTATTTAAATAAATGTTGTATGGGAAAAGATGATTTTAGGAGAGATAATGGAGAATAATTGGTGAAAGAACATTAATTGTAACACTTGGGTTGAATAAACAAAGCAAAAAACAAAATTCAAGAAGCAAATAAATGATGGGACACGGTTTTTCTAGACAAATTACGGGAAAATGTGGAACTAAATATGGAAATTGAAATTATATTTTGGGACACCCAAAATGAAAATGGGAACTATATTTTGGGACGGAGGGAGTATTAAGTTTTCTTTCATGTTTTGACGGACCAATTAATGCTAAGTTAGCTTGCATAGAAGATGTTCAATCAAGGTTGTTCAATATTCAATCACAGTAAAATTATCTTCATTAAAAAAGAACAAAAAGAAACAATATCTTTAACTCCTCCCTATCTGGTAATGACAGCAGTCATATATAATACAAGATCTCGAGTAGAATCTTCTATAAAATGGTTGTACATTAAAGACACCCGTAGTTTGCCTATAAACTTTATTATAATTGAATGCGCTTAATAATCATCACTTGATTGTTAGAAATAATAATTACCGTAAGTGCTAACAAATCGAGCAATCAAAGTATAATTTGTGGAAAATCAACAGACAAGAATAAAGACATCAAGCAATAAATCACACAAAGATTTACGTGGAAATCCTTGAACCAGGAGAAAACTGCAAACATTGCACTAAGACGTTAAATATGAGATGATGACGACACAAGGAGACAATTAGATCTCGTTAGACTTTTTAATCTCCCTATAGAATTCTCTGTAGATGAATATCTATTTATCAATCCTACGACTTTAAAAGACTAATAGGTTACAATCATAGTCCGAACGAAATACGAAAAGCCAAAAAAACTGAAATTTCAACGAGGAGCTCCCGTTCTTCACTAGCTCACAGTTTCCATATCCAACAATGATGATTATGTTTCTATGTAATTTCTTTGGAGACCTACATTCTCTACAAAATCAACAAATGTATAACATTATCCTTGAGTTTTTGGTAAAAAGTCATGGCTCTTCAGAGTTGATGACCTTTTATGCATCATTGTTATTACAATATCACCACTCTGCTCAACTTTTTATATGGTTACCAAGTTCTCCTTTATCTCCCCAATCTTAGCAACAAAATATCTAGATACATCATAAACTTAAACGATTGTTTGATCGTAATTTTGAGATATAAAACACAAGTTTATCTAAATTGCGAAACTTTACAGAGAAAGGACACTTAATATTAAATCACATGTCCTTTTTTAACCTTTTATACTATCGAGAAGATAACACCTTATATTAAAATTTACTAAATACTTCTATACATAGGAGCAATTAGTACGGTCAATAAGTCGGACAAGCTAATAGAATCATCAAAGTATAAATGCAGTTTTTATCGAACAAGTATCTACTAATTCCAACAACGGTACGCTCGCCCATAGCTCCCCCATCAGCCCTACCATAGGCCAACAATATGGAGGAGGTACGTTGCGAGATGTATGACGCATCAACGAGGAATCAAACTCAGGAGATAGGGATCCCTACTCTTTTCCATTAGCTTTTTACCGCTCACCCTTCACCCCCGTGCCATATGCCTTTGGGGCTAACCGGCTAAGTATCTATTAATTGTCAAACAAAACTATCATAACTTTTATTTGAGAGAACATCAATTATATACTTTTCACATTATTCATAATCTCGTATGTTGACTTGGATAGTTTTCATATGATACACCAAGGCTATTATTTTTTTTGGGAAGGAACTTAGGTTATTCTGGCTTTTTAGGGAACCAAGGCTATTATAGTATTATTGTGTTCAGTACTTATTTGAAATCCTCCAAATAAACAAAAAATAGTCTTCTGTATACTACACACATAATAAACCCGAGTATATGGTAAATATATTCGTCTATACCAACAACATAATAAGTAAAGTAAATGACAAGCCGAGTCCAAGTTATGTAGTAGATCCAAGAAAAAACAAAGCCCATAACTCCATGTATCATATAACGGCATATAAATTACAAAATTTTATCATATTCATCTACTTATTACAAGCAAGAATATAAATAAATCACTTGAGCAAAAAATAAGGAAGGAGAAAGTGTTTTGTTTGCCGCCGTTAATACTAGTATTTGCAGAAGAAGAAGAACTTCTGAACTCTCGTTGAACACTTTCAATTAACTTTTCTCTCTCCTCAACTTTCAGTTCTGAACTGTTGCTCAAATTTACCTTCAATATTTGGTATGTTCTAAAAAACTTTTAGTTACAGTTCTTACTTTTTGAAAGATTGATTCTTTTTGTTTTCTTGATATAATTTGTTATGGGTTTTAATTAATTTTCATTTTGTTGAATTGGGTTACTTTCAGTTTGTTTTAGGCGTAAATTTGAAATTATTTTGGTGGGTTTGTGTTTAATTTTGAAGTCTTGGTAGTGTAAGTTACTAAGATGTTTGTTAAGACTTTGAATTTGATGTGAGATTTTGTCAAATTGTCATTCTTTTATTT
This sequence comes from Beta lomatogona, assembly GCA_947646795.1. Taxonomy (NCBI): domain Eukaryota; kingdom Viridiplantae; phylum Streptophyta; class Magnoliopsida; order Caryophyllales; family Amaranthaceae; genus Beta; species Beta lomatogona. Next base: position 379,308 of record CANSNZ010000319.1, on the reverse strand, counting down.
TCTTTTCTTTCTTCTAATTTTCTGATAATTTTTTAGGCCTGCTAATTTTACATGAAGGGTGTGAATTGAAAATTCAGATAATGGGTGATGGTAGGATGGAAGATTACAAGAATCGTATTGATGCAGTGTTGTCACAAGTTAAGCAGGTGAGTTTGTTTCCGAAATCGGAATTTTAGTGATTTGTTTGCCTAATATATGTCTCATTTTGGCAAAAATAATATTGATTTGTTTGTCAAATTGCTGTTTTAGAGGCTTGTTTAGTTGTTTTACTTCAAGAATGCAAGAATTGATGACACAAGATTGGTTACTTGTTGAGTTGATCTATTATAGAAAAAGTTGTAAGAGTTATAACTCTGATGATACAGTGAGGAATTACGAGGTGTGCCCGATTTATAGCCGGGACATATGACTTATGAGGGGAAAATTGGGTATGAGGAGAGTATGGGGTTGTTTTGAGTAGTTTTTGGGGGTAAAGTCTATTTGAGGGGATCTTTCTAATCATTTTTTTTTTTTTTGGTGTAAATGAGTGACTAAGCGCAGTGATGTAGACGGGATTCGATCCTAGGTCTCGGGCACCACCCCACAAGACTTTACCAACTAAGCTAGATGGCATCTACATTTCTAATTGTTTCTAATAGTTAGGAGAAACAATCAACTTTGGGTTTCTAATGTGGTGTTACTACGAGAACAACGAGTCTTAGTGTAACCTAGAAATTCTACACTAGGTTGAATGAGCATGTTAGTGCTTCAAGTTCAAATCCTGCTTGGTACAAGGTGAGGAAAAAAAAAAAGCATGTTTTCTTAGAGACGTGATATGACTGATAAAATAATTAAGCAAAACACACGTGCTCACCCTGAAATTCATTCGGGATTATTTATAAATCATAACATGTTCTTATACCCCTTCCGTTTAAGTTGTTACCACAGGGCTACAAGCCACAAGGTAAAGCTACAGAGCTACATAATAAAGGTTGCATACATTTAATTCTCCTATGCAACCTCAGGTGAGCCTAACTTTTATTTACTTCCTCTGTAATCACATTATGGAGGTACTGAATACATGTTTAGAACGCCCATTCCCAACTCCAGTTGCCTGATCAGCTGACTTGACCAATCAGCTGTAGGTGAAATGTATATAGAATCTGTCAAGGAACTTTCTTTGGTTAAAAAAATGGTCATACTTCCTCCGTTCCATATCAATTGCAACATATAGTCATGCTACATTTTTTATGGAGACCATGTGAAGAGAAGAAAAATAGAGATAATAAGAAGGACCCATGTGATGAGGGGAGAGATAGAGAGAACTTGTTATCAAATAAGTAATTTTGCAATTAATGTGAAATTCCAAATAAGGGAAATGTTGTAATGAATAAAGGGATGAAGTATAAGATATGCTTCATATATGTTAAGAATTCTCTTTATACACAGATGATTTTAACTTGTAAGGTTGTTAGACGCAAATTGATGGGCTAGTGGCTGCGTACTTGCTGCAATGGCTACACTGTATAAGAATGGCTGTAACAAATTGATGGTGGTACTTGGTTCTAGTTATCTAAATGCAGAGGCCTTGGGGTGAATGCTAGCATAAAGTGTGAATTTTTTGCTCCATTAGCTGCACTAGTGACTTGATCTCCACTTGCAGTTGAGGATTGTGTCTTTCCCCCTGAAGTATGGACTTCTGTTTCCATCGCGGAACACTGAAAAGCAGTATGGCCAACCCGCAATACTTCAAATTAGAGTTTTCAGAATCATCCTCGTTTTCCCTTAAAGTTTGAGTGCCAGCCTTACAAAGTCAAAGTTAAGACTTCTTACCTTTCCTGTTCCTGCATATTCATATTGGGTGTATATAGCAAATTAAACCTTATCTCCTGACAATCGTGAAATTAAGCCCCTCAACTTATAAGCTATAAGTGTAGCAATTATGCTCCTTAATTATTTTCTATAGTGAAATTAATCCCCAACCTACTATTCTGGCCAGATTCCACTGGAAATTGCGAATATGGCATACTTAAATAATTGAGAAGTATCAGATTTGTTGCATACTCATATTACACATAAACTGGTATACGAAATACATACCCATATACCTGGCATTCTAGTAAAGAGGGGAATTTCATCTTCTGAGTTCTTTGACGCTGATCTTGGCCTTTTAAATTAACTTTCGCCTCATCAAAATCTTTCAATCCTATCAATCTTCAACTTTTTTTTCTTCATATTCTCCATAGATGCTTTTAATTTTAGGGGTAGTCTCCATAGATGCTTGTGTGCCATTATTCCTCAACTAAGGGCCAAGAAAATAGGAAAATGGAATTGCCCGGGGGATGAAGCTTGTATACAAGGAAGATAGTGGAAGCTTGTTGAAAGGTTGGGCTGCTTCGTACAACTTTTAATCAACAATTAGGCATTAGGTTTTCAGATATCTGGGTACGAGTATGTTACACCTTTTTCTTAAGTTGGATGATATCATGTGTGGCATTGATGCTAAAATAATAAGTGCAAACACCTTGTTCCCTTTTGTTGATTCTTGAAGCAAATTTAAGGGGTTTGTTGTTCTGGCAGCGATGGCTGATTCATTTCAATTTCAACTAGTTATTCAAGATAGTCTGTTACATTGTCACTCATAAAACAAGATAGGTTTGATATTGCATGAGGGAGAGAGGAGAGTTCTTATATAGGAAGCGGCAGCCATGGAACAAAAGAGCTAGTTTCATTCTGATAAAAATGGATTACTCTTAAAAAGAAAAGCTCATGAATCTATGTATTAAGCGTGCATTGTGTTGATGATAGTAAACAGTAAATTGAATATATTTCTATTGTTCAGATACGCCAATGTCAACAATTGCCGATGGGTTCGCCGGAAAAATAGGTGGGGCTTAATTGCTACAATTATAAGATAAGGGTTTTAATTTCACGTTTAATAAGAGTTAAGGGTTTGATTTGCTACTTTCCCGATTCATATTGTATACATGAACGGAGTAGTTGTATTTGCCTTATATCGAACTCCAGAAATTAAATGACACTAGGAAGCATTTGCCTTGTGTGTTAATTTCACGATTGATAAGAGTTAGGGTTCGATTTGCTACTTTTCAGATTCATAGTGTATACATAAACTGAGTATAGTATTTGCCTTACGTAGAACTCCAGAAATTAAAGGAAACTAGAAATGATTTGCCTTGGGATTTAGAGTTTCATAAATGACTTGTAAAATAAAATGCAGTTGTAGATTGATCCAGTAAGATTTTGGCTGTTATATGTATTTCTTGTGAATTATTTAATGAGCCTGCTTGTGTGGTTGCAAGTCAGCGACTTTCACACTTCTGTTGTTTTTCTTTGTATTGTCCCGTTCTATTCATTTCTATATGGGATAGAATGACTCAGTGACATGACATCTCTTTACATGCAGATAGAGCAAAAAGTACAGGACATCGAACAGTTCTACTCGAGCAACAATAAAAAGCAAGCAAACAGCTCGAAAGGTGGCTCTGCTTCTAAGGACAAAGACAAGGATAAAGAGAGACACATAATAAAGCAGCAGCAGGATGCAGCAAGCAGGGAAGCAGCTGCCTCAAAGAGAATGCAGGAGCTGATACGCCAATTTGCCAAAATATTCCATCAGGTTGCTATTTGATTTACGTTGCCATGTCTGTGACTAATTGTTCAAGATATTTCTTAAAAGTTGGAAACAGTTTCCTACTTGTGTCTTGAAATACTATTGTAAATATTTTTTATATCTTTATATTTTCTTTCTTCTATTTTTTTTGGTTTTTGCTAGCTTTTCATGATGTTAAATGTTAATAATGCACTGCAAACTTGGCAAAGTTTGTAGACGATGGCTCTTCAAACCGTGATTTTTTGATTTATGTAAGTATCAAGTATACTATACGGGGTTATAGTGTGCTTACATTTTCTTCATTGTTCATATATGTATTGCAAGTTACTTCCTTTTTTGTAAAATGTATGTTGTGGTTTCTCTGGGAAATAGCCTCTCCTTTAGTCTAGAAATTTTTAGTGCTCTGCTTTGTACACATGGACCTCCTCAAACGCTACCAATGGCTGGAAACATACTGAATGCTGGAGGTTACTTTTGTTCATATGTTCCTGAACTATTGCCACCAGTGTATGCAATCATAATTTCAAATACTTATCATAATCCGCATTTCTTCTCTTTGCTTTCTAGATCACACAACACAAGTGGGCATGGCCTTTTATGGATCCTGTAGATGTTAAAGGCCTTGGTTTGCATGATTACTATGAGGTAAAATTTAATTCATTCTCTTTATGTTTAATATAACATTCAGGTTTTTACTTACATGATCTTCTTCATTTGATTCCATGCAAAAATCTACCTCGTCGGCCTTGAAATAAGCTTTTTGTTCAAAACTTTGATACTGTTGTCCATATATATTGTTAAATGTTCTAATACTCATCCCAAATTTATTGCCACAGTTTCCTTTTTGGGTTTTCCAAATTTATTTGCAACACACTCTTTTTGGCACTATTTTTTTTCTTTACTTTTTCTCTATAGTTGAACCCTACAGCTATCCACCTAATTCTTTCTGTCTACTTTTTGTACCTTCTTACATTCTTGTGCCAAAATAGATTGTGGCAATTGATTTGGGACGGAGGTAGTATATTGTTAGATTTTCTTTCGAAGGTTCTTTATTAGGAGTATATTCCTTCAAAAATATTAATCACTTCCTCCATTTCAAAATAGTTGACACGGTTTGACTTTTCCACTATTCACGCTCTCTCCTTGACTATGTGTTGTGAATTCTATGTAAGGCAAAATATAGTCATGTGGGATCTTGTTAGACTCGTCTCGACATATACTTTCATAATATCAAATTTTTTTAATTTTTACTTATAGAAAATGGTTAAAAATATGCATTGGCAGCATGCCAAGAGAAGGGTGTCAAGTATCTTGAAACAAAGGAAGTATAAAAATGGAGAAAATAATTGTATAATGTCATTAATAGAAAGCACAAAGAGTAATGGACAATGATACTGATTCATTTAAGGGATAGTATATGCTGTTTGAGTTACTTGTCTGTTGATATTTGCTTTGTTCTCAAGCGTGCTTCTCTTTCTATCAGATTATTGAGAAACCTATGGATTTCAATACGATAAAGAGTCAAATGGAAGCTAAGGATATGACTCCCTATAAACATGTTCGCGAGATTTGTGCAGATGTGAGGTTGGTTTTTAAAAATGCAATGAAATATAATGATGAAAAAAATGATTTCCATGTCATGGCAAAAACGTTGTTGGCAAAATTTGAAGAGAAGTGGCTACAGTTCTTGCCTAAAGTCACAGAAGAGGTAAGATTCCAGCTGATTATAAAACCATTTTTTTTGTGTGTGCTCACTTGTTATTTCCAAATTGTCGTATTATATTATCCTGCACTTTGTCTGACAAACAGGTTCCTGTTGTAGGAAAAGAGGCGAGAAGAAGAGGAAGCTGAGGCACAGCTAAGTATACAGTTAGCTCAAGAGGCTACTTGTGCCAAAATTGCAAGGGATATAAGCAATGAGGTGTGCTCCTTTTTTTTGGGATGTGTTTGGCCTTTGTTTTCTGTAACAATTAGAATATCTTTTGTAATTGGTTCCTTTATGAAAAAACTTCTATTTGGGTAAAACCCCTAACTTGATTTTTTTTTTTGCTTCAAACAACCCAATTAGAAAGGTCGCTAACCATGTCCACTGGTATTGGCTGCTTTCTAATTTGATGAAATTCGATGTTTTCCATTGACCTTCCTTGTTTTCGGGTTTTCTTTAAGAAAAAAACGGGTCGAAAGCAATTGGTTCCTTGATGAAATTGAATGTTATAGTGTTCTCGTATGGGGACCCTTAAAACTAAATACTATAATGTGCTGGAGCTTTTCATAATATGGTTATCCATTTTTATGGTATGGAGAAGATATCATATGGGGATCCATAATATTCCAACTACCATGGGGGCTACGGAAATGCTTTAACCACCATGTTAGTTGGTGATTTGGTTGCGTACCTTCTCACAATGTTTACCTTCTTAGGATCCAAGAGGTTGTTTAGAGTGGGGAGAAACCCTGCATGTTCTATTACGTTTTCTGGATGAATGTTTATAATGGAAATGGTAAGGGTTGTGGTAAATTACCGTACCTTTGGTCTAAATATATAGGTGTGATACACCTTTATACTTCTATATTGTTGATTTAGGTGGTTCGCTAATCACTACACGCCTTCTAAAGTTGTAATAGTCATTTCTGTTGATTTCTTTCAAACTTCCTACTATTTTGTCACAGATCTCCAAAACTACCTTCAGATTTCATGACTTTCATATCTAGTGCAGCTAAATAATCACCAAAACCTCTGTGTTGATGGTTGCATGATTACTTTGTACGATCATCTCTACTTTTCTCCAGTCTATATATTGATTATCATAATATATTTGAAAATCTCCAACTCTCCCGTGTTTTTTACTTAGTCTATGTAATGATTGAGCTCTGTTTTTGGCTTAGGATCAAGTAGAGATGTAGTTTTCTTTTTACATGAAAGCTTATCAGGGGTACACATCTCATGTATCTCAACCGTTTTCCTTTTAGGCAAGGTTTTATGCATTTTTTGTCGTTCATAATAGTATATACCACACTATATTATGTTTTCAATGAAAGAACAAAGGAGAATTTTGTTTACTGTTTGCACTTTGTTGTATCAAGCTTTGTACTTCACTGTCTTTAACGCCCAACCTGAAATTGTCAGCTTTTCGAGGCGGATATGCACCTAGAAGAACTTAGGGAACAGTTGGTTCAAAGGTGCAGGTAAGTGATGATTGCTCTTCTATGTATAGCATTATACTTTAACCAGATATTTCTGTATTACTTTGTTTCATCTTTGTTTATTACTTTGGAGACTGAATTTTATTTATTAAATATCAGGAAAATGTCGACTGAAGAAAAAAGGCAGCTTGGCACAGCCCTTACACGGCTCTCCACCGAAGACCTCAGTAGAGCACTAGATATTGTTGCACAAGGCAATCCCGTATTTGTAGCTAATGCTGAAGAGGTGGACCTTGACATAGACGCTCAGGTAGTCTTTTCCTTACCCAGTTTGCTTGGCATATATTGCTCGTCCACATCCTAGCATCTAGAGCTGGACATGCATGGGCTGGCACGAGCACACTACTAGACTGTCAGAGCACGAGAGACATGGTGGTGGGCTGTTTATGGACATCATTTTTGAAATCAACACAAGCATCGCAAGCCTGCCCACTCATTATGAGCAAAAAAATGCATATAATGCTTAACGGGACAGCCAGCATGACATGTGAGCTGGACCGTGCATGGGCCCTTTTAGAAAAAAAAATTCACGAGCACGACTTGACTTTGCCTGTGCCAGGTCCGGCCCAGCTCCTATTACTGTCAAATATTTTTTTGATATGATGTGGCTTTTGATTGCAGAGTGAAACCACACTGTGGAGGCTAAAATTCTTCGTGAAAGATGCGCTGCAAGCTCAGGGGAAGCCTGCAGCAAGTATGGGTGGCAACAACAATAACGACAACAACGAAAACAATAACAATATCGTGAATAATAATAAACGAAAGAGGGAGATATGCGAGGCCCTTGCCAAGACTACTGCCAAGAAGAAGAGTAAAAAGGTCGCTCCTCCTTGATTGTTTCAATAATGTAGAATGTAGATGAACTATGCTCTATGGCATTTGTAACTAGAAAGGGAAAAAAACACAGGAGTTTCCGAGCTATCAAACTTACAACTAGATGGGGGCAAGAATGTTACATTATCAACTGCTGTTGGATGTCTCGGAGACGTATTCGGTTTTTCGAAAAACGAAATTGAAACTCAAGTATGAAGGAGGAACTTAGAAGCTGAAATGTGATAGTGTTATCAGGACTTTATATCTCAGAATGTACAAATTTTATAACAAACACTGATCTAATTCAAGTTACCATATCATGCCAGCAGCTTAATTTGAAAGCAAAAAGCTTCATACTAGCTTAATATCTAAAGTAAATAATAAGGAGCTTTGACTTCATGGGTATTCGGTTCATATTCAAAAATACCACCTTAAATTCGGAATAATAATAAATTAATAAAAAAAAAACTTGAATGGACCGGGTTTATAATAACTTATTGTGCACTAGAAACCATATGATATATTCATTTTTATTTGTTTATTCGTTTTTGTATGATGTAATCAATTTTTATATGGTCAGTTTTTGTATCATATGTCAATTTTTTGATATGATATAGTTAGTATTTCTCTAATATAGTCATTTTTTGTGTGATAAAGTCAGTTTAGGTGTACAATAAATTATTACGCGGTCCAACCAAGATGTTTTGTAAGTTGATAACCCATTACATGAATCATGATAACGATATTTTTGTTTTGGAGGGAACTTGATTACGATTTTTTGATGGTGACATATCAAAAAGGAAACTATTGCTTCCATTCATTTGTCACCCAATTTTTTGGTAGTCATGATTAGAGGCCCATCTTGTGCCACTAAGCCTTATGTCCTGAGTGGGCCAAGCCAGGTTGGGCTCATGCCAATTTTCCAAAGAACATTTTACGAATTTTAAATGATTGTCAAAAATGATGTCTATAGGTAGCTCAATCAAGGGTCACGTTCGTCCCCTTCATGTTGGTTCTGAACTCTAAGGGTCCGTTCATTTCAACTTATTTTGATTTATCTGATCTTATCTTATTTGAACTTATTTTATTTGAACTTAACTTATATTATCTTATCTTATCTGTATTTATCTTATCTTATTTTATCGAAACTTATTAGACTTGATGATGTTTGTATTATTAGATTTATCTTATTTTATCTGATCTTATTTTTTCTAAAATATGTAAAAATAAGTTGAACTGAACAGAGCCTAAGTTTAGGATTTTAGAGCCCAACACATGTATCAACTTTTATTATCGCACATCCATTTCGTTGCAGTCCTTCAACTCCAACTATTATAATGAATTACGACTATATTCAATGTGCAACGGTATTTAATTAGACTACATAAATATAATAATTCTTGACTCAAATTTATTCCAATGATAAAATTGTATATATTGAAGTATTTCACTTGGCACAAAAAAAAATTCTTTTTTTTTTCTTTGGAGTGACAAGTTTGATACTACTACTTCACTTTAGCATTGCTTTTCTTCTTAGGCTCTTGGTCAGTACAACTAGGCCTAACATAAGTACACAACAGTATTTGTCCATTAGCAATTGTTTTAGTTCCATTAAATTGTTCCCATCTGTGTGATTTAGCCAAAAGCAAGGACACTTTTTACCATCAACATTTTTACGTGCAAAAGAGCAAAATTGAGCATCAAATTAAGCAAATGGAGATTAATTAAGCCTATTATTAATTGGTAAAAAGCTGTCAAAATCAGGTGCCAAAAGACTTTGTTTCAAGAGACACTAAAAGATACTCTGTTGTTGTTTAATTACTTTGTAAAAGACTGAACAATTTGGAGGGCTCGATAAAGATCATTACTTTAAAAAATTTACATTTTGAAATCTTCTAAAAGCCCATCCAATCCAAGTTTAAGCCCAATTTATTTATCTGAACCTTTGTATACATGATTAGGACTTTATTTTCTCCCAAATGAATTTCAAGTATATGCTCTTTTGTTGATCTATTGGAAAAAAAATTCTTTAAGTGGTTGGAAAATCTTTTCATCTAATCTTCGCGAATAAGGCTTTCAGTCCATGTAAATAATTCATTAGCATTATTAGCCTCACGACGAACATATTTGATAGAAAATTATCGTATTGGAACAAATATATCAAATTTTACGAGCAAATAATTCTAACTTTCACAGACCATGCAAAATTTTAGAAAGCAAAGTGATGTCCACATTAATATCTTCCACAATAACTAGAAAATGATAGTCTGGTAGGAGAGAAAATATAAGGTCATCGTGAAAATATCGACCACCAAAATTATCTAGACAAAGAATTACCTTAAATCGATCTATTTTTTCTAACTAACGGAAACTAAACTAATAATTCTATTACTTCTATAGATAATTAAATAAGCAACTTTTTTCCCTTATTAAACATTAAACCCATAAAATTTCTGTACATGTATAAGATACTCAATTCCATTATATATGAAACAAATTTGTCATGGCATTAGCTAGCTTGCACGTTTATTAGTGGATTAATTGTCAAAGGTCCATACAAAGTATGCCAGAACTCATGTGATTACAATCAGATTTAAGCCAATCATAATGTTCTTACAAACTTAGAATGTTTTTATATTATTCTAACTCCACAACTTGCACATTTCAATATAGTTTACTATAATTTTTACTACTCTCTCCGTCCCAAAATATAGTTCTCATTTCCCTTCTTTCACGGTTTTTTATGCAAGTATAATCTAAAAGGGATAGTAAAGATTTTTTGTTTATTTAAATAAATGTTGTATGGGAAAAGATGATTTTAGGAGAGAGAATGGAGAATAATTGGTGAAAGAGCATTAATTGTAAAACTTGGGTTGAATAAACAAAGCAAAAAAAAAATTCAAGCAAATAAATGATGGGACACGGTTTTTCTAGATAAATTACGGAAAACTGTGGAACTAAATATGAAAATGGGAACTATATTTTGTGACGGAGGGAGTATTTTTTTTCTCACTCTCAACTTTTTATCAACCTATGACAATCTTATATAAGCTGGCCATTTCTTCGCCATTTTCAAGACTTCATAAAACGGCTTAATTGATTTTTCAAATAAAAAGTTGATTTCCAAAATCTAGATGAATTTTTTTTTTTTTTTGCAATTATCATCCATTTATACATGCTAAAATAGTTTAAGAAATTGCACGTCTTAGCACATGACACATGTGGCAGCTGCCCCCACGTGACGTCTCTGATCCGCTGGACACGTGAGCTGCACTTTATGATTGATGATTAATCCACCCACTAATTAAGCATTATTTTTTTGGAGGGTAAAATATGAGTAAAAATGAAGATATAATTTCTGATTACTTGAGTTGATAATCAAAGCTTGACATAAGATCAGATTAGCTTATGATTGGTTATTAATTTAAGTATTAACAAAGATTTACAACTAGTTATCAGAAAAAAATTTAAGAACCTTATCTTGTTACATAGTTATCTGATGAAGTATTAAGAACGTTAACCATTAAATGCTTCTCTCATGATTGAAGAAGAGACATTGCATGTTTTTGCTCGTTTGAAGTTGTATATTGTACTTTATCTTGATTCTGATTTTGTTTTAGATGCAAGCAACTACGAGAGTGTTAGTGATCTTAGTTCATATTAATTTGTGGAGTTATGAAATTTTAAACCAAATTTGTAAAAACATTCCAATATAACAATATTTATATATGGGGCCCTTTCCACGGGTCTCGGGATGATTCCCAAGTGGTTGCGAGTTGCGACTCTCTAATTTGCTTTCAAATGTCTTCTACGACTTATTTTGTATGTTTTCAAGGTCAACCCCAATATATATAGCTTCGAAGGCTACCAAGTATCCATTATTCTAAGGCATGATTATGCTTTCGAATGACCTCTTATAACCTTACTTTACAATTTACATCCCATAAGGCTAGTGCCCAAGCCCTGAAAGCCTTCAAATTAGGCTATTTTTAGATTGTTTTCAAATTTATCTAGGCCTGACTATGTTCTTAGGCATGAATATATTTTCAAATGACCTCCTTTGACCACAGGATGAATTCCATGATGTTTTTTGTCTGGGCTCTAGAAAATTATGAAAACGTGTTTTATAGACTTTAAATTAATTTAGCTATACATCTGGGGGTTATTATTGGGTTTTTTTTTTTTAGGTTTGACAATGTTTATATCTGTAACCTTGTCGAGTGCCTCAAGATATCTTGAGACGGCTCTTGGTTGGTTAGGACTCTTTACCTCGCTTTAAAATATAAATGCCTTCGAGGATTTTTTCCGTTCACAATTTATCATTTCATAGCCTATCATATTATTGAATAACTTCTGTCCTATGCGCATGTGGCCTCACCCTCCCTATAGGTGAATGAACAATCCTTATGCTCAATGGTGAGAGGAAGAGCTAACATGAAGGTTGAAAATGCAATTTTTAATTTTAATTTTCTTGAAATTTTATAAACAACCTGACTATAAAGCATTTTATACATATATAAACTAATAGCTAGAGTCATAATGTATATATTTAGTTCGGTTCAGACAAAATCAGTTTAGTTAATTCAGTTTAATTCACTCTAAAAGAATAGAGCCTACCCTCATCTGAAAAAGTTTGGAAGTTTGGCCATATTGCTCCAAGCTCCCTTCCGATTGACGGAATAGTACACACAGTAACTTCTATTAGACAATATAAAATAAGCTAGCTTTTCTCAACTTTGATCACTTTTTAAGGTATAAATCCTTCCCTTAGTATTTACTCAATTGCATATATTGGTTGCTTCTACAAGTGGTGCATACAAAAAGGTAAATGAAGAAGAAGAAGATGGTCCGTATGTGCTAGTAGAAGTAACGGAAAATAACTTTTTTAAGTAAGAATATAAATTTTGAAGTTGGTAGAGTTCATACTCCTTGCAAGCTACGTACATTGTAATGAGTTCCAAATTTGTTGGACTTAAAAGCAACCACCTTCTAGTTAGCTATAGATGTATAAAAAAATGAAGTAGGATATGATTATACTTTTTCCGGCCTTTTTCTATTGCAACAATGGAACTTTTACACATTATTCACCCACCACCCTTTCCCTATCGATTGTGGTTTTTACGCAAGGAAAAATATAGTCATGTAGGGTATTGTTAGACTCGTCTCGATATACTTTCAGAATATCAAATTTTTGTAATTTTTACTAAAAAGTAATTAAAGATATTAATAGTTAGAGTTGTGCATTGGCAAACGTGAAAACTCAATTTAGCAATAGAAAAAAAACGGAGGAAGTATATAAGAGGGGATTGACATTTGACAATTTTAGTCTTATATTAGCAACTTTCTTAATCTTAGGTGGTGATCACCACCTTATATATAATCATCAGTTCTCTTACGTACTTAATTATATCCTAAGGTCAACATACACCACATAATATTTAAAAGATTGGGAAAAAAAAATTACTAGCTTGATAGTGTTGGTGCAAAAAGAAAGAAGAAACTGGAGATTAATATTATTTTAATGAAAAAGTCAACATATATATGGAATCAGTACATGATGTGGCAGCTGGAAGCAAGTGCGAACTATTAACATCTTTCCTTGCATCTACACCTGGCTAGCTAATAAGGTTCATTGTTGCGTTATTGTCATATGGAATGAACCAACATAATATTTAAGCACAAATAATTCTTATATAAAAGAGAGGTCAACAATAAAGTATTGTTTTTGATGGAGATAAACTTTTGTTTTAAATATGTCACCTATGTATAGAAATAACCTCTTTAAGGTAAAAATTTATTTTTTTAGACAACGGTACATTGTATTTTACATGGATAACTAACTTTTACTTATATAGAAGTGACTCGTTTACGGTAAAATTACCCTTTGTTTAAATGTACCCCTTTTGACTTACAAAAATGATTAATTTTGGTCTATTTTAGCTAAAAATAAAATGATTTATTGTCCACTCTATGCTCACAATATTATTTGATTTTTAAAGGACTAGATGCAAACTTTCACATCTAAAATGATAGCTATATATAGTAAATTTTACTCCCTCCGTCCCATAATATAGTGCTTACATTCCTTTGTTGGTGTCCCAAAATGTTGTGCCTATTTTCTTTTTTGTCAATTTATTTGGACTAAATTATCCTTAATTTCTACACAAACTTTCCAAAATACCCCTACTTTTCTCTCAAAACATGTGACCCCATTTATTGTTTTACATTATTCCAAGGAATATTTATTGCCTTTTGATTTTATTTAAAAGAAAAATAAAATCAATAACTAGTTTCAATACAAAAGTATCAAAAAACACTTCATTAAATATATTTTTTTGGAAATTCTACCACTCATTCCATTTTCCTTAATTCCCGTGAAAAATGAGAAATAAGCACTATATTATGGGACGGATGGAGTAGTTTTTTAGTAGGAGAAACCTATAGCTTACTTCCTTGTGTAGAATGAATTAGCTTTTTTTTTATGAATGATAGAACATTATAATTTTGTCTATCTTTTATTATTCTGTCACTGAAAGACAAACATGCATTTAAAAGAAATTGACCATAAATTTCATTAGAACCTATAAGGCTATAAAGAAATTCAATATAATCATGTAAGTTTATTTTGATATATATTTTTGAAAATCATTTTTCCATAAGCTTTATTAATACATAGTAAAATTTATAAACAGTTGAAAATGTACATTACAACTTATATTTTTTGAGAAAAAAAATTCCAAAGTAAAATGAGTGTACCTATTTTCATGCACAAAAAATTATTGACCTTATCCATTTAATGATATCGTAGAAGCCCACCTAAGAAAAACACTTAAACAAACTGATTTTCTGTAGCTGTACTCTTAGCTAGACTCCCATTGATTTTGAGAGTGGAGTACATATTATTATTGTTATTGATAAGAAAATGTTAGAAATGCACGGTCGATATCATTTATCAATTTTCCCAACTGTATGTTTGTCTCATTAAAACCATTTACTTCTACTATATACTTCTGTGAGATTGTGAGGACATTACATAATTACTTACATTATGTTGTCGTCCTTGCAAGTAGATTAATTAAACAAGGGATGGCATAACATTGAAGGTTTTTAGAATTATAAGGTTTTGTTTGAATATTATTTGAACTAATTATGCATATACATCTTTCTACTAAATAAATGTAAAACTTTATAATTATAACATGTAAATTATTTTAAAAAAATAGGATGTGTATATTCTTTTCATTAAAAAAATATAAAAATTTGTTTGATTGAATATGCATATATATACTAATATATTAAAAGGCGTTCCTAAATAAGGAATGGTGTCATGTGCCGCTCTCCGTAAAGGCATTTTATTTCATGTAATCCAAAGAACTAGAAATTGCATAGTATAGGGTTTGATCATGTGACTTCTAAGTTATATATAAAGTCCTTAACCACTGGACCAAATGATATTTAGTGTTATCATTTTTAAAGTATAATATTAATAAATGAAAATTTTCCTTACCTGGGGCTGTGGGGCATAGTCCGGGCCTAATACCTAGTTTATATCTAAAGGTTGCATATACATCCTTCTCATATAATCATAATTATTACATCCTAGAATAATTTTCTAAATTTTTTGAATATAAAGGACCATTTTCAATTTTTACATCCTAGAAGAATTAGCTTGGGACATTGCATGTGTTAGCAGGGATCAAGGATGGACCAGATCGAGTATAGCTCAGTTTAGTTTCTTTGTGTTTGTTTGGGTGTATTATCATTAGGCTGTACTTCCGTTTTTAATTAATGCACATTTTCCCCGTTGTAAAAAAAAAAAAAGGATGGACCAGATGGTTACTTGCTGAGAAAGGATTCCCACCCATATAATAATGCCCCACACACCAACATGCATGCAGAGCAAGAGAAACTCTGGGAAAAGATTCATTATAAGAGGGTTTTTTTTACAGCGGTAATAACTAATAACAGGTTAATGTTGAATTATCAAGGCATTGGAACGACCTTTATGTGACAACTAATTACATAAATAGTATTGATTTTATTTATACTTCTATTTGGACAGTGTTACATTCACTCGACTTTAGTAAGAAGTTCGCGTAAATTAGGCAATAAACGAGAGATACCAACGTACCACAAGAATAAAACATATGACCAGTGACATTTGCATCTTTATTAATAATTTACTTACAGTCAAATTGTTAAGTAATTATTTTTTATTACTTATTAAAACTAATTTGTGATAAAAACTAATTCTTGTTGATTTAAACTAACTTTAGTGATTTAAAACTAAATTTACTTAATTATAATCTCTAAAGTTGATGTGAACAGAGTTCAATATTATATACCCTGTGTATTTTTTTATTCTTTGCACTATCTTCAATGCGCACATTTAATCATTAGTATCTTTATGTAAAAATAAAAGTAATTATGAAACTTTGGATTACATTTAAAGTTTTGAACTACAGAAAAATAAATACAAATCAATTAGTTAGGACTAGGGTCTAGGAGTAACAAAATGGTAGAAATTAATGTTTAATTTGGACCATGCCTAACAACTAATCTGATCATGACTGTCCAAGTAGTCATGCATATATTGATACAGGAAAAAAAAATGAAGTTTATAATGGTATATGGATTCAAGGTAAAACATGTGAAGTCATAATTTCGAGGTTTTACAACATATTCATTAGATTATTGAAATAAGTACGCATTGAGCAAATTAACTCTAGAGTTGAACCATCTGTGATCTATATATATGTATATGTGTACCATATAAAAGTAGGACAAAATGATGGTATAAATCCACATCATCTTTGGTTAACATTTAGCTATGAATAGCTAGAGATTGAGGACTAGCTAGTTAGAGGTACAATCAGAATTATGAATAACAATGAAATTCGTACTACTGTAGGCACATTAATTAAGTTGCTGGTCCTATTTAGAGCACAACTAATGGTTGCCCTATAATTTGTAGTCATTAATTATTTTATTACTTCATCACTCTTCCACCTACCCCACTATATTTTCTCTCTCCTCCAATTCCTTCTTTGCTCCTCTTCTTCTTGGTCCATCATGAAGAGCTGGGCATCATTTTTTTGGCCAAAATTTTTCTCTGTCCTAATAAACTAATACTCCCTCCGTCCCATAATATGATACCCATTTCCATTTTGGGAGTCAAACTTTAAAATCTTTGACCAAATATTCTCATTAATGTATATAAAAAAATATACTCATGTGGGGTCTTGTTAGATTCGTCTCAATGTCTAAATTTATATTATCAACTTTTTATATTTTTTACTAATACAAAATAGAAGATATTGTAGGTCAAAGGTACGTCTTGGAGACTGTGCAAAAAGAAATGTGAACTATATTATGGGACGGAGGGAGTATTACTTTTATAATCTCTCTCCTCATAACCCACAAGGAGGGCAACGGCTGGGGCTGCTCTAAGATACGAAAGGTTATTATGAAATAGAGTTATGATTTTTACTAGGGCATTATCTCCTTTTTGTGAAAGAATAATGGATAAGCTAACGAATTGGTAGATTCGGAGTTTCGGACCACAGCAGCTAATCCTAACAATATGAGTTTAAATACAATGAAAACAATATGCCTAGCGATGCATAAGACATTTTTACAATCATTAGTTTGGATTTTGGAATGACCCAAATATCATGTTGAGTAGTATCAAATGTAGAATCTTCAATCTAATAAGACTATGTTTTCTTTACCATATTCTAGGAACTTTTAGTTAATTTTATCTGATTAAGATTAACCCAAACCCAGTTCAAAAGATTCGGCGTAAAGAAATTCAGATCATAGAATTCTAGATTGGACCAAAACATATTAAAACATCTTCTTGCAACTTGCAAGTGAACAAAACTGAAACTGAATAAATACTTTGAATGTTAGATGAAAGAATAACTACTTCAATTAAAGATCGTTTTCTATCTCATGCGACGTCTAAGAAAGGGAAAACAACTCAATTTTTTTTTGTCCTATGATACGACAACACACACATATATTAATATCTCGGTATTCTAAGAGTAGGGATTAACACATACACTATATGAGACTTGTTTCATCAAAACATTTTGTTGCGACGACAAACTACATGCATTTGTAAATGGCGGCTTTTTATATAATGATTAATCCCTAATATGTACAAGGAAAGCGGGTTGAAGCGTATCATATATGTGTGTGTGTGCGCGCGCGCTTGGAAGCTCAACATCAAATGTAACGACCGTTTAATCTAGTTATATGATTATGAGTGTTAACAGTTTTAAGTAAATACGTTAAAAAGTCCCAATGTTACCACACCTATCTCGTATCAAATTTGTGTTGTATTTTTGTGTCGAATCAATGCTTTACAACTCTTAGTAATCATAATTTGACATCATATTTATATCCTTTTTCCATTAACCAAAATATTTTTACATCGTGGGACAGCTTCAGATAATTTTTATACATTCTCTATTGATACAATTGATAGAATTTGGGAATCTCATGTCAAAAACACCCTACTAAGCATAGTCATCCATTAGAGAGTATAGCTAGCTCCAATCATAAGCACAGAATGTAAGAAATCAAAAGGCTAATATACATGTGCTTAAAGTGAGTTCACTTTACACTAAAAAAAATATTGCATGTGCAAAGAAGAACAAACAACATCATTATACAAGCAAAATTAAGTTTATGAACAACATACTAAACCAAATTAAAAGGTAAAGTTGTCCATGTTTAAATTTGGATGCCAAATATAAAGGGTTTCTTTTTTTAGTTGGTTTATTCTTTTATTCTCTCCTCTTTTTCTTTTTCTTTCAACTTTGAGAATAAATTAATTACAGAAGCCCAAGGAAAGAATACAACCGTGTGAATTATAGGTGACATAAGAAATATACCATTTTTAAATTTATTGAAAAGAAAAACAAGAGATCTAGATAACTTTGCAAAAAGCTGTCCAAAATAAGGGGGTAATTGGCTCAATAAGATTCTGAAAAACTCTGAAACACTTCATTATTTTACTTTTTTACCAGAGGATGTTCCAGTACATTGCACCTTTGTACCACATTACTATTCTTTTCACTTTTTAACTTTTAACCGCATAGTATCGTCCAAATCTAGCCCCGACTTATAGTGGTAAAAAAATAAGATTATGTTACATTTACGAGGTTAAAATGAAATAAAATACATTGTTTGTATAACAACCACCAAAAATACCACGCAAGTTAAATTTGTTTGGCTCTTAGCAAAGTAGTACAGTCCACATGCTTATCGTACTGGCCGGCCAAAAAAGTACGTTGAAGGTTTGAGGGCTTATTAGTATGTCCCAGAGCTAATCAACTTCAGCCCGACCCGGCCCGGCCCGGTTTTTGAGCTGGCTTGGGCATATTTTTTTGGCCCGGTTTATTTTTTTTGGGCGGGCTTTGGACAAGTCAAAAAAGACGTTTTAGTCTATTTTTTGGTCCGACCCGGGCCTGAAAGCCCGCTTGGCCCGGCCCGAAATAACGGGCTTTGGGCACAATTTTTGGCCCGGATTTGGGCCCGGCCAATGGGCAAAATTTTTTTGGCTCGGCCCGGCGCGGCCCATGATCACCTCTAGTATGTACTATATATAAATGGAGATTCAAATTAAATTATTAACATAATAACATGGTGTTGTTGCATATAAAAGAAGCAGGAAATTATTATTCCTAATGTGTTTTGTTATGATATAATGCACCCAATAACAAGACCACGCTTAGGGTTTCAAGTTGTTATTAGGTCTCATTATGTTGTAGGGAAACGAAGGACGGGCCATCCTCCACATGAGCAAAACATGACATACAAAAACGTTTGAATAGATAGAAGATGGATGGAACAAAAATCCTTTTGAAAAAGGTATTAAGTTAGCACTCGTTGGATAAGTTCCAACCTGCCCAAAAAGCATAGTTATATATGTTAAATTTTGTTAATTGTCAAATACTACCATTGAGCTGCACCCATCAATGGAGGAGATACAATACCATTTACAGGCTCAGATGATGTTTCATCCTAACACCAACTAGCAATAAAATGAATAATTATTCAAGTTTATTCGTAAAGTGATTTATATTTGGCTTATCGATCTTATTCATTATACGTGGAATATCTGACATGAAAATTCATGGGATTTCAACATACAACATAAAGTTTGGGTTATCAAATACAACTTTTCCAAAGCATTTAATTTGGCTTTACTATTAACATACGCAAATGCATGTTTAAAATTAAACGTGATGTGAAGTCCAAGTAATGATATAGCTATAAATCTGCTAATAATAAAGTTTCTTCCGAACAGGATTTGTGTATGTAGTGTATTAAATATATACCTGACAGTACACTGTAATTTTTTACACGAAGAACATGTGTGTATACCCAACAATAGTTATGCTGATGAGATTTCAAATCGTTGTTATGTTGTTGTGGGTGAAGGCAACTTTGTGATTTCTTTCTATGTATCAGTATCACCTTTATGTCAGAGGTGAAAAAATGACCTAAAATTTCAAGTTATTAAAAGGTTCTTTTTTTTATTATTGATTACAACTTACAAGGGGATAGAAAGTTAGAAACTGCACCCAATTACATAATGTTAATGTCTAAAGTCGGATTGCTAGCTCAAGTACCTCACGCACTATTTAGACCCTCTTTACTATTATATCTTATTTCTATTGAAGTGAAACTACTACCTCCGTCCCATATTAGTTGCTACATTTTGACCATTAGCACTATTCACGTCATAACTTTGACTGTCTTTTAGTTTATATACATAAGAAAAAACATAGTCATGTGGGATCTTGTTTGATTCGTCCCAATTTGTGTTTTCCAAATATATAATTTTTATAATTTTTTCATATATGCAATTCAAGATATTAGCGTTTGAAGTTGCATCTCGTAAACTGTGAAAAAGCAAATGTAGTAACTAAATTGGGACGGAGGGAGTGTTTTTAATGATCAAACGAATATTTCTTAATTAAATCTTATCTTTACTAATTGGAAATTATTTTAATTTTTTTCGGTTCTCTAGTTTGCTTTTAACCGTTCACTAATTTTACTGATTAAAAATAGTTTTTCATGAATATTTTTCTAGGTTAAGGTGAACAATGCCTTAGTGTTCTTTTGACTTGAATTTCTCTGATCTGAACTTATTAGGCCTAAATTTAATTTATTTGAATTATTTGCCTTATATTTAACTTATTCGAACTTTTTTAAGCTTCTTGTAATTGAAAATAGAACTTGATGCATAACTCTTATTAGCCCTACACCAAAACTAAACTTAGCTTGATCTAAATTTATTAGAACATACTATTCCTTGAGTTAATTAGCTTATCTTTTCCGAGAAAGTGATTATAAGATTATGAGAAGAACAAACATTAAGCCAAATTTATTCATTCTTATATATAATTTATCAATACAGTGTAAGAGAAATTAATGTTCAAATCACAATTAAGGAGTAGTAATTAAATAGCTGCAAACTAGATATGTTTGGAATCAAATTTAATGTGTGATTTCTTCTGAGTCATCTACCTTCTGGATCATCCATAGAATTATTAGTACTATAGTGTACAAACCCAGTATTTCGAGAAAAGATAATTATATATACTTTTAGAAATCAGAAAAGCCAACTTTTGTACTATCACAAGTATATTTTTATTTACAAATTCAGGACATATAGTAAATAAGAGCATAAAGGAAATTATACAAAGTCTGCAACACCGCATTATGGAAGTAAACAATTATATGTACTAGAATTTTGTTGGAATTGGATTAACTTGTTTAATTATTAAGATTATTCAAAAGAATACAATGGCTTTGTTACATCTTATTCTCAGAAAATTCTACTGACAAATGCGTTATTTCATTGTGCTATATGTTAAGATAATGCACCATAATTTATATTCAAGATGCAGGAAAGCATGTGACCTGCCAATCTCGCTGAATTTTACAGTACAAGATAAAGTGCCGCAAATTTTAAAATTAAACAAATAATATCGATTCTCTTCAACCTTCTCTAGGGAAAAAAACTTTATAGATGATTAGTATAACATTTAAAGTTAATGGTTGCGAAATGAAACCTTTAGTTTCTCTACGTTTATAGCCCAAGGTATGTTGGAGTTTTTAATATAAACTTTAAGTTTGCTTCAAAAGAATATGAAGAGTCATCTTTTCCTATTGTCCCACATTGAAAGAATATGAGGGAAGAGTAAGGTTTATAAACTATTACTCTTCCTCTACCCTTTGAGTTGAGTAGCAATGAGGCTTTTAGTGGGTATGTGGTGAGGTGTGGATACCACCCGCCCGGGCCAGGGCCTTGGGCCTTGGGGAATAAACTTAACTTAACTATAGTTTTGGGTCAGAATTATGTTGGCATTTTTTGACCGTTTTTAATCAGTCTTAAGTTACCGTTTTTCCCTTTAATCTCTCTTTTAATGCCGTTTTCTCCCTTAATCACTCTCCTGATTTTCGGCCATGATTCTTCCCATGATGTGACCGTTTTTCCCACGATTTCGGCCACGTTCTGATTTCGTCTGGGTTTCTTGGCTCTATAAATACCAGTGTTCTGGTATTCTCAAAACATACAGAAACACATTCACTTATCTTCTCTTCCTTCCTCTAATATTCTGGGCAGTATTCAAGAACGTTCTTAATCTGTTTTTCTGTCAACACCGGAAAGGCAGAAACCGTGTATCCCTGGAGGTTGATTGCTGTGAGTCCGTGTGTTGTTGCGGGGCAAATTCAACTTTAGGGCAGTGATCTTCTCACGCCACGGTGGTCAGTTAAGTGTGTCAATTTTGTTACCAGTTTTTGTTCCTACAAGGTATATAGTATATAATTAGCAAGCCTATAATATGCTTAAGACGGCTCTACTTTCAAACTAGGGTTAGAAAACTCTTCTTGCATCATAATATCTTCGCTCATCATACAATTAAGTTACATATATATATGTTTCTGACTTCTATTGTACATGTCGTATGACTTCGAACTAATTAATGAATTTTCACTTCCAAAAAAAAAAGTTACATATATATAAACAACATCTTGAAAGCAGAAGTTTATCCATTATTATCAACCATTTTTATACTATGAATCAATTACATTACTTTAGGCCCTATTTGCTTCATCTTTTAATATTTTGTAAAATCGTATTTGCTGCAAAAAAAATCAATTTAGCGATAAAAAAAAAAATAAACTTATGTTTAATAAGAATTAGTTTTATCGGCAAACAATAGAAATCTGTTTAATTAAGCAATATATCTATTTTCCCATACTGAATTAAAGGACTAGATATCACCAAAAAATCAGTTTTAGTCCGAAAAAATATAAAGTGTATAAATCGATAAAATCATCATCTTAATCAGTAAAATTCTAATCATAAAAAAAAACTTACTAAAAATAATCCTACATTAGAAAGAATTAGATGAAAGCTGTAACAAGGCCTTAGTTGGTTTACAACACAAATCTTAGATCATAGGAAGAAGTTCAACCTCTCATCAATATTGTATACTTTTTGCACAGATGGAGATATATAGTAAGACTTGTATAAGACCGACTTACCATAAAATAGTAAATCCACCTCACGTGGTGGGTGGTTCCCTAAAAGGTATGAGTTAGAGGGGTCACTTTTAAATAATGAGTCACCTTGTGTCTTAAGGGAAGGGGTGGATCCATAATTTTTACCCTTTTTTACCAAGTACCCCCGAGTTTTCAGGAAATTCACGCGATACCCTCACACTTTTGAAAATACACCTGGTACCCCTCAGTTTCATGATAATACACACAAATGCCATTAATGACTAACGGCGGTTAACTCTGTTAGTCTTAACCCTAATTAAACTCTAATTAGCCCTAATTAACCTAACTAAACCTTAACTTCTAACCCTACCCTAACCCTAAACCCTAACCCTAACCCTCCCACCACCCCAGTAGCCCCTCCCCTCCCTCACCACCCGTAGCCCCCCACTCGATTTCCCCACCCCCCCCCCATTCCCGTCGATTTCCGCAACCCTCCCCCTAACCCCGTTGATTTCCGCAGCCCACCCCCCGACTCCCCCGAATAGATGGCTCGTGGCTCGCGACCGGGTTGTTCCACTTCCACGAAAATCAACGGGGGTGGGGCGAGCTAGGGTGCGGAAATCGACGGGGTGGGGAAATCGAGTGGGGGCCGCAAGGGTGGGGGAGGGGGCTGTAGGGTGGGGGCTGCAGGGGTGGTGGGAGGGTGGGGAGGGAGTGGTGGATGGTTAGGGTTAGGTTTAGTGTTAGAGCGAGGTAGGGGTTAAGATTAGGGGTTAATTAGGGTTTAAAATAGAAAATTAGGGTTAACGAACGACGGTTAATGTCGTTAGTCATTAAGGGCATTTGGGTGTATTATCGTGAAACTGAGGGGTACCCCGTGTATTTTCAAAAGTGCGAGGGTACCTCGTGAATTTTCTAAAAAACTCGGGGGTACTTGGTGAAAAACCATAATTTTTATATTAGGTGGGTCATAAAGTCTTTAACTAAAAATATTATTTTTTCTAAATAATATTTAACAAATCGTACATAATTATATGAAGTATATAATTACATATATATGTATCATGCTCCCTCCGATTTTTTTGTTTTTCCCATCTATCTTCAAAAAAGGAAAGAGCAACATAGGGAAGAACAGAGTCAACGTCACGTAGATGTTGTTATGATAAGAAAACAAATGAGGGAAGAACAACAAGAAAAAAAAAAACCGAAAAAGAAAGAGGAGAAACAAAAAAACGAGTATTATTTTTCACTATTATATTATTTAAAAAGTCTATAAAAGGGTGTGTTATTTTCACTTTATTATTTCTTAAACTTGTTGGAATTAATTAAAAGCTATTTGAACTAATATGAGATTATGACTTATTGAAAGTTATATTATTACAAGATGTGAGAACTTATTAAAATTTGTAGAACCTATTTTGAACTTATTAAACCTGAATCTACAATATCAGAAATCAATTATATAGATGAAATTGTAGCAAATAAAAATTGACAGCTATGAACACATTGCACAAATTAAGAAAATTTGCTATACAACAGATTTGAACCTCCCACCAATCTTTGTATTAAAATTATCCGATGACAGCCAACTAATCTACAGAAGCTTCCTGCTAAACTATTGAGAAGTTAATACTTATTTGAATTTTTGGTGATGGGGGCCAAGGCCAAGATAGGCGGCCTTCCCTTGGATTATCCGACTGTGTTAAAGGGGTCTCTTGTACCATAAGTGATCACTTTCGGATAGCAAGTTATTTAAGACTTACTATAAATTGTTGCAAGATGGTCTTATATGAGACTTATGGAGATAGAGAAGGGGAAGTAAACTCGTGAGATGAGAACAATTGTCCAGATCTTGCCCTTATAAAATAGAACCTTCAATTTTGGTTGTTTTCGGGCCGTTTTTGGACTTATAATACGGACTCGTTACTATTTATCTCCGAAAACGTTCCTAGGGCTCTGACATGACTTGTACCGTATCCTCGGTGCTCGTGACTAGGGATGGCAATGGGTCGGGTCCACTCAGACCCATGCCCGTTTATTTTTTACAGACTCAGACCCGCTGGGTCTAGATTTTTCAGACCCAGACCCGCTGGGTCTAGCGGGTCCATGGGTCCTAACTGGGTCTTTAATGGGTCCTTCTTAGTTTTTAGTTTTCATCACATTTTTGAATCTATGTAATTAAAAATTTTCACACTAATATATATATATATATCATGCATCCATGGGAAAAGCATTACCTAAACAAAATTTTAAAAATTAACTCATAAAATCTTAAAATGTTACAACTTACAAAGTTACAAGTCTTAGATGGAGTTACAGCACTAACGAGTTCACAAAATCACAACTCATAAAACCTTAGAGTTTAGGTATAATTTTTTTTTAAATATGTAAAGAGGTCTGCGGGTCGGGTCGGGGTCAGGCATGTGCGGACCCAGGCCCGACCCATGCTCTTCGGGACCCAGACCCGACCCGGACCTGTTGGGTCTAAAATTTCTGGACCCAGTCCCTTATAAATGGGTCGGGTCCTAGCTGGTCTGGGGCGGGTCCATGACCCATTGCCATCTCTACTCGTGACCCATCGCGTTGCTCATAATGCATCTAAATACCCCATTATTTTTGCTTTTCTGATACAATATAGGAATAGTCCAAAATGGTCGTAAAAGCCGTCATATATATGTTCTAAGGCATGAAAGTCCTTTAAAATGACCTCCCAAGTCCCTAGGAGGCATCCATTGGCCTTCGGTCCCCCGGCCCCGAAAACGTGTAAAAGCGTGTATTATAACCTTCCATTATGGCTGCATTAGGGACTTCTCCGGGCCCGGTCATTTTTTTTCGGATACCTTCCTAGGGGATCCTGAATGAGTCGTAACATATCCCATGTGTTTCAGACTCATTGCATCACCTCAAAATGCCTCTAATACCCCATTTATACTTTTTTGGTGCAACCTCAAAATGGTTGTTAAAGCCATTATATGTCCGTTCTAGACCATGAAAGTGCTTTAAAATGACCTCCCATGACCCTAGGAAGCATCCCATGACCTCTAAGGCTCTAATGTAATCTTGGAATGGCCTCGAAATGGTGGTGAAAATCGTCATATGTCCGTTGTAAGCCGTGGGAGTCCTTTAAAATGACGACCTTCCATCACTCCAGGAGGAATTTATGGCCTACGGTTCTCAGGCTATGGGAATGTCCAAAAGCGTGTATTATAACATAAATTTTTGCTATTTTGGGCCCGTTTTTGGACTTCTCTGGGGCAGTTCATTTTTTCTCCAGAAACCTTCCTACGGGCTCTAACATGGCTTATAACATGTTACGGGTGCTTGTTACCCATTGCATTGCCTCATAATACATCCAAATACCCAATTTATGATCTTCTAGTGCAACATCATTGCCTAGAAATGCCTTAAAAGTCGTCATATATTCGTTCTAAGGCATGAAAGTCCTTTGAAATGACCTCCTAAGTCCCCACGAGGCATCCCTTGGCCTCCGGTGATCCGACCCTGGGAATGTCTAAAAGCGTGTATTATAACCTTCCATTTTGGCTGTTTTGGTTGTTTTCGAAATTCTCCCGGGCCGCTCATATTTTCCCCCAAAAACCTTCCTAGGGGCTCCAACATGACTTGTAGTGTACTTTGGGTGCTTCAAACTCATTACATTGCCTATAAATACCCTTTTTATACTTTCCCGATGCAACCTTGGAAGGACCCAAAATGGTCGTGAAAGTCATTATATGTCCGTTCTAATTAAGCCATGAGAGTCCTTGAAAATGATCTCCCATAAGGCCATAACCCCACGAGGCATACCATTTCCTCCGGTTCTCGGGCCCTAGGAACATCCGAAGTGTGTATAACCTTCCATTATGGCTGTTTTGGGGCAGTTTCCGGACTTCTCTGTGCTCGGACATATTTTTCTCCTTAATCTTTCCTGGGGGCTACGACATGACTTGTAATGTTCTCTAGTGCTTGTGACTCATTGCAATGTCTTAAGATGCATCTAAATACCCCATTTATGCTTTTGTGGTGCAAGATCGGAATTGCCCTGAAATGGCCGTAAACGTCGTCATATGTCCGTTGTATGGCATGGCGCACAATCCTTTAAAATGACCTCGCTCCCAAGTCCTTGAAAGGGAACCCATAGAATCTGGTGCCCCGGCCCCAGGTACATCCAAAATCATTATATCTTCCATTTGGGTTGTTTGGGGACGTCTTCGGACTTCTCCGGGCCCAATCATATTTTTTTTCCCTGTAACATTTGAACAACTAGATAACTTTGAAAAGGATTTGAATTATGAAATGTTATCATCATATTTTTTTTTTTTGGCAAGCAAAGTTAATGTCCTTGCATTAACAGTAGTACAACACCTAAAGCACAAGAGACTTTTAGGATCTTTACTTTACTAGTCTAATCTATTGTAAATGTCATACAACGGTTTTTTTTTTTTTATGTATATATATATATATATATATATATATATATATGTTGGATCCACTGAAAATAAAGTTTAAGTTGAAAACTGAAAACCAAACTTTTTGCTCATATTATGTTTTTTTTTTGCTCATTTATGTTTTGCTCATTGTAAGAAATTTTTGTTCATTTTACAAATTATTGCTCATTTTATATTTTTGCTCATGTCAAGTATATTTTGCTCATTTTAAGAAACTTTTACCATTTTCAGATTTCAGCATAAGGGATCATTTTCACGTAATCTTATATATATATACTATATTATATTACAAGTGCACCAATGTGAGCAGTTTATCCGAGCTATTTTTTTTTGAAAGAGAATCTTCAGAATTCGTCACCTTCTGCTTCCTTAGACTTGGACATCCCTTGATAATGGGAGCCTATATATCTATATTATTCTTATTCTTCTTTTCATTGCTTTTTCTTTTTTTCTTTCAACTCTCCTAAAATAAATTATTGATTGCAAGTAGATTATCACTATGGTTTACTTAGGATGCTGATTCTCTTTGATATCAAGGAATGATTATGATATCTAATTAACTAACTTTTAAGTAAAATTAGCCACCCTTGCAATTGGGTTGGTGCCGTTTAGTGGGTGTTAGTATCCTAATAATTAAAATTATTATTCATCTTAACTAATTAATTATAGATAGTTAGTATATGGTCCCCTTACGATCCAACTCACTAAAACCTGCGACTTTTCAGATAAAGATAAAGGATTTAAGTATAAAGAAGCATTTTCAGTTGGAATTCTAGAATAATTACGCAAGGTTATGAAATTGAGTTGAAGCATGTAATACTGCATTTATTAATTTGCTTTGACATTGCCTAGACGTATAGTACATTAGTACTCTTGAAATTTCTAGACGTTCTAGTTTAGACAATTTTGCTCCTCACTCTGAGGGTCTGTTTTTTTTAAATAAAACAACTGAACTGAACTGAATTGAACTGAACTGAACTGAACTGAACTAAACTAAACTAAACTGAATTAAATTATATCTAATTAATAGTAATGATTATCATTTAGGAACTGAACTGAACTGAACTGAATTGAACTGAACTGAAAATAAGTTGGGGAGAACAGGCCCTCATTTCACTCCTCATCCTCTCTTCTCTGGCTACTCTCGAATAATTCTCTCTTGCATAATTAAATATTAGTTGAACTAGTTAGATACTCCCTCCGTCCCATATTATAGTGCTTCTTTCCTTTTAAAGTGTCCCAAAATGTAATTTTTGTTTCCTTTTTTGATTTTACACCTTTCCATGATTTTCTTTGAAAAATTGTGCCACCATTAATTATTTGCTTATTGGAAATAGTTTTTTGCTTTGTTTATTCAACCCAAGGGTTGAATTAGTCATGCATTTATTGCTCTTTCACCACTGATTGTCATTCTCCTAAAATCAGTTTTTTCCCTATAAAATTTATTTTCAATACACAAACACTCTTTACCTTCCTCTTAGATTCTATATATTGACCTTAATACCCATGCAAAAACAGAATCAGGACACTATAATATGGGACGGAGGGAGTAGTACCTAAGAAATTTCTAGACATTCTATATTTAATGTTTGTTTAGGCTTTCAAAAGAATCTAAGTAAAGCCAACTTGAACATGCTTATGAGGTCCTCGTGGGAGCTCAATGGTTGGTGCTCCCACCTCCCAACCTTTTGGAGAGTTTGTATAAATTGTTTGCTTGTGGGTATAAATCCCCTCTACCCAGCCAATGAGCTGGTGTGCCCTGCAGGCTAGTAGCCTAGCAGGGGTTGGTCTTCGGACCAATTATCTTTCCTGAACAAAAAAAAAAAAAAAAAAAAAAAAAAAAACTTGAACATGCTTATTAAAATGAGTAGACTCAACTACTAAACTACTCAAGTACCTAATTAAAAAATTAATTCAACATAGTGCAATTAGATAGCATTAAATGCTTAAAGGCCTAGAATTTCAAAGATTATTTAATGTAGCTTTCTTTTTACTGTTGAGATTCTATCTTGTATTGAAAATATAAGGATATATAAGGAGTTATTAATGCTTAAATACAGCCCTAAGGGTTGTATTTAGC
Source organism: Beta lomatogona (assembly GCA_947646795.1). Lineage (NCBI taxonomy): Eukaryota > Viridiplantae > Streptophyta > Magnoliopsida > Caryophyllales > Amaranthaceae > Beta > Beta lomatogona. Next base: position 349,625 of record CANSNZ010000319.1, on the reverse strand, counting down.
ATTTGCCTTTATTCATTCGGAAAAAAATCAAACATCTAATCAAATTATTTTTAAAAATGGGGTACTAATTGAAATTTTTATTTTATTTTAATGTATACATTTATTAATCAATGTCTAATAAGAACTCAATTACATCTTCACTGCTACTTTAGAGGGGAAATCTTATTATAGTGGCTTAGCTTCTACTTTAGTATGTATTACAGAGATATAAAAAATTAAGGAACATGTAATGAATATATATATATAGATAGATCTGTCACAGATGAGTGTTGTGTCTATGCCTAGGCACTAAGAGAAGAGAATTCCAATAGTAAGAATGTAAGAGGGTCGTAAGACTGAAGACTCCATAAAACATTGGATTTCCAATAACATCATGAGCTTATTTTTCACCTTAATGCTTTCCAAAAGGTACAAATAGAAAATTTAAACCTTCTATCATGTTTGTACGAAGAAAGGTTTGAGGGTTGACCTTTATTTCTTCACCTTTTATGCTCTAATATGTCCTTTGTCAATTGTCATTTGGTGCGATATTTCATTTCTTCACCATTATGATCTAATATATGTCCTTTGTTCATATAAGTTAGTTCTTACATAAATCCAAGGCAAAATTTATTTTAATCACGAAAAAGATAAACTCATATAAAGTCACAATCAACACAATTACGTTGATGGATTTTTTTTTATCAAGGATGTCTTGACCTAGTGGTTAAGATTGAGGTGCTGTGAACAATAGATCACAGGTTCGAATCCCCCTTCCCCTTCTTTGTACTTTGTACTGCCTTCGTGGCTCATATGGATAAAAAAAAACGTTGATGGATTTTTTTGTTCGACCAAATTAAACTCATTCATATGAAGTTAATCCAATCCATCAATTTGTCTTAATTATTGTCTCAACTAATTAAGTTACATCACTCATAGGAGATAGGTATTCATTTTAATCAAGGTTAAGCACGATAAACTTTCTTGGCAATTCTAATACGTACGTAGTTAAATAATTAATTTATCAAACAAACTCTATACTTTTCGACTCTTAAAAGATTCATTTTACAGTCGCAGTTTATCAAATGAACTCTATATTTTTAGACTTTTAGAAATTCCATTTTGTAATCGTAGACTAGTAGTTCCATCATTCCATGTATGTTCGCAAAGCTTATTTTCTTACAAGATTTTTTAAGTCACACTCCAATATATGATACTGAAAATGCATTACGAGCTTTAAACATCCATACATGTGATGACTTATATGGAATTAGAACATGCCTTTTATACTTCCTCCATTTCTTAATACTTACAACATATGACTAACACTACCATTCATCTACATACCAACCTTATCCCGTATTATCTCAAATGTATAAGAAAAATATAGTCAAGTCTAATCTTAATTGATTCGTTTTAATATATACATACTTTCATATATAATATAAATTTTTATTGTTTTCACTTATACATAATCAAAAATATCAAAGAACAAAGAAATGATGCAATTATTTAATTGGAAACAGTGAAGTATTATGCTACTTTACTTTATAACCTTGCACATGAAAACCTCAAAAAGTTGTTTGTTTTATTTGTCTTGTCATCCTCAAAACCTAAAGGGAAATAACTTCCTTAGCTGAAATTGAAAGCGATATTATAGGTCAACATATTACATACTTCCTCTGTTTCATTTTACTTGTTACACTTCTCAATTCAATGGATTAAGCGATTTTGGAGAAGAGAGATAGAGAGTAAAAGAAAAAGAGGCATGTGAGAGGAGAGAGTTAGAGAGAGTTTATTGCTCAAAAAGGAAGTGTAGCAAGTAACGTGAAACTTCCCACAATGGAAAGTGTAGCGAGTATTATGAAACGGAGGAAGTACATGATACTGATACATATGCAGATAACCATTCAATATTACCTATGGAAAAAAAAAACATTCAACAACCAAATGATTTCCAATGCCAAAATATTCAAAGAGAATTGCTGTTACACAGCAGGCATGCAGCAATACTACGTTGCATTATTGGTATCAAAACGAGCTAAATTAACAACGTTGCATACAAACAAGCCAAACTATATAATTGCTTCATTGCCAACAATATGGGAATGACAAGAGAATTAAAAGTGAGAGAAATGTCCAAATTAAAATGTAGTAAATAACAACACAACAATAATTATAGAGAATTTTTTCTCTTCTTTTTTGAAATCCAACTGTCTAAAGGCCTACCTTATTGATATAATGATAGTACATGATAAGCTTACAAGTAGGGACAATATCTAAATGTTGATGACTTTTGAATTTTTTTCTTTTAAGATAAATTTTCAATTTCTATGCATGTAGAATGCAGATAATGGTCATTTCCAAAATTTATTAGAAACATGGGACACTACATGTGTTACAAGTATGGCTAAACAAAATCATGTTTTTTACTTGCAAAATTATAAAGCAAAAGTATATATTCCAGGGATAAAAAGTGGGAAAAGGCATCTATTTTTAGTTATGGAGTGGAGGTTTCATACATAGGCTTGTTTGGTCTAAATTCTTGTCTATGATACTGTTATTGCTATAATATACTACTACATATAGTGTGTAGATAATGACTTATTGACTTTGGTATATTCTTCCAATTAATATACGTACACCACACCATTCTCAGAAGTGGTTGAAGGATTTTCCTGATTTTGCATGCGAAATAGCAAGCTACGTACGATATGTTGTGTTGTTTATAAAATATGTTAATATAAATCAAACCCTTATCTTACCATATAAGTTCATTATTATTAACAGCGCCTATATTGCACATTATAAAAAGTCATGAATTATAGATGATTTGTTAGAAGGACAATCATAAACATTATTGCGTAATTATCCTCTAATATCAAACAAAAGTAGGGGGAGCTTTCTTGACGTAGAAAGGTTAGCTGCACGGTTCAACGAAAAAGCCTAAAATGATTTCTACTAGTCAGGCTCCCGGTGTCAGAACACTTAAGAAAATACATTTTCAGAATGGGAAACAGGCCAACGAGTCCAACTTACCGCTATGCCGTGACCTACAGGCTTATTAAGCCATTTCGTTTAGGGACCGAAAACAACATTTTAATAATTTTCGAATTTTGCTTTTTTCCTAATTTTCATACTAGCCTACTAGGGTTTTATTTAGACTATTTAAATGTTTTTAGGTCATTAGAAGCCAGCTTTTCTTCTAATAATAATATTTGAGAGTTTAAATCTTTTCTGGTGGATTCGGGAGTTTCTACCAACTGCAAATTTATCTGATTAATTACAGTCAATTATCTCCATATATATACCCTTGTATCATATGGGCAGAAATTGTAGATTATTTTGATAAACAAGCCACCTATTTGAAATATTCACGTCATTTGCACATGACACATGTGGCCACTGTCCCACGTGCCACCCTCTACATTGGACACGATTACTGCACTAGCTAATAAACTTAATTAATTAGTACAATTATCAAATGGCACTTGCTAAACTAGCATGTAATATTAATATCTTAAAGCTAATCATAATAGATTAATTAAATAGAGTTAAAATCCTTGAAGTACAAGCAGACACCCTAATCCAATAGAGAGAGAATTTACGAAGCATTGCGTCACTCTTTGTTCCCTTGAATATAAACATGCCTAAATAATGGGAGCCAGTCATAATTTATTCTCTTCTTTTCCTTTCCACACAATTTAATCAATCAATAATTGTGTTGTATGTGATGAATTAATCTGATGAAAGATGATTATTTGATTATTCCTCCATTATATATTACCGTTTTGTGTTCTATTATTAAAAATTAATTACTATAAATAGTAATACACAATTTTATCATGTTATTAATTTGTATAGTTTATATTAGACCTGGGCATGGGCCGGGCCGGTTCACGAGCTCGGCCCGCGGGCTTGGGGAAATGGCGGGCCGGTCCGGGCTTGAAATTTTCAGGTTTTGTCCACGGCCCGGCCCAGGCCCACGGGCCCGCGAACCGGGCTCGTGCATCCTGCGGGCTTGGCCCGTGTTTTATGTTGTTTTTTTGTATTTTTGACAGTTTTAGGCTAAAAACACAAAGGAAAGGAGCGTTCGGCCCGCGGGATCGTGCCTGAAATAAAATTTCTTGACCGTGGCAGGCCCACGGAGCGGACAACGGGCCGGGTCGGGCCTTGAACGGGCTCGTGCTGGGCCGGGCCCAAACCGGGCCTGGTCAGGCCAGCCCGCGTGCTGGCCCGGCCCATGCCCACCTCTAGTTTATATTGATGTATGATATAGAGCAAAACTAAATTCAAATGTTGAATCTACATATAATTGTCATTGCATGTTACTGATCCGATCTTGGAAATATGGAATTGACCCGACTTGCTACTCGACCCAACCAGTAAAGTGCAAGTCATATATAGACGCAGTCAAACATGAACTATTCGAACCCCAACCGGTCAAAAGAACGACATACTCAATTACTCATATATATAGTATATATACTCGATCAAAATTACTTAATTTGAACGACCTGATTACTATCTCCAGATTATTACGACTATAGATCTAGGTTAAATTTAACCTGTGCAACATTCATATTGGGTGGAGTCCTTCATCAATCATGATTTTATGAGTAATCGAATACTCCCTCCGTCCCATAATATATATAGTATTCACATTCCTTTTTTGGTGTCCCAAAATGTTGTGCCTATTTTCTTTTTTTGTCAATTTATTTTGACTAAATTATCCTTAAGTTCTACACAAACTTTCCAAAATACCCCTACTTTTCTTTCAAAACATGTGACCCCATTTATTGTTTTACACCATTCCAAGAAACATCTATTGCCTTTTGATTTTGTTTAAAGGAAAAAGAAAGTAAATAACTAATTTCAATACAAAAGTATCAAAAAAGCACTTCATTAAATATATTTTTTTGGAAATCCTGCCACTCATTCCATTTTCCTTAATTCCCGTGAAAAAATGAGAAGTAAGCACTATATTATGGGACGGAGGGAGTAGTAAAAAAAGGAAAAGAATAAAAGAGAAACGGCAATGCAGCTCATAGGATACTGTTTCATTTGATTAGTTAAGTATCGAGTAAAGTTGTTAGAGTAGTATTTATTATTAGCCACCCTAGCAAATGAGCCGAAGGGTTGGTGTCTATTCATTTAAGGCTTTTTAATGCCCATTCTACTACATTTGTAATACTCCTGAGTCCTGATTGAATTCAACTTAACATTTGGAACCCTGTAATAACAAATGTTTCTTTTGGCAAATAAATAACAAGCTAAATAAACCTAGTAATTTGTAAAGGCAAAAGCTAACGGACGCCAGGCTTTTAATTCAATTTGTAAAATATCAAAACTGAACCAGTCAGTAATCCATTAATTGGTTTGATAGATTAAATTTTAATTCTAAACTAGCATTTTCTACAAAAAATATATATGAAAACAAAATCTGGCGTACGTTTTTCTGAGATCTTTATAAAAAAGTTGTCCATGTTATATGTTATGGTCTGGTGTGAGGGGCGAAGCCAGGCTTGGTTGCGGAGTGGGGGTCAGTTTAACAAACAATTCTAAACATGGTTGTGGAAAGGGGCCAGTTTACCAATAAAACAAGATACAACCATTGATTACCATTGATTTTCTTCAAATATGTGTTGAGGCCTGCAGGGGCCATGGTCCTCTTAGACCCCAACATAGCCTCACCACTGCTGGACAAATAAGACAGTTTTAAGCTAGATTATTCATGCAAGATGTAGTAAAGAATACTTCTAAAGTTCTAATAAAAAGAGTATAGACTTCAATTATCAAAAAAAAGTATAGACTTTCCATTTCTTAATATATAGTGGATGCACAAAAAAAAAACAATTTTTTAAAAAATATTCCCAATTAATATTTGTCACATCCAATCCAAAGGGTATACATAGTTATAATTCTAGAATATAGAATATAATTCCACTGTTTTTTTTTTTGTTTCCCCATTTGACATTTGGGCACTATTCACCAACCAACTTTCACAAGTTTTCTCTCACCATTATATAAGAAAAAATATAGTCAAGTAATATCTTGTTTAATTTATATCAATGCAAGAATCTAAATATCAACTTGTTATAATTTTTATTTATACGTAATTAGAGATATTATTAATGTCCAAAAAAGTGTGTTGGAATACATGACAACGCAAATGGTGCAACTTTAAAATATAGAGGAAGTCTCAAATGGAACAAAGTCATTGCAATAATATTCGCCCTAGAAAGTAGAAACATATGCTAGTGAAAAAAATTTAAAGGGGAAAATACTTTTCATTGAATTTCGACTCGAGAAATTCCTTAGCATGGGTGGAAAATAGAGAAGAAAGCCCTTGGAGCCTATGGTTTTATTGGAATAAGTTGCACAATTAATTATCGATAAATAAAAGAAGTTGATTTTCAATTTCAATATAGAAAAGCATATGAAATAGCGGATAGTTGGACAAAACACGCATCTCAAAGTGGAGATACTTGGGTGAAATGGAGTTAAGTGTTTATCAATATTGTTTTCGATGCATTTATATTGTACTTGTCTTGAGTTTGTTCCCTTTTTATTATGGTGAAGTGTTGTAATAGTTTCTTATGGTGAAATTATTTTAACTAATAAAAGTCATTTGACGGGTGACCTACTTATCAAAAATAATGATAATACTACGTACCAGTAATCTAGTTATGTCGCAGGAAGACATGCAGCTAGTTCATTATTATTGCTTGCAAGCATGCATGCACACATACTTACATTTATATATATGAAAAAAATTACTTTTGCATGATTTCAGTAATAGATTGGGATGAAAGTGCAAGAGTACATGAAAAAAAATGGAGTGCTATAAATAAATATAGAATAAAAAGAATAACATCAATTATAAAGAACTCAGGACTCCAACTATTTAGTGTGTCCCTCAACCTCCAAGTGCATAAGCGTTACTGTCCTGTTGTTCTTGCAAGCAAAGACTAGATGGATGTGAAATTGGACATCTATTGCAGGGAACAAGATAGAACAAGTACTAGTCTCAAAGAGAAAAAGAAAAAAAAACAAGTGGTTAGTTTACATTACTAGGAAAAATAAAAAGAAACATGTGCAATATATATAATTGCGCCACTGGAATTGTGGTTGATAATGAATTTGAGACCCCAAACTTTATTAATGATGTTTGTAGACGTCCACATATTATTTATATTCTTTAGTTTTTATATATATATATATTAGTTATTGGTCTCGGACGATACCCCGGGTTATCTGATAAAATTCTATGATATAATTGATATTTTGTTACAAGTAAAAGTTGTAGCTTGATAATGGTTGTAAGTACATGATTACTTCGTGAAATTTCTTTTTTAGAGTAAATGTACTTCACAATTTCTTTGTCTTATTGCCATTTAATTTCACCAATAGGAGATGAGGTATATCTATATATATATATTTAAATGCTCAAACTTTGTTAATAACATCGATGGTAAATTAGAGCGAGGGTTAGCAGTTTTTATTTTTTTAACAAGGGAAATGATTAACCACTTTTAAAGTTAATTATATATTAGGCAAAATTTCAAAAAACTATCTTCTATAACCAACTTTTTTCATAAAACTACCTTTTATAATTTTTCTTTCAAAAAACTACCTTATATAACAAATTTATTTCAATATAAGACCATTTTACGTTTATATTTAATAATAATCGATAAATGACAATCGCCGTAGTTATTGTTGCCGGTGGTGTAGCGAGAAAAGAGGAAAGAAACGAGAGGGGAAAAAAGAAGAGCAATTTATGGTGACTCAATTATTAGTGATTTAACCCCATTACTGATAAAATGGTAGTATATTGAAAGGACTATAATTTGTTATATAAGGTAGTTTTTTTTAAAAAAAAAATTAAAAGGTAGTAGTTTTTTAAAATAAGTTGATTATAAAAGGTAGTTTTATGAAATTTATCCTATATATTATAATTATTCAAATTCAAAATAAGCAACCATTGCACTGATAGCTAGTTTGTTTCATATTCCATGCTAGCTAGGTTTCATACTAAGGATATGTTCATATGTACATGCATCATTCAATGACAAATTGACAACTGGGACCTTGAAACTAACAAGTGATTGCCTAATATTGTGGTACACCAGAGACGAAGGTTGAATGTAACCAAGTAAAAGTAGTACTGGATCCAAAACCTTATTGTACTTTGTCTCATGACAAATTGACATGCATGCTCTTAGCCTTGACTTTTTCTTTCCAAGGTACTACAAACTACTGTTAAAAAAAATTGTTTAAATTTCTGAAACTTAGGTGCATAACAAGTTAACAACATATAAAAAAGATGAATTTCCAAACCTATCACATTTTACCCTAATTATGGTTCATCATTAAGGGCTTCTATGTCATTTTTTAAATTGTTATGACATACTCACTGCGTTTTTAATTAGTTATTCCACTTTGACTTTTACATTTGCCGTTGCACAATTTTGACCATTAATATAATTACCAAATCCAATAATCGAAAAGTATGAAAGTCAAAGTGAAACAACTAACTAAAATTAGATGGAGCGATAGTTAGCTATGAAATATTATTATAAAACATCAATTTTAATTTGTTACTCTGCAATAGAAGAATTTGAATCAAGTACAACCAAGTCGAATATTTAGAAGTATATTTAAAAGAGCGATTAAACACTAAATACGTGTGTTACGAAAGAAAATAGAGGAAGGAGATCTCATATTTAGTACTTCTTAACATTATATGGAAATCCCATAAAAACATTTATATATACAGTATTCTTAATTACATGCCTGCATGCTTCTGCGCAGGGATGTATTATACATTTTGGATCTATAAAACTCAAAATCCACATTTCTTTATTTACTTTTTATTGATTGGGGAATATTGATTATGGATACCTTTAAAGCACCACCAAACAATCAAGTCATTTATGTTAGGGCACGTCCTTGGTAGCAAGTTTGCAGCTTGTAGATTATGTATAACACTGTATATACAGGTCAGTGCCCCTGTAGACTAAAAATCAATTAGTATAATTAGTATAATATGTTCATGAATAAGTTTGATCAAAACTCAATTAAAACTTGTTCATGATGTAAAAAATAAATACAAGCAAAAAAATTCAAACTTGCATGAGAGAGTCGAGTTCGAATGCCATCGTGCTTGACTCATTTATGCTCATGAACAAAATTCAATTTGCATGAAATTATATTTGCGTGATCTAATTATGTTATTATCCAATACGCTATAAAAATAACGTGTTTAAGTATGAAATTAAGATTTAAAACATTTTGTCCTCACCATTCTTCAATTGCATTTTTTTTTTTTTGGAAATCCAACTAAACTATGTTAAAAATTTATTAGAACTCTAAACAAGCTCAAACCCCAGTATTGATGAATACAAATGAGTTCAAAAGAAGAAGGCAAGAACTCGTCCTAGCTAGATCCATTAATATATTTTTTCTAAGTAGGTAAGGAGAAGCCCTATCAAGTTGGGGGAATAAAGGGGAAGTCCAGCATTGCTAGGGATGAGACTTGATCCAGGACCCCTGAGATTAGAGGTGATGCCTACACCGCTAGGCCAACACCTGCTACTCAGCATTACTCTTAATATAAAGTATTCCATCTATTACAGAAGACAAATGAATACATACATATTTTTTGTTATAAAATACAAAATTCTTAATTTGTAAAAGTAAAGTGAAATCATTTTGAAAGGGAGAAAATAAAAACAATGGTAACCCTAATTACTTAACCCTAATAATTAAGTTGGCTTTTGTATCACTCGTACACAATGTAACAAGTAACAAAAAGACAAAAATGTCCTTAACACATTATAGCTATATATGAGCCTATGTTTATAGAAAAAAAATGTCCTTAACACAGTAAACTTAGGGTGACCTGGAGCTTACGTAGCAACAATAAAAGTGGGACCCAAAGCATGCTTTGCCACGTGTCAATAAAACAAGGCATAATGCCAATTGGCAATGTACCCCAAGTCTCTTAGGTGTTGTAGGACAGTGTCCTAGCTAGCCAAGGCAAGGCTGATAGGCAATGTTAAAGGGTTATTGGCTGGTGATGACTGGTGAGTGGTGATCGGTATTCGGTAGGGAATATGAAAAGGAAGTTAAAGAGAGACTTTAAGGCAAACCAATCTGGCAATCTATCCATATTTCATGTGCATTCAATGAAAATCAATTGTGGGTGGGGGAAAAATTACAAAACAATAGTAGTATAAAGGCAAAGCAATCTCATCTTAGGTTAGTTATAAGCCTCACAAAAGGAAAAAGGATATATTGCATGATTCTTGTGGCTTAAGAGATACTTCTATAAAGATTGTCATTTCTTGCTTTTTCACTTACTAGTAGCAACTCCATTTTGATTCCAATATCTACATTATAGCTAGAGTTGTCAATTTTAATAAAATATGCTAACACCATCAAAACTAAGATGATATATATAGATGCATATTTTGAGCAAAAATCTAAAGCTAAACGTCACATGACAAAAACTGAATCAATGATGCTTCATATATATCAGATAATCAGTTAATCCAATGAGTCAATCACTTAGTTGAATGAGATTGGTTATAGAATGCGTTAGAGAAATACCAATTGTGAGCTAAACAATGTAGATTTCCACGTTATAATTAGACTTTCGCACTTTAATTAGGTCGCACCTTTTTTAACTAATTTTAATGTATATCTAAATTTAACTTATTTTATTTGAACTCATGGAAACCTATTAGAACTTGTTGAAATTTGTTTATGTGATTTATCCGAGCTTGCCTAAATTATTGTGCCCTTGAAATAAGACAAGATAAGTTAATATCTCTAAGCCTATATACTTTGAAAAGAACGATTAGCTGGTAGCGCTCTATGATGAAAGTGGCAATTGAGATGCTACATAATAAACTATTCTGTTTATGCAAGTTAAGTGAAAACAATTTACAATTAGAGGGCATTTATGAGTTTAATTATATATACAAATAAATATCTTCTTGAACACTACAAGAATACAAGGCTTGTTAATTATGAATGGTTGGTGTATGTTGCTGACTTTTGGAAGCAGGACTAGTACATAAAAGTCTAGCTGATAGTTTCTTATCTGTCCGTGCATGGATTTTTTCCTTTGCATGGCTTTATCTCAATATTATATACATATCTCTAGTAAATTGTGGGAACCATGTACTATTTCACTCTGAAAGGGCTACAAAAAGTCAAGGTTTCAAACATTATACTCCCTCCGTTCTCTTTTGTTCTTCCTATTTAGAATCTTGACACAATTCACAATTGAAGAGAATCTTCTAAATTATTTTCAACATATGATAAAAAATATAGTCATGTGGGGTCTTGTTTGATTCGTCTCAATGAGTAGTTTATTAATATTTAATCATTATAATATTTACTAATGCACAATGAAAGATATTTAAGATCAAAGACGTGCATTGGCAAACGTGAAAGTCAAAATAGGAAGAACAAAAGAGAACGGAGGGAGTACTATCTATCAAGTCTCATGGTTTAATCCTTAAAAGTTAAGAGTTTATCAACTTTGACCGAACTAATTAAAAAGTCTAACTCTTGAATCGATCGACCAGAATTACCTTTTATGTCTATGAGAGTTAGGCTGAACAAATCCTTATTAACCCAACCTAATTTTACAGGGTTTGGACAAAGAAGTTCAAATCATGTCTTTCATAGGAGGCGGACAAATCAAACTCACATACGGATAATGGCTCAAACATGTATGCCATGTATACGTCCAACTTATATATATATATAGGGGCAAGATCACATGAGAATGCTCCTTACATGAGAAATGAGAATGAATCTCAACCACACGATTGGATTAGAGTTACAACACTTGTTCATTAGAGTTACACCCCGAAAAAAATTCGAGCCCAAAAAAAAAAAAAATTTCGAATTTTTTTTTTCCTAATTTTTGTTATTTAGAGTTACATCATTTTTTTCATTAGAGTTACATCACTTGTTCATTAGAGTTATAGTGCGTAAAATCCATTTTCATTTCTCATATAAGTGTGCATTCTCATATGAACTCACTTATATATATATACACCGCCTCTTTTAATATTTCATTGCGATGAATACATGGCTAATTTGCTGCAATTATTTCACTCAGCTAAAATGACAAATCCTATCTAGGAGTTTGTGACTTTAACAACACGGGTGGGTCTAATAGAGGGCCAAGGTGCATGAAAAGGGGCTAAGAGCCTTGGAGAATGCCAATTGGGGGAGGCGAGCATAATGTCCAAGAAAAAATTGGGGATGGAAATAGAAGATGGAGAATTATTAAGATGGTGGGTTCACAAAGGAGGGGGAGGTTTGAGGAGAGATTGTATGAATGAATATGTTTGGTGCACTAAAGGGGTGGCAAAATTTTAGGAAAAGTTAGACGATTTATGGTAATATGGATGAAAAATCCAGTGTCAATATAATTTGATCACATTTATATATTTTTTTTTTGTGATAAAGATGAATTACATTTGTTGCTATTTCATTTGTAACGTATTATTTTTATATATATTTGAGGGGAACTATTTTGATCTTTAAATATTAAATCATATATATAAGGAAACATGTCAATTAGACAACGAAATGATGATGAGCAGGACATTGTTGTCTTCAATCATACAAGATAAAATTAGTCAATGAAAAACATATTATTTAACCAGAAAAATTTACTTAATTAATCTGTATAAATTGCTAATTATTTATAAAGATAAATAAACTAATAAAAATAATTCTCAAAATCTTTTTTAGTCATATATATATATAGAAAAAAAAAGAAACAAAACAACGCATTTGTTTACTCTTATGTATCTATTGGCTATTGCATTCATTTAACATCTCTTAAATACTACCTCCGTTCCTTTTTAATAGTTACACTTTTACTTTGACACTATTCACAAATTTCCCTTTGACTATCATTTGTGATTTATGGTTAAGATAAAATATAGTCATGTGGGGGCTTGTTTGATTTGTCTTGATATGTACTTTTGGAATATCGACTTTTTATATTTTTTACAAATACAAAATTAGAGATATAACAGCTCAAAGTAGTGCATCGACTTGCGTGAAATGAGTAAATGTAACTATTAAAAAGGAACGGAGGTAGTATCTATTTCGTATTTCTGCATAACCCTGCAAATTTCCTTGTTGCAAACATTAATTCAAGGGTGAAATGATAACCAAAAGTACTGAATATGTCAACTACAACAAATTTTTCTTTTTAAATTTGAGGCAAATTAAATGTCAACTACAACATGTGAACTAATATTTGATCGATACTCCTTTCTTTTAAGGAGTCAACAACATTTCTAAAGATCCAACCACTAGTAGAGATTGGAAAGACGTGCATTATATGAAAAATTCTAACTAGTAGTAGTATTAGTTTATAGAAGAGTATTTCTTGCATGTAAGTGTCAAGTATGTAACCAAGTAGAGCTTAAATCCCTTCAGAAAATCAAAAGTGAAGTCTAGTTTAATTAGCTGATTACACAACCTCGGAGAAGCGGTTTTTTTATAGGGAACTTTGTTAAGTTAGATGGAATTAAAATGAAGTTTAATTAACTCTATCTCATCCGCAATCAACTTATTATCAAAGTCACACAAAATAAAAAAAGTGGATCACAAAAAACAGAAAAAACAAAAAAAATGAAGAGAGATAGGCTGAAAAAAGTTGCCCCTCATGGTAATAAGAGACGGTAAAAAGAGAAACTATACCCCAATAGTAAATACTCAAATAAAAAAGATTATTGCAAAACATCAATTTATTTATTTTTATTATGAAAGATAATTGGTTCAAAGACCAATCTCTGCTAGGCTACTAGCCTGCAGGGCACACCTGGTCAAATGTTGGGTAGAAAGCTAAACAACCCAGAAGTAAATGCCCCAACATATTGTTGGGATGAGGATTCGAACCCTGGACAATGCCCTGGAATTCGGGGTGGTACTCCACTGAGCTACTACATCTCCCTCTATTTTTAGGAAGTGCTAAATTATGGTAAAATTCATAAATTGTAAGGAAGGTTTGATATTGAGTTTTTTTTTTTTAATATCTTTTTTTTTTTTTGAAGAGAAATTTCATTAAATGAAGGTCAAACGGCATCTACAATAAGTATTAAAGAAAAACAAGATATAATCACACAAGATCAAATCAAATTCGTCTTAGAAGAAACTACAATGAACCAGATCGAGCAATACAACGCATCTCCTTTGTATTTGCTGAATCACGCAGCTATTGATGGAGAAGTCTATCACTCTGACATAGTGGAAGAAAATTCTTGATTTAACCATGTTGACCGCATCCGAATTTCCAATACTTTGATGTTGATGATCTTGAACTTCAACCAATAGGAACAATCTCTCATACCAATTTTTAAACTTCCACGTGGAAAGAGACTACAACTAAACTCCAAACTCCCATAAGAGGAGAGAAAGAACCCAAAAATTGGGTAGAAAACTCTGAAAAAGAGAGAATGGAATATTATTAATAACAAAAACAATAAAAACTAGAAGAAAAAAGAAGAATTGGGGGCTTACCACCATCGAAAGGATGATGGTAGCCCCAAACTAGAAGAAAAAATTAGGGTTTTTTTGGAGGAAGAGGAGAGAGGGGAGAGGAGGAGGCTAGGTTTTTTTTTTTTTTAAATATCTTATTGTAACTTAATATAGATGTACAAAAAATATTGAGTAAGTACTTGTTAACTTATCTTTATGTATATTTTCTAAAAGACAAATGCTAATGGGTGCCCTCCTAAGCTCTGAATAAGGAACTTGTATTTGTATATTACTCTTTCAAAGTGTTTTATTCAAATGGACTTTTGTGTTAAAATAGGTTACTTATCGAGCACCCCAAACCACCTGTTAGCAGAGGTTGATTTCCACCTACATTTTCAACTCTAGGCAACATCACTTCACAATTATTTATTTAGCTGTTCACTTCTACTACACACATACACATTATCGTCAAGCATAACCTAATTTTTTTTTGAGGGGAAAAGATCGTAAAATTATATTAAATCAAGCTCCGCCAGAGATGAATGACTCTGGGCAAAAGAGTCAAGCCAAACAATTTCAGAGTTGCGAGCACAATCCCAACGAGCTAACAAATGGGCCACAGTATTGCCCGCTCGTCTAACATGAGAGAAAGAGAAAACAGTAAAATTCACACACAAACTAAGAATATCACTAAAAACTCGAAAAAGGGGAGTACAACCATCTTGTTTCCTTTTCAAAGCATTAATCACCAGCAACGCATCTCCTTCCACGATAGTCCTATCATGCCCAAAACGCTGCACCAAATCAACAGCATATAGAGCTGCCATAGCCTCAGCAATAGAAGCATCCCACATCACCGCCACTCGCTTCACACCCAACATTATTATCCTCCCTGCAGACTCACGGACCACCACACCCAGGCCTACTTCGCCATTCGGGCTCACGTGCGCATCGAAGTTCACTTTCAGCAGACCCATCGAAGGAGGGAACCACGAAGAAGACGAACCACAGCTGCTAGCAGCGCTACTGAAGACATTTTTGGCATATAAACAATAATCCTATACCATCTTCGAGAAATGGCATGCAATGTTTGGGGCATCAAGAGAGACATTTTCAAACATAAACTGATTTCGACAATACCACCCAGCCCACATAAGTGCACACATGGCACGGAAATCATCCCTAGTACACCTCTTAGCGAGCCACTCAAACTTGTAGGGCTGCACACAAACCGGTCCGGACCGGAATTTGGACCGGACCGGACCGGAATTTGGACCGGACCGGACCGGTCCTCGGGAAACCGGTCCGGTCCACGGTCCAAGGAAAAAGTGAATTCCGGGTAACCGGTCCGGTCCGGGTAAAAACCGGTGGAAACCGGTCCGGACCGGTTGACCCGGTTTTTTTTAAAAAAAAAAATTTCGCATTTCCAAAAGACAGTACAGAACTACAGATAGTAAGTCTTCCTAAAACTAAACCCTACCACACAAACAGGTTCAGCCGCACAACTCTTTTTCTCTCTCCTCTTCTCTTCTCTTCTCTTATCCAAGACTCCAACGTCTTCCATAGCACACCATCTACTGTAAGTTTTGACTTTTGACCTCAATAATGGGAAGAAATGAAACTGGGCTCTGACAAATTGCTTCTAAACATTTAATAGACTTTGATATTTCACCTTTTTGTAAGTGGTAATATGCTAATCCCCATAATCCTTCTGCTAATGCATCCATGGAAGTT
Organism: Beta lomatogona; assembly: GCA_947646795.1. NCBI lineage: Eukaryota > Viridiplantae > Streptophyta > Magnoliopsida > Caryophyllales > Amaranthaceae > Beta > Beta lomatogona. Next base: position 333,386 of record CANSNZ010000319.1, on the reverse strand, counting down.
TTAGTTTTTCTTCAATTGCAGCACTTTATATATTTCACTGTTTTAGTACCACGATTTTTTCACTTTGAGATTTGAATTGGGTCCTCATGTGGCAATCTCAATTCTCCCACAAGTTTCAGTTATGGAGTTCAGGAATTTATGTAAATTATGTTGTCAAGAGATGATGGAATGTGTTTTTCTTATTGTGGTTGTTCATAAGAGAATTCTAATGGCCTTTTATTATCATCTTATATTGTTGATATTCTGATTTTATTTTATTTTCGTATTGATTCTGATTTCTGTTTTTATTTTTTGTATTGAATCTGATTTCGTATTGAATATGATTTCTTTATTTCGTATTGAATGAATTATGTTTTTTTTTAGAATTAGGGGAAAAAAAACACCTAAAAACCAAACCGGTCCAGACCTGGACCGGACCGGGAAAAACAGGTCCGGTCCGGTCTGGACCGGAATCATAACCGGTCCGGTCCAGGTCCACGCAAATGGACTGAACCGGTCCACCGGTCCAGCCGGGTCCGGTCCGGTCCGGTCCTGGACCGGTGTGCAGCCCTACAAACTTGTCGACGAAAGAGGAAGTAGGAGCCTCGAGGAGCAGTTGAGTAAAGGGGCTAACCTGCCATATAGCATGTGCAAAAGAGCAATCAAAAAGAGCATGTGAGATGGATTCATTTGGATTACTGCATATCGTACAAGCGGCCGTATCACTAATATGTCGAGCATGAGGCCTCTCCTTCACAGCTAAGCTCCCTTTACATGCACGCCAAAGAAAATGATTCAGTTTCGGGGGCCTGGCCCCTCGACCTTCCACACCTCACGCCACAACTCAGTTTCTCGAGCACCATATTGCAGCCGCCATGTTCTAAGATGACCCATCCTTCCTAGCCAGTAGCAAGAACGCACGGTGAAAATACCATTGCAGGAGGGCCACCAATATAGACTATCCGTCGGCCAAAATCGAGACAAAGGAATCCCAAGTACCTGCTGCCACTCTTCTTCAATAAAAGTTTGTTGTACTTGCTCAATATCCCAACCACCCCTCGCAAAATCAATCAACTCGCATACCCGCATCTCCATGTTACTAGTATCACTAGGCGTGGGGACACAATGAGCTCCATCCCCCAAAATCCACGCGTCATCCCAAACACGTATGTTCGTTCCCGAGCCCACACACCATTTCAAACCTTCTAAGAGCAGTGACTTAGAACCCCAAACACTCCTCCAAGTGAAGCTGGGATTATAGCCTCTGTGAGCATCTAGGAAGGCCCGATCCTTGAAGTACCGGGCTTGAAGCATTTGATATAGGAGAGATGAATCTCCTTGACATAGGCGCCACGCTTGTTTAGCAAGGAGGGCTTGATTAAAGCAGTGTAAATCTCGAAAGCCCAAGCCACCCATAGATTTAGGCATGCACATGTGATCCCAACTATGCCAATGCATCTTTCGTTCCGTGCCATGGGAACCCCACCAAAAGCGGGCCAAAAAAGAATGAATTTCATCAATCAAACCACTAGGGAGGCAGAATACACTCATCATATATGTAGGAATGGCTTGAGCAACAGATTTGATTAGAACCTCCTTCCCGGGCCGTAAGAGGAGCTTTTCTTTCCACCCTTGCAGCTTTTTCCAAATGCGCTCTTTAATGTAGGCAAAGGTTGCCTTCTTCGACCGACCTATAATAGTCGGTAGCCCCAAATATTTCTCCTGCTTGTCAACCTCTTTCACTCCAAGGACAGACACAATAGCAGTGCGACACTCAACATCCACATTCTTACTAAAAACCACTTCCGTTTTGCTTAGATTGACTTGTTGACCCGATGCTCTCTCGTATTTACTGATTATATCAGCCACCACAGAGCATTCTTGCACAGAAGCTTTAGTAAATAGGATCTTATCGTCTGCAAAGAAGAGGTGGGAAATCATCGGAGCCCCTCGACAGATTCGAGCCCCATGAATCTTCTTCTCGTTTGCCGCTTTAGACAGGAGTGTAGAAAAAGCGTCAGCACATAATAGAAATAAATAGGGAGAAATAGGGTCACCTTGTCGAAGACCCCGAGCCGGAAAAAGAGAGCCCTCCACCACCCCATTCACTTTAAAAGTGAAAGAGACACTAGAAATACAACCCATCACTTTACTGATCCAATCATCACAGAACCCCAATTTCTGCATAACCTAATTCAATACTCCTATAAAAGAAACCATGGCTTATATGGTAAGTAATCTGATTCCACCCCTTGAAAAAGGGAAGAAAAAGAAAAGAAAAATCATTTGGATACACAAAAACGATTAGTGAAACTAACCAATCACTTAATGAGTCATCAAATCGAGTCAATTAAGCATAAGAAATCTCGGGATTCAATAGATAAGAAGACAGTAATAAATGTTGCAAAATGCATGCTAAAAAGGAGAAATCAGAAAGAAAAATAAATTCATATACATTGGAATTAATTAACCCAATAAATTTTGTTCATAGAAGTTCTACTTCTCTCTCTTCCAAGGACCCCGTGACTGGTTAACTGGCTATACCCGGTAAATAAGATCAATTAAGCAACCAACAAATGCTCATATGGATGAAAAAAATTAAGCAACCAACAAATTCATCAACATTAATTATTACTTCTAAACCTTTTTAATTAACTTAAAATTTGCATTTCAAAAACGAGTTCGTTAACAGACGCCCCTCTCTCCGTCACAAAATATAGTTCCCATTTCCATTTTGGGTGTCCCAAAATATAGTTCCCATTTCCATATTTAGTTATACATTTTTCCGTAATTCGTCTAGAAAAACCATGTCCCATCATTTATTTGCTCCTTGAATTTTGTTTTTTGCTTTGTTTGTTCAACCCAAGTGTTACAATTAATGCTCTTTCACCAATTATTCTCCATTCTCTCTCTTAAAATTATCTTTTCCCATACAACATTTATTTAAATAAATAAAAAAATCTTTACTATCTCTCTTAGATTTTACTTGCATAAATTACCGTGAAAAATGGAAAATGGAAACTATATTTTGAGACGGAGGGAGTATATTATTCTATTTAATTACTCATATTTATATAAAATAATAAGATAATATATAATTTCAATGCAACATATTTAACGTTTTTTAATAGGAAAGGGAAATTTTAGTTACTTAAAATTTTAGTTACTAGACTTTACTTAAAATTTTAGTTTTTTTGGTCAGCCAATTTCACTACTAGTACTACTTACTTACAATAACACCACACATAGGCCATTACCTCCATTGTAAAAACCAAAAAAACACACTAAGCCTAGAGAGAGAAACAATAGTGTAGAATCAGAAAGTCTAGTGAGAGAATGACACATTAGGAGGAGAGAGAATATGAGGGTGCCAGCAATGAAATTGAAGGATCAAAGCTTTCTCTGAGTCAAAGCTGGCAATATTTTGTGCTAATAATTAAGTGTAGAGAGAGAAATAAACTTGATTTTCTTTCCATTCTCTTTCTATATTCTCTCCTTTTTTTTTTTTTTTTTTTTATTTTACATCTCCCTTCAAATCTAATCCATTTCAAATCACACCCTCATATTTTTATTTTTCTCTCTCTCTATAAATCTTTTCCTCATATATAACCCTCTCCTCCTCTTCCTATTTTCTTCCTTGAGGGAAATGAGGCATTTCTAGAGAGAGAAAGAAAAGAGTTAAGAAAATTTTACAAGTTTTTATTAATGGTGGTTGATCATCCATTTACAACCATGTCTACTACTTCTTCAACTTCTCCTCCTCATCTTCCTTCTTCTGAGAAGAAACATTGGTGGCTTAGCACCAAAAAGGTCTTATTTTTTTCTCCTATTTCATTGTTTTTTGTTTTTTTCCCCACAATTTGATCTCTAATTTCTTAAATTTCCCTACTTTTTCTTCATAGCAATGGTGAATTTATATTCTTTACAATGGGTTTTATTTAAAAAAAACAAAATCCAAACTTTTTCAACATTTTGATCTCTAATTTGTCAAAAAAAAAATCCATTTTTCTTGAAATGGGTACTCCTAATTTTGTCAAAGATTAAACCTTTATGTTTAAATCTTTACTGGGTCTTTGACATTTGCTTGTTTTACAATCAATATAAGTCAAAAATCCAAACTTTCTCTTCATCTGATCTCTAATTTGTCAATAAATCCAAAATTTATACAATGGGTATCCCTCATTCTGTTAAAAATCAAAATTTTTTCTATAAATCTCTTATGGGTCTTTAACATTTAATTCATTTTACAATTAGTTCAAGTTAAAAATCCAAACTTTATCATAAATCTTTAATGGGTATCCCTCATTCTGTTAAAAAAAATCAATTGGGTATTCCTCAATTTGTCTTCATTTCAATTCACATGATTCAAAGATAAAAACTTTATGTTAAATTTATAATATGTCATTAACATATAGTAATTGTGTAACATTTGCAGGTAGTAGACAAATATGTAAGAGAAGCAAGAGTTATGATCTCAACTCATGAAGAAAGTGAGATAAACTCAGCACTGAGTTTACTAGAAGTAGCACTTTCTCTCTCTCCTAAATATGAACTTGCTCTTGAACTTAGAGCACGTTGTCTTCTTTACACAAGAAGATACAAAGAAGTTGCAGATATGTTACAAGATTATATACCGAGTTATAAAATGGCTTACTCGGATGACTCGTCCGGGTCAAGTTCTGATAACTCGTCACAAACTCTCTCAAGAGAACGAGTCAAATTATTGGGATCGTCTAACTCGGAGTGTAACTCACCTGGTTGTGATTATCCTGCATCTTTCAAATGTTTCTCAGTTTCTGATCTTAAGAAGAAAGTTTTATCTGGTTTTTACAAAAACTGTGATAAAGAAGGACAATGGAGGTAATTAATACTCTAGTTCGGAGCGTTTTTCATTTTCGGCAATTCTCTATTACTTGCAACGTTTCTATTTTTATCAATATAACATGGCGAGTAATTAAAAATGGAGGAAGTATTATGATTGACAATTTTGATATTTTGTTAAATTTTAGCATAAAGTTTGAAATTTATTTAATCACATTTATCGAAAGGAAACATGATCTTGTGCATTACGCTAGGAGTTGTATTATGCCTTCCACCGTCACCCTGTTTTTTATTCTCTTTGATTTTTTCAATTTTTTTCACTTCCCAAAATCATATAAAACCAAAAAAAAAAAATCACTCTTTTTTAGTTGACATGGGTATTTTTGTAATTTTGTCATGAGTTAGCCCTATTATGTGTTTCGTTAATGTGTGAAATGGGTAATTTGGAAAAAGTGGAAGAAATTTTAGTTTTAATGATTATGGTTGACATGTGCAATTTTGGTAATCATTCCGAGTTAGTGTGAGTTGACTCACTTGAATTTATTGATGAAATGTGTTTGTTTGTTTAGGACAAGTCTTATTGGATTGAATTAGAACAAACAGTTGTAACAGAAGATGTGTTATTGAATAAAAAAGGGAATACGTACCAATACCATTTTAGGCACGTCTCAAAATTGTATAGACCGTGTTTTCATGAACATAATTGACTAGCTAATTGTAATTAAATTAATGAGTTGTTTGATTGAAAAATAGATTAGTAATATGAATAATAAAGTCAAAGTTGAAGTGAATTTTTTACAGCTATGAATTATGATTAACAAATAACAATGGAGTACTAATATATGGTATTGAATAATAGTGTTGAAATTGAGTTTGGTTTAGGTACAAATACAATGTATTTGAAGTTGTAACGAGTTGACTCAGTTTTGTCTATGTTGAATTGATCATTTTCAGGTACTTAGTTCTAGGCCAAGCATGTTGCCATTTGGGTCTAATGGAGGACGCTTTGGTGCTCCTCCAACACGGCAAGCGCCTCGCCTCGGCTGCATTCCGGCGTGAGAGCATTTGCTGGTCAGATGACAGCTTCTCATTCACTCTTTCATCCACCACCGAGTCAACTCACCAATTACTAGGTGAGTCAACTCAGTACCAGCCCCTGACGGAGTCCGAGTCAATCTCCCACCTAATTGCCCACATTAAACTCCTCCTGCGCCGCCGCGCTGCTGCGCTTGCTGCCTTGGATGCTGGACTCTTTGCTGAGTCCATCAGACACTTCTCCAAGATTTTAGAAGGGCGCCGCCCTGCCCCACAAGCTTTCCTAGCTGAATGTTATCTCCACCGGTCCGCGGCTTATAAATCCGCTGGCCGGACAGCCGAGAGCATTGCTGACCTAAACCGGACCCTTGCATTGGACCCTACTTCAACCGTTGCCCTCCAGGCCCGGGCCGGGTTGTTTGAATTCATTGGGTGTATAACTGACTCGGTTCATGATCTTGAGCATGTGAAATTGATTTATAATTCTATATTGAGGGACCGTAAACCGCCAGGCCCGGTTTGGAAACCGAGGGCGGTTCCCTATAGAGAAATTCCGGGCCGGCTTTGTGCTTTGGGAGCAAAGATTCAGCAACTTAAGCAAAGAATTGCAATGGGAGACACAGGAAATGTGGACTATTTCAAGTTAATTGGGTTAAGGAGAGGTTGTTCCAGGTCCGAATTGGACCGGGCTCATTTGCTTTTGGTTTTAAGGCATAAGCCCGAGAAATCGATGAGTTTTATAGATCGTTGTCAGCTTGCCGATGAGAAGGATTTCGACTCGGTCAAGGATCGGGCCCGAATGTCATCCGTTTTGCTTTTCCGGCTTATCCAAAAGGCTTATTCGAATGTAATGACCGCGATTGTTCAAGAGGAGGCAGTGGAGGGGGAGAGGAGGAAGGCCACATTGGCCCTACAACAGGCCCAAGCTGAAGCCGTAGCCCAAGCCCAAAACCAGGCCCAAGCTGAAGCAGTAACCCAGGCCCAACAAAATGTTGATGCACGGAATCAAATGGTACACGAAAATGGACCAATGGTTGTGCTCGGGGCCGGACACGGGCCAGAGATTGATATTGATCATCCCGATGACGGGCCCGGCTTGGGTTGTGGTGGCAAAGTGGGGTCATTTCCTTTCCAAGGAGTGTTTTGTAGGGACTTGGCTGCTGTGGGGAGTTTGCTTTCTCAAAATGGGTTTAACCGCCCTATGGGATTGAAGTATGAGGCCTTGACCTGTTAAGGGGTACTCCCTAGTGTAATTACCAAAAAATTAGGGGTGAAAATGGGTTAAAAAAATGAAATTGTTGGGGGGTGGGAAGAGTAAAAAATAAAATTTTTGGGGGTAAAAATGTTTAATTAAGAGATTGGCAAGGGGGGAATGTGATTAAGTTTTGGGGTTTGGTTCCCTGTACAGTAAAAAAAAAGTTGCCAAGGGAAAAGGGGAGAAATGAAGGATAAAAATGGGTTGCCAGAAAATTTTGCTACTTCAATCTTTAGATGTACAGACCTTTTATGTTGAAAATTCATTTTTATTTTCACTTAGTAGTACTATTAATGAATCTTACTATTACTAGTAAAATTTCATATTTTTGAGCTTATATATATGTGGTGAATTTGTACTTCCATTTCTCATTCTTGTCCAAATTATCGAATAATTTCAAATCAAAATGAGTGAATTCTTATATCAAAGAGCGACATTTCTCAAATTCTAGATATTCATTTTAGTTATCGAAGTGTACCATTTGAGTTCGAATCTCAATTTGAGATGTTAATTTTAGTTACTCAAATATTGGTTTGAGTTTAATTTATTTCTCCAACTATAACAATGTTAATTAATGTTCAACTGAAATACTGTATGATTTTAATTGGTTCTTTGACCAATAAGAAAATGCAAATGACAAAACATTTCATGTGTTTAAAAACATGGGTCAAATTAATGAAATTTCATCTAAAAAGTTGTTTGGTACGGTGGATTTAGTTGGAAAAAGAAGATGAGATGATTTAATGAAACTTCTTTTTCTTTTTGGTAATATCATTCATGACTTTTCTTGTTGTACTTGTACCATTAATTAATACCAAATGTTTCTGTTTACCTAAAAATATAAATAAAACACCTTTTTTTTTTACCAAAACTTTACTCATGAAACTGACCAAAACCCCTGACATTCTACTAGATTTCATTTATTTCAGCCATTTTTTCTGGTATTACAACAAGAAATCAATTTTTGTAACCAATAGGGTAGCTTTGGATTCTTCCATCCTCTTTTATTGCTACTAGATTTTATTTAATTTTTAGGAAATAATTTTAAAAAAGTTTATATCTTTTGAATTTTGGCGGTTAACTAAGGGTGGAAATTTTATGACATTAATATTTATACTAATGTTTTGGATTGTTTTAAATAGTATGGTTCACAAGGTCACTGTTTTCCTACCTTTCCTGAAAAAGAAAGGTGGATCTATAGCTGTGGTTGGCCTGATAGCAACAAGGATGGGTCTAATCACTTTGCATTGGCAGCTCAAATGAGCTGTTGGGATTTGTAAAGAAGAGAAAGTGAGAGATGGGTGGTTTGTTATACTACATGTTGGTAGTCACTAGTGAGGTTGACAAGTTTAATCATTTTATGTCTCCTAATCACGATTATGTAAAACAAATTTACATGGGTTTTTTTTTTTTTTTAGGAAATTTACATGGTTAATCATCTTATCTTATAAATAAAAATTCAATAATCGATATATATACTCCTACCACTTAAGGATGGGAGTTGCCTATTTGTTCGTGTAATTATATGTTCGAATTATTTCAGCTTACTTTAGAATATATTCACTCAAAATTGGACTTGTAAAATTGCCCGCATAATTTTGAGTTATGTTTAATTTATTTTAGGGTAAAAAAGGTCTAATATGTTAAAAAAAATGTTCCAATAAGTTTGAATAAATCAAAATCATACTCTATTTCACTCACTTCAATATCACTTAATATAAACTAAAAACCTCAGACAACTTAAAAGTTTAAGTTCCACGATTTATAACTTCAAACCATACTAATTTTGAGGGTCATTGGAATTCAATTTAAAACTACCATAAGTTTTTAAAAAAGCATGACATAACTACATCTACCCACTCTTAGTAGATCACTAAAAATAAAAAATAAAAAAATATTAGTCGTGGGTAATTTATCCAATAGGTCAACCAAGTTTTATCCAAAAAAGTTATGATAAGTTAAATTAATGACCAATCAATTAAAATGAGTTAAATTTATAACTAATAAACTAATATAAATAAATTCAGGTAAAGACAACCCACCTTCAATAATTGAATTGAACATATTCTAATACTTATATATGTGTACTTTGTATGAATCTAACTTCTCACATCATTTAAGATATCTAAACTAGTGAATTAGTTGAAATATATGGGTACCTATTAAAGTGGTGTTGACATGTTGTGGGATGAATTAAAGGTAATTATAGCTACTATAGTAATACTAGTAGACAGTAATGTCCTCTAGAATTGGAAGATATATAATTGGATTCATATCCATATGCAAATGCAATTGATGGGAGTCACAGGTGTTGTACAGGATAATGAGAACCCAAGGCCAAGATAGTAATGAGAGCATAGTTAAATGTGCAAGTGATTTGGACCTTTTGCTCTTCAGGCTTTCATAGTTTCATTGGATTCCCTTTACCTTTCTTTAAAAAAAAAGTTGTGGTGATTTTTTTTTTGTAGAACTCAATGCATGAACTGAGATAGTTAGTGTTTTTTGCACAACTCAAGATAGTGAGATTGAGTAGTAGTTTATGATCATTATGGTTCTTGTGGGTGGTCCTATATTCTCACAAGTATTAAGTGACATTATAAGTTATGGGCATCTCATGAATATTCCAAAGATATTATAATAATATGTAGTTTTGAATTTTTGATGATGCCTATCCTATGTTGAATCATGAAATTTACCCATTTTTAACATTCTTTTTGAAATTTATACTATACTTTTGTAAGTGTTTTATTACATGCATGATACTTGTTTTCAAAAACTAAATGGAGGAGTTTCATTATATACAAACGCACTTATATGTAAATAATAATGAAATTGTTTTCATAAATAAAGTTTCATCTGCATATCTCGTTTGAAAATAAAAACAAGAAAATGCTAGTGTTGATTAGCTTTGTAATAAAAATTTGGGAGAATGGCATACAAAACTGGAGATTGAATCCTGTCTAGGTTATTCTTTGTAATATTTCATATGTGAAAAATAATGAGAATACTACACATTTGGCAAGAAATGGATGATGATATTGTCAAAATTTATCATCTTAATATTTTCCAAACTCATTATGTGTTGGATATCATTTATCTAAACCGAAAAACGTTGGACTAAATATACAGTTCATATCCAAGTTTAAATAGTACTCCCTCCGTTTCATTTTAATTTACTCACTTCATTTAAGGAGAACCAAGGAAAGAAGGTAAAGAAAGAAAACGAAAAGGTAGAGAGAAACTGAAAAATGAGAGAGAGAAAATAAAAAGTGGGTTAAAATATTAAAAAGTGGATGACATATGTGGAAAAAGAGGAGAAAGTAGTTGTGACATGTTACCTAAAATAGAAAAAACAACAGTGTGTAGATTAAAAAAACAGACCAAAAAGAAAAGTGTGTAGATTAAAAAAGAAACGGAGGGAGTACTATATTAGGCAGTGAAAAATGAAAATAGCTAGCTAGACCCTATTATGCGATTGTAGAATTGCAAGTTTTTGCTACATGAAATTGGTAATATGATAATAAAACCAATAAGCTAGGCAATAACCATATACAGGACATTTGTTTTTGGCCCTTTTTAACCAAATAAGAGTATTCCATAGGTATGGTTAGTTGAAATTGAACAGTCTACTTTTATATGAAGGCAAACTAGGAAAAGGATTCTTGAAGGGAAAGGCTGCCAATCTTTTTTTAAAATTCTCAGATAGAAATAACTTAATTAAGGTGGTCCTATTAACTTCAAGATATACTCTCAGATAGAAATAACTTAATTAAGGTGGCCCTCAAAGAAAGAAAATGGTCCTATTAACTTCAAGATATACTAAAGGCAACAACTTAATAAATAACATACACATCTTTCAACACACCCCAAATCAAAGTTCAAAGTATCAAGTTATAGTAATACATTTGTTAATTGACTTCTACATTAATTAAAGTTTACCCTTTTCTTCCCTCAAGTTTAGGAAGTTTTCTTCCCTTGCAAGTGATTTAAACTTTAATTTGCTCTTGAACTTTTTGCAATTGAGGTAACCCTCATTACAAGTCATGTTGCATTTTCTTCAAAGTATGATCCATTTGATGTTTCACATTATTTTTTCCCAAACGAAGTAAACATAACAGAAAAAAGGGTGAAAAGGAAAATCTTTTGACTATGTATTACTCTAATTATTGTCTAAAAATCTACACCTTAAGTATTATATATGTAAAATTCGAGCTTTATCAATGTCAAGAACACAAGAATCAAGAATATATCTCCACCCTAAGTAGAGATTAATCACTTTCTTTAGCTAGACTAATGTACCCACTATTTCTCCCTACATTTATTCATTGGTTGTGTAATTAGCTAGGGATACTAATGAACCCAAATTCGCTTCAAATAATCGTGAGCCAAACACAACTAATTTCCATGCAAAAGGTTCATGAAGAAGTTCAATAATACAATTCAACTGTAAGTCTTTGTTCTTTTGGACTAAGATAAACTAAACTGAACCGAACCGAAATAATAATAATAATAATAATAATAATAATAATAATAATAATAATAATAGCAATAATAATAATTATAATGATAACTAATATTAATATTAATAATTATAATAATTATTATTGTTAAATGATGATGATAATAATAATAATAATAATAATAGTGATAATAATTAATATTATTAATAATAATAAGTAATTATTATTAAATAATAGTAATAGTAATAAATGATAATAACAATAACAATAGTACTAATAATAGTAATAATAATAATTAAAATAATAATGATAATAAATAATAATAATAATAATAATAATAATAATAATAATAATAATAATAATAATAATAATGAACTGAACTGAACTGAAAATAAGTTCAAAAGAACAGGGCCTAAATCGCTTTTAAAATGTGTTCAAAACATGTGAGTAGCGTAGATGAAGTAGCAAAGACTTAATTACTACAACAATGTTCTTATTAGGATTTTCAAAATTCAAAGATAATTTAGTAAATTGAACTTGATAAGTAGTAGTAAAACCTTTTTTTTTTTTTTTTTGAGAGGAAGTAGTAGTAAAACCTAAATGTAAGTGTTTTGCGAGTCGAGTTGAGTCAAGCAACTCCAAACTTGGACTTGAGTGGACTCGTTAACATGAAATTGGTAATATGAAAAATACTTCTTTAACTTTAATATCTCTAGTTGCATATCAGTAAAAAAAATTATAAAAAGTTTATATTAGTAATCTTCGCATTGAGATTAATTTAACAAAATCTCACTTGTCTCTATCTTTTCTTATATAATAGTGATAAAATATAGTCAAAATTAATTAATGAATAGTACCCAACAATAAAATGGTGCAACTAACAAAGATATGTAGAAATAATTACTCAAATAAAAAATTGAATCACTATTGTAAATTTGGATTTTCTTCTACTCACTCCATATACATATACTAACAGTAAAATTTATAATGTACTCCCTCTGTTTCATTTTACATGCAACACTTGTACTTTTTACACTATTTACAAATTTCACTCTGAACATCGTTTGTAATTTATACGTGAATAAAAATATAATAGATGTTATTAGATTTGTCCTTAATATATATATTTTTTGTTATGTACTTTTTATATTTTTTACAAATACAAAATTAAATATATATATATATCCTCAAAGTTTTGTATTGGCATATGTGAAAATTACAAGTGTTGCATGTAATATGAAACGGATATAGTACAAGATTAGTGACATCATATCATGAATCTTGCACTGATTTAAATAAGGATATATAGTGTGTTCCCAAGGTTGAGGCTGGATCTGCCTTTTCCAAATTGGCTCCACATGATGGGTCATGAATGTTGCTGGAAGAGCAATTGCCTTGCAAGGCTAATGGTGGAGAAAATGTGGAAAAAGGGCATTATAGAGTAATAATAATAAAAATAAGAAGAGAAAAAATTGTCTCCACATCTTACCTAGTCTATTCTATAACTTTATTGTAAGAGTAATATTATATTTTTCTACCATTTTCATAAAAAATACTTCATATTAAGTGCATTAAAGTATGAACCATAGCATAGCCAGTTACATATTTATATATCTATCTTTTAGTAATCCCCAATTGTTGTTCTGACCATACTCTGTCTTCAACTATTATGTTCTTATTGGTCATTGAACAAAATTTTGTCATCTATTATAAAATGCATTATTTTATTTATTTTTAAAGTCATTTTTTTCTTGTTATCTTGTGGCGAAAGTAAAGGAAGATGTTGCGTCTTTGCACTGATTTTAACAGGGGGGAAAATCGACTGCTTATAATAAATTGTTTTAGGACAAATTTTCTTTTTTATTGTTATAAATATGTGAGTCAAGTCTAAAGATTCAACTTTGCAATTATTCTCAATTGAATAACCATTATGCTCCTATAGTTTATGTGGATGTTTGGGTCAAATAGATATAGGGAGTTTGATAGTACAGTGTAAACCATTTATTTGGAATATTTTCTAGAATATTATTTGACTAAGTTATATTAATTGGAATATTATCAAGAATATTTTTGGAATGACTTATATAAATATGTGTAGTAGTACTTGGCTAACACAAATGAGATGTTTGATTGCTTCAACTAGTAAGTATTGGAATTCTTCTTCACATATATTCTTTTAAAATATAGGATGAGCTAGTTTAGACCAGTATTATCTCTAATCGACTAATCAATAATACCAATATGTACTACACAAATGTAAAGCTATTTATTTCAAATAATTTATGTTGTAAGAAATTTATTCCTGAGTCAAATCAAAACACCATGAAAAAAAGCAATTCACGCATACTCAACATACCAATATAGTTTTATTTGGGATTATCAATTTAGCATATCATTTAACAATAGAATGAAATCATGTGAAACTTTTTTAATAAAATTGAGATAGTACCTAATATTTTGGGGACTAAAATTTATCTTTAATATTTACCTCATAACCTGTTATTTTAGAACGGAAGACGTATAAAAAAGTAGGTACGTAATCTTGAGTATTTTTTTCCAGGAAATTCCAAAACATATACTAGTGCATACCAAATTATAACCCGAAATTAGAACATTCGATCCTCAACAACTTCTAAAAAATCGATGCTAAAAGTTAATAAAAATCTATTGTATCATACTAAAACAAAAATTAGACACATGTCATTCTTTCATAAAAAAATTTCCCTCCTAAATGTGAGATATTTTGGAAAATATACTATTTATATGAAAAGAAAAAAAGTTATCTTTCGTTTTTTTTTTTTTTTCTAAAGGAAAAGTTATCCTTTTTTAATGTTAAATAATAGATGATCTTCCTAAAATTATACTTATATATAATAATTTAGTTAAGATTTTAATTTCGTTATCAATATCATGAAATTAAAATACTCAAATTTAATCTTTCAAAAATTATTTTCTTATATATAATATATGCCGCGCAAAGATTGGGCCATAAAAGACTATGTTCAAACTTCATTACATTAGAATTTAATCCGTTATATCATATATCTATACTATGCCCCATACAACAAACGAGTGAATCGTAAACTAACACATCACACTTATTGGGAAGACATATATCACACATTATTTTGAACCAGTATACACGCTGACGTACGATATACGTGCGGATGAACATATGGCAATAGCCATCAAATTTACGTAAGAATATAATCATTTGCTTCATTTTTCATAATCCATGTAGCTCACAAAGAAATGGAATATGCATTTAACCCATGTACTTCCATTAATTAGTTCCATATATTATTAGTATTATTATGCATTTGAAAGCATAACATTGTTTAAACAACTAATCTTAAACCTCATTTCCTAGATCATTACCCAATCCCCCATATTAAATACAACTAATAATCTTATCAATGTATGACATGTTAGAGGGTACAATCCAATGTCATCTTAGATTCTTACACTAATCTATGTCACACACATCAAGATTTTGTGTAAGCCATGTTATTGGATAGTAGTAAGAATTATGGAGATAAAATTGGAAACTGGGTTTTTGTCTTCAAGTTATATAGTACTGAATTTTCTGAAAAAAAAAAAAACTAGCAGAAGAGAAAAAATGGTGAAAAAAAAGTTTGAAACTGTGAAGGGAGGAAAGCACGTGATGTTTGAATGTTGGGAACATCGGAAAGAGGAAAGATGGTGGCCAGATATGATGATGTCAGTGACAACCATGTGATGGAATCATTCATGTGCTCCGTTTTTAGTTAATCTTGCGTGGGACTGGTCCACAATAATATTATTGTAGATCAAAATCACTAATTTAACATAGTGACCCTTTTATTTTATATAGTAAGCTTTTCAAATGTTATGTTACACTGTACAGTTACTATCTACTATAGTGACTTTTTTTTAATATAAGTAATCTTTCTCACATTAGTTTATCACTGATGAAATTTTCACTTTGTGTCATGATAACTTCTTTTTTCATAGTCAAAACTTTATAATTTATATCTATTCAATCTTTTATATTTATTTTTTTATATAGTGATCCTTTCTTTTTCATAAATCATATGAATTAGCATTAGGTCCACACTAAAGTCCATATGAGTTATTTATTTATTTTTTTGGTTTTTTGGGGTTTTTCTTCTTTTATTTTCTTTAGTCAGAAAAAACTCAAATCTGGTTTTTTGTCAAATATGATTGGTTGAAATAGATAGGAGGTTTTCAGACTTTGCTGACATTCATTTTCTTGACGTTTTGTGCTTGAAGATGGCTTTATTCATACTCATATCAGCTTTTTGATTCTTACTATTTTGTTCTGTTTATGTGATGTGAAGTTTAGGGGAGTGGAGTATGATATTTTCTCTTAATGGACTGAGTAAGGTGTATGGGTCTTAAGAATTTGGTACTTTCAGGTCTATTTGATACTCCACATTTCGAAATGAATACCACCAAATTAACTCCATTCTTCCCTCATATGCCAAGGAGCAGTACAAAATTTGAATATGTTTCTTGATGACATGAATGAGTATGGGGAATTCAACATATAAATACTTTTTACAAGATCAATCTATACAGTTTTATCTGCGGAGATACTATTAAGGTGGTAGTTATGTTATTATTATGCCTTATTTTAAAGATTGAGTCTTTATAAGAGACTAGTAGAAAAAGGTTATAACGGAGCACCTCTTTGCCACATTATATAATTTCTCGAAGGCTTATATCATACCACTTTTTTCTCTCTACATTGCGTTTCCTCCTCCATTGGTTCTTCTTCCTTCCCTTTCATTTACTTTTAGGCAATGGAATTTTTTTAGCAATAAACGAGAAGAAAAGGCAAAAACTAGACTAAAAAATGTACAAGGCACAAGCTAGCTCCGACCAAAGAAAAGGTTTATTCATTGCTTGAGTTATTTTTTATACCTATATTTCATTGCTTACATATTTTTTACCAATATGGAAGATGGATGCTACGTTTTATACCAAAGTGTGACTAATTGGCAAACATCACCATAAGATAAAATACTTACCTCTCACCAACTTAACTCGATAGGCAATAGTAGACATTTCATGTATCAATGTCTATCTAACTTCCCAAGCAATAGGTAGATAAATTTTGCTCCTATCTTTCCAATCAAAGCTAAGGCTTCGATGCATTCATGATTGTAATTGACAGAAATTAGAGAACTATAATTATGATCAAGGAAGTACATCTTAATAAATTATAATCAATCATCATTTTAAAGAAAATAATAGTGACTCTTGGCATATGTCAATTAGGTTAGATTCGGAGAACTTATCTCTTGTGAATTGTTCGAGTTCGACATGAAAAAAAAAACGTCTTAACTTGACTTAAAAAACATCTCGCAAACAAATTTATAACTTTATGTGGAAATATTAACTCCCAGAATCAACATTATCAAAATTATTTCTTCTTACAAAAAACCCTAATTTAATGACACAACTTTATAGTTTTTAAATTTAATAGAATAAATAAAAAAAACTCAAAATAAGCTATCGATTCTTCCTCTTCTCCTTTCCAATAACTATCTATTGTATTTTTATGCATAACTTTATATGCTTTTGCACGCATCTCGTGCATATAAGGTTAATTCAAAAAAAAAAAAAAGAATGACTAACTCTGGTCAGCTACTCCATTTCAGGGAACAGGCTTGTGCAAAGAAGAAAGTATAATATCTCCCTACACACACACAAAATGACTAGACTGGCTACTAAGAAAATTACTGAAGATCATATATTTAGATTTGATAAATTAACAGATTCACCATCCAATCCATTCTCATATTGAACAGTTGTATTGGAATATTTTTCCAGCAAACTATGATCAATCCACTTTTCAATCCAAGCCAATCTTCTCTCGAGGCTGAGTACACCAATATGCATAACACGGGTATCCCCTTGGGCAATTTTGATATTTGGCACAAGCTTGAAGTAGGATACAGTAATGAGTGAATGTGATTAACGAGCTTTTCGAGCCTAACGAACTCGAGCCGAGCTGTATGTTTTTGGCTCGAGCTCGAGCCGAGTTCAGTATTTCAAGCTCGACGAGCTTCGAGCTTCGAGCTCGAGCCGAGCCCTATTATATATATTTTCGAGCCGAGCCGAGCCTAGTTGAGTTCGGTCTTGGTTCGGCTCGTTAACACCCCTAGACTAATGAGCATGAGCAATGTAAGAAAGGTAATCATCCCCCTTCTTCCTTCCTTATTGCAGGTAATCATATCTCTTGAAATCCATCCTTGGTAGTTGGTAGAATGTAACGGAACCGGTGTTCATCCATATCTGAAAATATTTACGTGCTATATTTCCAAAGTTAGAGATGATGCTTCACCTTTATAGGTAGTTGCTGTGCAATGACATTGTGAAATTGTAGTAGTATCAGCACCTGAGTCTCACTCGGGGATGTTATTGTGAAACTGAAATCTGCTATCAGTCGACCAAGAGGTGGTATTTTCTTCATCTCTACGCCTCTTGCTGTCCTTTGACGGGGTACTGAATAATCTGTCATTGTCCCAGTTTCAAACTCCCCCGATTCTGCAATGTCCTGAGGGTAGCTGCCCCGTTAATAAAAGGGGGAAGAAACCCAAAGATATAATGATAAAAAGACCCATAGAGGAGCACAGGCGTATAATACATGCTCAACATATGCCAACATAATACAAGACTGCACTTAAGATACAAGCATCCTACTGTCTATTACTCCCTCCGTCCGATAATATAGTGCTCACTTCTCATTTTCACAAGAATTAAGGAAAATGGTAAGAGTTTTAGGATTTCCCAAAAACATATATTTGGGTACTTTTGTCTTGGAACTAGTTTTTTTTATATTTTTCCTTTAAAATAAAATGAAAAAGCAATAAATGTTCCTTGGAATGGTGCAAAAGAATAAATATGGGCACATATTTTGGAAGAAAGGTATGGGTGTTTTGGAAAGTTTATGTAGAAATGAAGGATAATTTAATCTAAACAAATTGATAAAAAAAGAATATAGGCACAATATTTTGGGACACCCAAAAAGGAATGCGAGCACTATATTATGAGACGGAGGGAGTAGTTCTCAATGCTAATCACCAATTGGCAGAGAGAAGAAAAGTTCACTGTGAATTCTCAAAAGCTCTTACTCTATTATCTTATAATCACTTGTATAATGACACTTTCCAAACTATTTACAGAAAGTTTATCCAACAATGTATAAACGTGTTATCCTTCAGTTTTCTGAATTGGGAGACAAGTCATAGAACAGTTATTTGTATTACAATATGTTCATAATGCTCAAACATATACAATTATACAAACCTAACAATTGTCAGGAGAAGAAAAAGATATTTAATCAACCCTCTACAATCAGAACTAACAGCAAACCTATAAGGCTATAACCAGCAACAAATCGAAGCAAGTTTTTTTCAGGAGTTGACAGTTCCTAAAGCTTTTTGCAATTAGCACACAATCAAGATGAGTCATTTTCTTGGACTGTGTGGACAAGAGAAGGTGGCCAAGCGTAACCCACATTTTAACCTTGCAATAAGCATTAAGAACATTGTTACAAGGAACGGTGAACGTTCCGGAACCTGGTACGGGAACGCGGAACGCAGCCTCAGATGGACTCCTAGCCCACGTCCCACGTACCACGTTTCGCGTTCCGGGACGCGTCCCTTGGAATGTGAAACGTGGCCACGTACCACGTTTCCGGTATCAATGATTAAGAACCTGAAGCCAACGTCTCCGATGTCTTTTATTAATTTAAGTCAAGATGGGCTATGCAATCAGTGCCTTTCAAAACTTGGCAACTTATTTTAATTAATTTGAACACGCAAACAACACCCTCAGATTCTCCTATCAATTCAGGTAATGATTCTAAAATGAGTAAAAGGTCTTTAAAATCAATAAGCTCCACAGGAACAGGAAGTGCACTGCTTTGTAGAGTAAGCTCCAGGTAAATGAAGTGTTCAAGCTATGTTACTCAGATTCTTCAATAGTGTTGGACTCATTAGAGGCTTAGAGCTATCTAACATATATACAGAAAGCTTTTGCATGTTTTCCTAATTACTCCCTCCGTCCCATATTAATCACAACACTTTCTATATCCAGCCGTCCCGTATTAAATACAACAATTTCATTTTAGACATGAATCCACTATCTATATATTATTTCTCACTTTACAACCATACCCCACATGTTTATTGAAAAAGATAAACAATAATAAGATAATGACCCAAAAACGACAGTTCTTATAGATGAGTTAATTTGAGTTACCTCTCAATTCTTCTCATAAAACTCCCAAAGTTCTTCAATCAAAGTAGGATCCTTGTATAATGGCTTCTGAGCCAGTATCAGTACCGAAGATATGTTGGTAGATCCTTGGAATATTCTGCCAAATAGAAGTAAAGAAAACAGCAATCAGAATGAAACAAAGCAACCATCACAACACGTACATTTATATTTGAAACAAGATATTTTCTGCACTAAATATTTTCATTTTGAATAAATGGTCCACAATTACCAAATTCATCACTTAAGTCGTCGTATCTCTTTTCCAGGTTGCGTAAAAACTCTGCGCTGTTAGACTCAAGTTTATGAACAGATACAGGTTCTTCACCCAGACTTTTAGAAACTTCTTCAGCACCTCTCTCTGCATTGGACTTGTCAGAGCTTCCTGCCTCATCATCCATGGAAGAGGAGCGAGTGGAGTAAATAGAGTTCCGTCCCATTTTCCAAAAACCATTGAGATTATAAAGAATCCTTATAGCAACAATTAGTATCAACATCACACAAACACGACTAGGAAGCTTTATCTCACTTGCAGACAACCATAAACCAGGAGGCATGGACCACTCATGTATGCGGCAAGCATATGCAATAATCTTCTCTACAGGAAGAGATAACTGTTTAGATAACGAGCAGCTATTCCGTAAAAGTTGACAGGAGGCAAACTCAGGCCTACACTCTCAGCTATAGATGCTGCCAATGACTCCAACTTCTGTAGAGGAAGTTCTGAAGGCCTAAACATAAAACTTGCTGTCATTGGACATATGACCGAAACATGTTGATTGAATCTCTCAATCTTATTGATGGACTCTGCAATCTTAGGAAAAGCACCAAAATAAGGAAGCTTTTGCAATATGTTCATAATGCTCAAATATCTACAATTATATACAGAAAGAAAGCTTTTGCATGTTTTCCTAATTACTCCCTCCGTCCCATATTAATCACAACACTTTCCATACCCAGCCGTCCCATATTAAATACAACAATTTCATTTTAGACATGAATCCACTATCTATATATTAGCTTTCACTTTACAACCATACCCCACATGTTTATTGAAAAAGATAAACAATAATAAGATAATGACACAAAAACGACAGTTCTTAAAGAGGAGTTAATTTGAGTTACCTCTCAATTCTTCTCATAAAACTCCCAAAGTTCTTCAATCAAAGTAGGATCCTTGTATAATGGCCTCTGAGCCAGTATCAGTACCAAAGATATGTTGGTAGATCCTTAGAATATTCTGCCAAATAGAAGTAAAGAAAACAGCAATCAGAATGCAACAAAGCAACCATCACAACACGTACATTTATATTTGAAACAAGATATTTTCTGCACTAAATATTTTCATTTTGGATAAAGGGGATTGTTAAACGTCGCCCCAAAATTACTTAAAATCTCCCCAAATTTATTTTTATAGACTATTTTACCCTTTCTCTTTTTCACACCACCCACCACCACCTGCCACCCCTTGCAACCACCCGCCATCACCTACCTCCCCACCACCATCCACCTCCTGCCACCACCACCCACCTGGAAGCCGTCAAATTTTTTTTAGGACCATCGAGCGAACGTCTGGCAAACTCAGGAGCAATAATCTTCTCTACAAGAAGAGATAACTGTTTGGATAACGAGCAGCTATTCCATAAAAGTTGACAGGAGGCAAACTCAGAACTACAGTCTCAGCTATAGATGCTGCCAATGACTCCAACTTCTGTAGAGGAACTTCTGAAGGCCTAAACATAAAACTTGCTGTCATTGGACATATGACCGAAACATGTTGATTGAATCTCTCAATCTCTTTGATGGACTCTGCAATCTTAGCAAAAGCACCAAAATAAGGAAGTTTCCCATCAATAGCTCACATAATTATATCATTCGGAAGCACCTTTCTTTAGCAATATGAAGAGATACAAAACAGCTAAGGAATACGATAAGGGTATCGTCTTTTTCAAAGATCTACACCATACTACTACCATATGCTTGTTATGCATGTTTCGAGGCTCGTCTACAAAATGTGATCCAACCTTTCCCCTGAAAATGTAAACAAAGCCCTCTATAAATGAAGAGGCCTTCAATACAAATGCATAAAGAGAAAACCAACGATAAGAGCAAACATTGAATGTGTGGAAAACAGGCTTTACACACATTAATAAACTCTGGATCCATAATTGAAAATTACAGTTCAATTTCAGCTATCAGCTATATTCACACATTGGATGACCTAAGGTAAAAATTGGATAGCCTAATCTAGCATTTTTTTTTGGTGAACAAGAGCTAATCTAGCATTTGTTACTCGAATATAGGTACGTGGCTAAGCGTCCAACTCACCTATCATATGAAAAAATGAAGTGTCCAATTACTATACCTATCTCCAAGGATCCAACATCCGACACAGATACATGAGGTAAAATGAAGAGTCTGAATAACGTAGACTAGCATTAATCCTTTTAGACCTTCAATCTCTCTCCAAAACCTAAATTTCATCGACGACGAATTATCCAACCATTGGCCCCTCTCTCTCCTCCCCTATCACCCCAATTTCTTCTACCAATTGTTAAGCTTAATTTTCTCAATCTCTCTCCTCTATTTCGCACCCCCTTCATCACTCCCCTGCTCTACGACTAATGGTGTTGTCGAATTCCAATTGAAACATCAATAACATAATTCGATTAAAGGTTTTCTTTTCTTTTTCGGCATTCAATCCAAATTAGGGTTTTTGAACTCATCAATTCTCTTAAGATGAAAAAATTGAATCAATCAATCAACAAAATATCATCGATTTTGAAGTTATTAATCAATCAAACAAAAATTAAATGTTGTTTCTTCGCAAGTATGACAAAATGAAGTAAAAAATACCTTTTAAGACACTGCTAGTTGAACTTGCGATTGCACACGATTCTCTTGATCTCTTCTTGTGGTTTATGTTTACAATAGTATATTGTTATTACCATAAAGTCCATAAATGTTTTAGGTATCTAACTATTTGTGTAACTCTTTTAACGAGATAAAATTACAAAACCTTATTATATTTTACTTTGAAATATTAAACAATGATGCTATGTTGGATTTATGGTTAGGTCTCACTTTTCATTTCAAAGGCCACGTATTCGATACCTTGTGACTACACAAGTACACAACATCATTTTTTTTAATTAAGGGGTTTGACATGAAAATAGAGCATTTGCATTAGAGCTTTTAAGGATAGTGCCAAGTGGCACATAAACTTTTTTAAGAACGCCTTTTAATATATTAGAATAGATTACATCTAATAACTAATACTACTATGAAATATTGGAAATTGAAAGAGATAAGAGATTATTTTATGTACGAGGAAAGAAAAAACTTTGTTGGACTCTACCAGCGGAGCCAGCCTAAAACGTTCTTACCAATCAGAAGAGAAAAATCAATCGAATATGGGGTATAAAAGTACGGGAGAGAAAGGGTGGAGTGAGGAATGATAAGTGAATAGTAGGCTAGGGATGGCAATCTATTCGGATCCGACCCTAGTCCGCTCCGATTTGAAAGAAAAAATACGAGCCGACTCTGGAAAAAAAAATTGAATCTGACTCCATTTTAAAAGTCTGCCTTCGAGTCGGAGGAGGGTCAGAGTCAGATCCCATTAAAAAATCCAACATCTGAATCCGACTCCGACTTTAAGGCAATCAATCCTTTTATTTATCTATATTAATGTATTATGTATGTATAACCTGACTCTAACTTTAAGGCAATTGTATTATTTAAGATTTTTCCCTTGAAGAAATGATTGTTAAATAATAGTAATAAACGATTTCCATATGATTATTTAAAAAGTGGGGCAAAAAAAAAAGTCGGATCGGAGTCGGGGTGTATGTTAGGATTTTAAGTCGGATCATAGTCGGGGTCGTATGTTAGGATTTTAAGTCGGGTCAGACTCGGACTCGGATTTTCAGAGTCGGACTCATATTTAAAATTCGGCTTCTTGTAGGTTCGAATCGGATTATGCATAATTCGGTTCAAGACCGACCCATTGCCATCTCTAATATTAGGGTTATAAGGTGTTTTGTATTTTTATTTTTAAATAAAAAACTATAAAATGTGTTAATAGTTAACCATGGGACAATCAATTAGGCAAGCACAATGCGATCAATATAAACAAGTGAAACACATTTTATATGTTTATCTTATTCATTTAGATATTACGTTGTTGCAGCTTTTGAATGTTTGTTACATAGACTACCATATTTTTCCTTAGCGGAACTTTGTGAACAACAGTTCTAACATATTATACTATCTATACTGAAAGGAGAGCGTTTTACTCCATATAATCCACAACAATAAAAAAAAAATTAGAAATTGCATAGTATAGGGTCTGATCCCGGAACCTTAAAAACATATACTAAAGTCTTAACCGCTAGTCCAAATAACATTTAGTGTTATTATCTTAAAGTATAATATTAATGAATGAAATTTTTCCTTACCCGGGGCGTAGCCCGAGCCTAATAACTAGTTTAAGGTTATTAGACGTAATTAAACAATTTAAATCTTTTATTTGCTTCCGCTCACATCTTCTGCATATAAGACTAATTAAAAGAAAATTATATAATCCTTTCAAAAAAGAAAATTAGATATATATAATTATGATTAAGGAATAGTATATCTTTTAATAAATTATAATCAATCGTCATTTTAAAGAAAATAATAGTGACTCTTGGTATATGTCAATTAGGTTAAATTCTTAGAACTTATTTCTTATCACATGGATCTTATGTTAATTAGACCTCCTCATCAAAAGACGAATAGGTCAAATTTTGGACCTTAGATCCACATCTGTAAAGGTGTGCTAAATGATTAACCCGGATATTAACAATAAGAAGGCTCTTTTCATGGGAAGATTGTTCCAATACACTGTTTCAAATGTTGGGCAGCCTTTCAATGCCTTTTTCTAGGCCCAAAGTGTCTGTAAAGCTGCACCTAAATGTTAAGGAATCTGAGGAACATCAATCAGAAACCTCAGTAACAATAATACACCAAAACTCTTTAATAAAGCAGCTACTTAACCCTTTCTCTTTATTCAAGATCCATCATGCAACAAAGCCCAAAAAAAGCAAGAAAAACAATAACACACATCATTAACCCAACCTTCTCATGCAAAAAGTTCAATCCTGATAAAATTACAAGAACATTATGATAGTTATTAATACACAAATTTAACTTAGATTGAGCTTTGAGCCCTTTAATTATGACCATGTTCTATCATCTCCCTACAAAAATTTACAATACTAATGGAATGTACACGAAAAAGAAGTCCCAAATGACGCAAAGATTTGCCCTATCGGTTCCCATAACACCTAAATATAAGATTTGGACCATATCGTAGTTACAAACACTTCATTTTCTACTTGAAGATGTTTTATTCTTGCTACTTCTGGGTAATTTATTCTCAGATCCAGTACACTTAGGACAAAACCAGTCTTCTTCTGGGATATCCTCGAGAGGAGGATCGCAACAATCAATGTGAGTTCCAGTCCCACAACCAATGGAACCAGTCTCATTGCCACAAACTAACATTACTTCCCCTCTATCAGTTGAGCCACAAACTTGACATGCTAGATCATCACTAACCTGATCATCTGGTGGTGTAGCAGCATGAGCTATGACCTCTTCTGACAGGCTCATGAGCTTTGAGAATGACTTAGTAGCCCATTCGTGGGTGTTGTATTGAACATGTCTGTCAAGAGGGTACCCGGGCTTGCACACATACTCCACCAAGTAATCAGCCAAGACACACGGAATTTGGTGTCTGAGGAACTCTTGAATCCATATATCAACGCGTGGCATCCCAGGACTAACAATTGCAAAATCCACCCTTGATTGAAGAAAACGGGTGTAAGGTGGAGAAGTTGCTAAGATTGTCCCATCTCCAGCCTTCACTACGCGCTTTAAGGTATCCTGTTAGTACCCAATGGTACACAAAATGAGAAGCCTACTATAATAAATCCAAATGGACAAGCAAACTTTCGATTACTACTGTCCCATAGCTAACATTTGTTTTAGGAAATAAAGAGTGAGGGAGGAAAATAAACAGATAAAATTCGAAAAGTAAACTATTAACTTAGCTCTAAGATATTTGCAAAGGTATATGTTAGCTATGGGACACAGGTAGGAAAATAATCAATCAAGTATTCAAGAACGAGTTAAAATGGTGAAGAAGAAAGAACGCAAGAAAGATACCAAGGGTGGAGCAATGCATTCTCCGTAGATAACAATTTGCATGCCATAGAAGGCACCATGACCTGTCCTCTCCCTCAGAAGGCGCCACTTTCTTGGAGCCTCGAGACTAATAGCACCATCTTCACTAAGGCCATTCTTATGCCATTCATAAGGTTCCTCGGGCAAAAACTTCCCAGCCTGACTACTCGCTGTTAAGTAATCAGTCTTTAAAATCCAACTGCATTATAGGTAAATCACAGGATAAATTGACAGAAATTACCTTCAAGCTATGAAGCTAAAAAGCTCAAAAGCTCAAAACAGTCACAAAAATAAAGATACTGAACCAAAATCAGTTTAATGGAAATTTCACCTCCCAGATGCTGCAGCAGCAAAGAACTTCTCTGTTCTGCGAATTGGATCGGGAACAATGAAATGTGAAGCCTGATATGACCACTGATGAGAATCTCGGCAAACTTTACCTTTGAGACGCTTGATGAGTTGTTGGAATTCCTTTCTCTGCAGTCTATGTCCACTAAGTAAAAAGCATGCTGGTTGTTTTTTCACCTCTTTTAACTCATGAATGTCTAAGGAATTTGATTTAGCTACATCACTCATATTAGCAGTCAGGTTGGACTTGGCCAGCTTCTCAGTGAGTATTCCACCTTTACTTGTATCTTCATCAACATCAGAAACAGTCTTGATTTTCTTCTCCTCATCAACTTGCGCATCAGTACTTAAGACTAAAGTGCCACGCCTCTTTTTCCCAGCTAAGTTACCAGCACGCTTTCCACCCTTAATTTTCGCTTGTTTAGTAGCAAGAATAGGGATATTATTTTCTTTTTCGGCTTCCTTGGACCTATCTGAGATGCCAGATACACCAGCCAGCTTCCCATGGTCTTGTTTACCATCAAGCACCAGCTCATTTTCCTTTTCGGCTTCCTTGGACCTATCTGAGATGCCAGATACACCAGCCAGCTTCCCATGGTCTTGTTTACCATCAAACACCGGCTCATTTTCCTTTTCAGCTTCATCTGGGCTATCCGGCTTTTTTAACAGTAGAGTGCCACGTCTTTTCTTCCCAATTAACTTTCCAGGGCTTGCCACCTTACTTGTACCTTGGTCATTAAGAACACGGGGATCAGTTTTGTCTTTGGCTTCCTCATCATCCTGTGCCATGTTGGAAGCAGCAGCCAGATTCCCGGGGGAGCTTTTCACGTTATTCTGACCTTCATCACCTTCAAAAACTTGCTCATTTTCGGTTTCGGCTTCAACAGAGCCTTCTGACTTGTTTAAAAGTAGAGTTCCACGTCTTTTCTTCGTATGTTTTACAGCCTTATTTGTATGTTGATCATTACAAACAAGTTCATTTTCACTTCCCAACTCAACTCGATCATTACAGACAAGTTCGTTTGTTTTTCCTACTTCAACAGGCCTCTTTGACTTTTCCAACAAAAGCGTACCACGCCCTTTCTTTGCAGCAGCACCAACTACTTGTTTCTTCACTCTATTGCTGCCTTTTCCACCTTCAATCTCATCAGCATTTTTTACAGTTTCCTTTGCAGCAAGCAGATTTTTTTTCTTAGCTTTAACAGCTATTACTTTCTTCTGTGGCACCAAGTTTCCCTTCATACCAGCAGTTTCAACCACTACCTGCTCATTTGTCTTATCTGAATCTGAAGTAACTTCAGCTCCATCTGCTTGATGAAGCAGTCCACCTGATTTCCCTCCTGTTATTGACTCCACTATATGTGACTGTGACTGTTCAGCTATGGCAGGCTTCTTATGATGCAAGTCTAGTTTAGGTGAAGCCTTGCTTTCATCATCTAAAACTTCAGCATCATCATCAATTTCAGTACCAAAATCTAGGTGAAGCTTAGAACTGAAATCAACAGGTCCATCTACTGTAGGAGGCGGCACCAGAACTTTATCAGTATCAGGTGAAGGTGCAAGCTCTCTTTTATTTTGCTGAGCAACTGACTGTGTGGCTGTATCATCTTGTAAGGGATTTTCTCTGACAGAACTTCTCTGAGCATCAGCACTTCTTTTACTTACCTTAGGTCTAGAACCCAAAGTCTTCCGAGCCACCATTTTCTTCCTTGCTGGCTTTGCAATGGAGTTACGAGTTTGATCACCAGACTTCAACTCTGGACTTCCAGACTTTACGGCCTCTATGTCATTGGCGCCAGGAGAAGCAGCACCATTTTGCTGCAGATTATGTGGTTGCCCCTTTTTGTTACCAACACACAGTGAAGTAAAAACACCGTTAGTGCTAGGGCTGGTTAGGGAATCTGGGGTTACGGGCTTACTGCCTTGCAGCATCTCAAAAGCCAATGAGCTAGAGGAAGCAACATTCTCTGCAATGGACTTGGCAGACAAAACATTAGGACATGACCTACCAGCAGACGGACTGGCAAAATCATGGCTGCCAGAATTAAGGGCATCATTTTTTCTTACTTCAAGAGCATTATTTTCTGGGGTTCTAGCTTCTGCTGCGTCAACTCTTTTACTAGCTGAGGTAGCCAACTTCTGAGATTTAGGAGTAGTGTGAGAAACACTTGAACCATCTGCAGTCCTCTTTCGTGTCAGTAAAGCACCTCGACTTTCCTCATCAACTAAACCAGCTTCCGCATTTGATGCCGCATATGCTGAAGTAGCTTTTCCCAGGTCTGGTCCTACATTGGAGGTGCACACATCCGCAACCTTCTCGGCTAAACTCTTTTCCAGTTTTCCATCTACATCACTCGACTTTCCTGCTGATTTTGAGAGGCTAGATCTTCTTAGGTATTTTTTTGATTTCAAAGTACTATGCTTGCCAGCATCAGATTCAGTTATTTTCTTAGAACTTGATAGTTCAGCACACACTAAAGCAGCTTCTTCCGAATCTGTTTCTAGGTTGAAGGTTGGCACATCAACAATTATTTTTTCAGCTATTTTTTCTCCCGGCCTCTCATCCGACTTACCAAACTTTCCAGCAGTATGCAAGGAAGCCCTAGATCTCGGAGTTTTTCTTGAGTTCAAAGGACTACTGTTTCCAGTATTAGAATCAAGTGGTCTTTTAGGACTTGCTCCAACCATGTCCCCCAAGCCTTCTCCAATATGCAATGGAATACTAGTTTTCTTTTGAGTCATCCCGGAGGATGTAGAGCAATTGAACTTCTCAGCATCAATATTACATGAAATCTCAGCATTTAAAGAAATGGATGGACGGCCATTTTCGAGCTGATTAGATGAAAGAAATGCGATATTTTGTAGATCAACATTATGAGATTTAGCACCCATCTGAGACTGAGACTCAAACAACAAATCAGACTGCAGCAACTTTCCATCATTAACAATTAGATGATTTGAGAATCCTTGATGTGTGGAAGGAACTGACACTTTACTTGCCACCATTGATTGATTATGGGCTTCTCCCATTTCATTTGGCAAATTAGTGACTCCATTAATGTTTCTTCCAGTAAAATTCTCAGTTTCATCTTCACTATCTTTAGCCTCAGCTCCCATCATCTCCAATTCATAGCTACTGCAGAAGTGAGATATCCAGTGTTACTGTACTAGTGTATAGTATTAAAGAGATTGATTGTCCCATTAGTAACCAAAAAAGAAAGAAAGAAGTTAATAGAAACTATGACTCATCTGAACAATAGTACATTGTATGTCTCAAACTCACAATAAAAAATCATGCTTCACACACTATAGTAAAAGAAAAACACGTAGCAACGTAATCATGCACAACTGACCTAATATTATAGGCCTCCTCTGGAAGAATTTTCCAAGCCTTCAGACTGCAAAGTAAAAATGTACTAAAGAGTAAATGGAAAGCCTTTGGGAACAAACCATATCAATAGAATTTTGCAAAAAATGATGAAACAGCATTCCAGGACTTTAGTAAAGCAATCAGCAGTGAAATATATACAGGCGTACCAATCTTCTAACCAAAGATGATTCACGAGTTTTGCATAATTCATCTTCTTAGCCAGCTCATACTTTTCCCCTGCGAAAAAAGATAAAATTGTCATCTCGAACTCGTTCTGCCCAGAAGAGTCCAGATACAAGATAATTGTTTACTTTGTTGTCAAAAAAGTTGAAAGCAAATGGAAATAAAGACGAACAGTCCACTCTTTTACTCAGATATGAGCAAAAGCAAGGCAACTAACATATGCTAATCATCTAACTGATATAGTAGCTACATAATACAGTGGCTTTTGTATGTGGAATATAATCTGTGGTCAAATGTTAGAAGACCAGAAAATGATTCCAAAAAAGCAGCATCTTTTTCCCCCAACGAGCAAAACCAAAGAAAAGCACCATACATTACATAAGAAGTATTTAACACTCCCTCCATACACAAATAAACGTCCACTATATTATTTCGACAGCTGACATGGCAGTCGAATGGATAAATTGTGTACATATCCTATATGCCAAAAGAAAATTTCAGTCTTACATGAGGAACAACAAAAGTTCTGTAGACTAGTGCATTCTACATCTATAGTTTGAATACGAAATCTCAAGTTGCAGAAGCATTTACTCTCATCGAACAAAGTAGCTAATGTAAAAGACAATAAATGACGAACCTAGTAAGTTCTAGTTCTATTGTGTCCTTTTTGGTGTCTCCGCTTACAGAAGTTCCAAGAAGGATCAGATAGAAGATCACATGCAATGAACTATCTACTAACTACTGAAGTCCAAAAGTACAAATCAACATCATCATGCAAACAACATGTAACAGCTACGGAAGATAACCGCCTGTACATATTCATGTTTATCCTTTAGAATAGACTCAATTGACCAGAACAAGATTTCTTAAGGGAGGGAAAGATTTTGGTTAAGAACCTTCAAACTTATAGCATATAAGATGAGTCACTTTGTTCGCCAACAGTGGTTTAGAAAAACGTGCTCCCATTAAGCGCACCATCATCTGAGAAGAATCCAAAGCAATATATTAGATGCATTTGCTATAGGATGAAGAAATCCAAAAGCAATATACACACTACCATGATGTCTTCCCTATCTGCCCCTTGGTATCCAGTCAAACAGATAAGAAGCTCATTAGCACCCGGAATCCCAGTGAGCTCCCTCAGTGGCCTATACATGATCTGTGAATGGACATGAAAGCAATTTTTGAGACTTCAAGAGAAAAACAGAGCGCTTTCAGCAGGCTGAAGAGCAAAATTTATCTAGGTCAAAGATAGATCAAATGCACAAAAGTACAACAAGAACAAGAGAACACAGCAGATAATTCAAATCATAACAAGACAAGTTTTGCTAGTCATGAAGCCACACATGATAAGACCTCACATGCTCGCAACTTTGTGTCAAACAAAGCAACTGATAGTTTTTAACACATCAAAATACCAAAAGGGCATAGAGAAGAAAATAAAGGAAGAAGAGTAAGGAAACTTACATTGGCAGCATCAACTGGCGCTCCAGCATCTAAACTATGACCAACCCATACAGCTGTAACAAGCGTCTTCTTGTCCCTTCTCGCAGTAACACATATAGGATCATCCTACATCGATAGGCCAAGTGAAATAAATAAAGATACATATGTAAAAGAAGGATTGGAAATTCAAACATGTAACAAGTTCGAGGTGTCAGGGAGACAATAACTGGTAAAGGTGAGATAACACAAACAAACAACTATTTTGCAACAAGTAGTCATTAATTAACAATTGAGTAGCACCAACAATAACAGCATTTACATCCATAATCATAATTTTTAAAATACCATGCTATACACCAAACATGGGGATAGTATTTGGGCTTTTCAGAGAGTTGTTGCATAGAAAAAAAATTGCCTTTTCATCTTTCAAGAGATGTATACACTAAAACTTATAAACCCGAAAGCTTTAAGCTGGAAGCCTAAAAAAAAGTTACTTTAAAATGTTTCATACTCCCGACATTACACATGGATACATAATAGCATAAGTTTCCCTACTATGCAAAGATAATAAGTAACTACGCTACCAAAGCTCAAGTACTTTTCTTGACCATAAATACATGTCCAAATGTGAGAATGCGCCATTTTATCAAGAAAAAAATCATGTTGTTGGTATGAGACTACAAGTTTCTGAAGTATGTTGAAGTTGACTATCCAACACGAGTTTTTGAGATGAAATAAACCGCCAATTCATAAGCTTAAATTTAACATAAATTTTCTAGAAATCCCTCCTATTATTACTCACTCCTTTTTCTAATTCATATATCCGATATCTCAACCAAAAAGTTACTCCTTACCTTATCTTCAATTTCCCATACAACGAATAACAATTAAAAAGAAACTTTAGCCTTCCTTGATATTTTCTTATAGTAAATCCTTTTCTCCCCCCTAATATCTAAGGTTGTCTCTCTTCAATATTAAAATACAATTTTCCGGGTTGATCAGGTCCAATCAGGTCTAAACATAAGGTGAAATTAGGGTCTCATGAGGTATAATCCGGTAAAATAAGTTCAATTCATATAAGTTCAATTTGCCCTCCCCCAATTAAACATTCCTAGCTTCACTTTCACTTTCTTTTTACAGGCTTAATTCGTTTATCTAGCCACGACAAAATCCTAGTAATTAACTTAAACAATGAAGCAAAACTCCAAATAATTAGTGTAAAAACTACAAATTAAAATAAAATTACGATGCACAATTACAAAACAAACAAATGGAAAAGAATAAGTAATAAAGAGAGAGAAAGACAATACATATACGAGGTCGTGGACAACAACGTGAGTACAATCAGGACCGTACTCTTCAAGAACAACGCCTCCTTCACTTACAAGCTGCGATTTTACCTATTTTTCCACGAAAAGAAACAACAAAATTAAAACAAAATTCACAAAAATAAAAAAATTAGATAAAAACAGAAAGAAAACACAAACCTCGAGGTAGTTTTGAGAGTTGAATCCAGATAGAAAGAATCGAATTCCGGAGAAAACTGGAGATCCATACATCATTTTTACAGAGATTTTTAAGGAATTGAAAATGGCGGAAAGAGGAGAGAGAAAATGGAGTGTGAAGAAGTGTGTGAGAGAAGATTTGCATTTGGGGTTTTTTTGAATTTTTGGGAGTTAAGTGGCGGGAGGTGGATGAATTAAAAAGAGGAAAATAAAGGCCGGGGGAAAGAAAAAGGAGAAATGAAAACGTGGATTCTTCTCGAACTCTTGTCATGTGTGTGTTGGACACTTCATAATTTCACATATATGTCCGAGAAATTCATAATTTCTAAACATAATTAGGTGCATGATAATTGATAAACCAATATGTTTAGCCCTGAGCTTATTTTCAGTTCAATACCTAAATGATAATCATTACTATTAATTAGTTATAATTTAGTTCAGTTCACTTCAGTTGTTTTATGCCGAAGAGAACAGGTCCTTAGTGGTGGTTTGACCTAATTACTTATCGCGGATTCCTACGCTCTATTATCTATGTTTTTAATTATATTACGTTCTCGTGTTGTTTCTGTAGATGTAATGAGGTTGCCCACTGACTTACACGATGGGTGGTATCCAAATTCAGTGATAAGATATGGTTTAACGGAATTCTAGAACGAGAAAGTTGAGGTGATGGGATTGAATACATCAAACTTTTTATATTTAAACAACACAATTACATTATATATTTGGAGAAAGGTCCAAACCCATTATATTTTAGAAAAAATAGATGATAAAGCTAAATAGGTGAAGAAAGTCACGAGCTCACAACAAACTAACAAAAAATCACACTACTCTTAGACGAAAACGAAAGTGTAGGTTAATCACGGTGATTGGTAAAACTTTCTAATCAAGTGGCGAGTTTGTAATAGAAGGCACAAGTACATGTCGAATAGTGTGTTCTCTTCACGTTAAACAAGCAAGTTTTAGGTCTGATCAGGTTCAATCATGGTCGATCAAGTCCAATTAGGGTTGATCAGATCTAATAAGATGCAAACATAAGGGAAACACATGGCTGATCAGGTGCAATTAGCCGAACTAGGCCTAATAAGTTCAATTCAGATAAATCTAGGTAAAGATAACGCAACCTAAGGTTTGACAATATACTATCTATTACACGATTTATTTCACACATATTATTGTGTGATTATAGTAGTTGAGTGCATTTGTTTGACAATTTTACTTCCAAAATTTTCTATTTGACTACATATTTTACAACATTTTCCAAGTATCAATATTGACAAGTTTTGCCAATCACCGTGATTAGCTTAAATCCGCATCTTCACAGACATGTCTATTTCACCGAGCCTCTATCGGAGACAGTGCCCAGCTCATTACGCCTTTCGTGCGGGCCGTAACTTACCTGATAGGGAATTTCGCTACATTAGGGTTGTTATAGTTACGGCCGTCGTTCACTGGGGGCTTCGGTCGCTGGCTCCTCTGTCATTAGGTCACCAACTTCCATGACCTTTCGCCATTGGGCAGGCGTCAACCCCCATACATGGTTTTACGACTTTGCAGAGACCTGTGTTTTTGGTAAACAGTCGTCCGGACCTAGTCACTTCGACCCCCTTTGTGAATTGGAAATTAAACGCAGAGTTGGTAATCCATATCAATCTATTACTACTAGTCTACTACTTATAGTTAACAACAATTGCCATGTATTAATATTACAAACTTGCCACTTAGGATACAATCTTTTTCCCTAAACGTATCTCAACTCAACTTATCAGACTTGATTGAACCTGACCAAACCTGATTTTCACCCGACTGAACCTAATCAATCATGATTTCACCTAACTAGACATGTTCAATCCCGATTTCACCTGATCAAACCTAAAACTTGTTTCTTAAAAGTTGAAGAGAACATGATAAGCTTGGAATTAAACGGAGAGTTGGTAATCCATATCAATCTATTACTACTACGGAGTACTACTGTGCTAAATACTCAACAACACAAGTACACAACCCCTACATTTATCGTCAACGAACCTCAATTCCACCCAAAATCCTCTATTTTCAACAACCAAAATTCCAAAAATGGGGTGGTTAACAAGATTCATAGTAGCACTATCATTCTTAGCAATTGGAGTAATCTTTTCCCCAGAAACCTTCAAATCAGACGGTTCAGATTCATCATCTCTCTCTACTTTCCTCAAACTATCTCATCTTCTCTGCTTCTCCTCCGCATGGGGTGCCGCTTTGTGGGCCACCTTCATCGGTGGCATCATCATGTTCAAGTAACAATTACTCTCTTTGCCCCCTCCCAACATATTTTATACATTCGCCGTTCTGAAATAAATGAAACGCTTCTCTCGAAAAGCTCTCGAGGGAGTATATGTTTTTTTGCTTAATTTATTTTTGATGGGTTTTTCAGGAATTTGCCAAGGCATCAATTTGGAAATTTGCAGAGTAAAATGTTCCCAGCTTATTTTACTTTGGTGGGTGTTTGTTGTGCTGTTTCAACGGCGTCGTTTGGGTATTTACATCCATGGAAATCATCTTCTTCTACTGAGAAGTATCAATTAGGGTTTCTGGGTTTTGCTTTTCTGTTTAATCTTTCCAATTTGCTGGTTTTTACTCCTATGACAATCAAGGTTATGTTTTTCTCTAATTTTTTTTTTCAGTTATATATTTATCCCTGATCATAATTGCAATTGTATGTTATTTATTAGATATGAATTATGTTAGTTGGATTTTAAATGTGTTGTGTAGAATTTTGATTTGTTGTGTGAATGTCTGTTGTCCACTGTATCTGTTACTTTGACTGAAATTTAGAACAATGATAGAAGTATTAGCCTTAGATATGCAGTTGAAGTTGTTAAATTTAGGTTTTGAACTAGTCTTATGTAGAGCCAAATACGTCGTTAGGCCTGTTAATCTCGATATTTCTTCTGATGATGGGGAGACTTTGATTTTTGATATAGAGTAGAAATGGTGCGATATGAGTTGCTGACTAGTAAAAGGAAACATAAAAGTGCCTCTAAGATACGCACCTTAAGTTGATTTTGGTGATAAACAACCTAGCTATCTTCATATCTATGCTACAGGCTTGTGTATGGGGTTTCCATTTAAGATTCCAGGGAGGTACTTACATGATATTGTTTGGGATATGCATATACAATTTCAGGGAAGTTTGATTTTCTGGGAGAGTGTATTATAAGTTACAATTGCCTGTTTTTCACCATGGGTTTGCTTATTGTTTGATGGTAATCTTGTCGGATTATGTAGCAAGCTAGTGAAGTAGCATCTTTTTTCTTAGTGCTTGCTTAGGAGCATGATGAATGAAAAGTGTATCATACTATCATGTGTAAATTTGTAACATTAGGCAAAGCATTTGTGAGAGCACTTGTATACTACTCTCAATCAATTATGTCTTTCCCTTAAGCATGTCAGTTGAGTAGTTGAGGTTACCTCGACTCTTTCATTTTATCTCAAGTACCCGTGTCGGATCCTCGACATTCCAACTTGGCTATGAATACTTTGACACTTTACTATGAGGATTTCATAAACACACGAGTTGGATACTTAGACACATACTCAAGGTACTTGAGTCCGATTAACATATGTAGTTAGTGTAGATATTGAAAATACTTTTGATTCTTGCATAGCAAAACTATATCTAGTCGTCTATCTTTGAAACATCTGCGAGTAGTTAATATGCTATGTGTTATGGACGGTGTTACCGAATTCCCCAAACCCCTTGTGGACTACAATATGAAAAAGGCCACTTGGTTTATGCAAGTTATATGTTAGGAATTTTAAATAACTCGGATTGCAAATTGCATTTTCGCCCTCATTTTTGTATTGGGAATTAGGTAACACTAGTTAAGCATGTGCTGAATTCAGAAACTGTATTATGTATTATGGGCCTATGGCTACGCCTGGGGTTGTATATCATGCTAAATTGCCGATAAGTGTTATACCTGACATTTTGGGCACAACATGTGATGTGATTTATATCAAAGCCATAATGTTTTAAGCAATGCTTTTGTGGTTTATAATTTATATATGATTGGCCTGGTGTTTTTGCTTGCGACTTTGCAGCATCAAAATTGGACTATACTAGAGTCATAGGAGCATATAATTTGGGAACACTGAAACATTGCTGTTTTATGTGAAGCCTACGCCGATTTGAAAGTAGCTTGAGTTGATTGGTTTTATCTGTTACTCTCATTTTAAGTAATGTTGCATGAAGTCATAGATTGGAAGAGTATAGCTGTAGTTTATGTTTTCTTCCTACATTTAACCTTCAGCCTTGTTTATTTCATAGACCTTCACAACTCGTTTGGTAGCCGGTAATATATAAGATTAATGAATTTACTTGCAATTCTGTGAAGGGAGTTTCATGGCAATACCAATTTTAAGGGAATTTTCAACTCCAAACCTGTGCTTTTCTTCACAAATTTCCATATCATTCAGTACCACGTCTAAAGTGGTAATGGGAATTACCATGGAAATTGGGACAAATATACTATTATTTCCACGTTTTATTACTGCCTAACGGATGGGGCGTCAATGCCTACCAAATGAGCTCTCACATCTAAATGTTGTGAAATTCTGCCATTTATTGTGATCTACCATTCATGCACTTAGCACAAGTGACCAAATCTAACTCGATTACTGCCTGATATTTTTGCCTGGTTCTTCATACCATATCTACCTTTTTGATGATATTCTCGACTATAGCTTTAGTTGCGTAACTCCACAATATTCAGCCTGAGATTCCTGTATATGCACGTGTGGGTTATGCCGTGCTGACTACTTGTCTTTTTCTGAGAAGTCTTATATTTTTACTGATGGCAGATGATGAAGCAAAGGCACAAAGTGGAGCGGGAGAACAACATTGGGGAAGAAGTTGGGTGGACTAAGAACAAAGAAGTTGCGAAGACAAACCCACAGCTTGCAGCGATGAACAAGAAGTTTGGTATGATCCATGGTTTGTCTTCTCTCGCGAACCTCTTTTCATTCGGTTGCCTTGCCATGCACTCGTGGTATCTAGCTGGTAAACTCGACCTATGATTGGATCACGCCATCATCTTCTCATCAGGAATGTTGCCAAACTCAGTGTGACAGTGGAAGATTAAAGTTTAT
Source organism: Beta lomatogona (assembly GCA_947646795.1). NCBI lineage: Eukaryota > Viridiplantae > Streptophyta > Magnoliopsida > Caryophyllales > Amaranthaceae > Beta > Beta lomatogona. Next base: position 295,337 of record CANSNZ010000319.1, on the reverse strand, counting down.
ACAGGAGTTCTTCTGATGTTAGGCTTGTACTTGTTTCGATGTGTAGAACTCTAGTTTCTTTCAACAAAGATATATCGTCTGTAATAATTGGTGGATAGTGTATAACAAACTATTCAAGCTTTTCCACAGTGCTTCCAACTTTGTAATTATAATGTTGGAATTTGCAGCTATACCTTCCTGAAGATTTCATGGTACTCAAATAAATTTGCCGAGTAGTTACTGCATTCCTGATTTTGATCTATAATTCCTTTGAATAGCTTCCTTTCGGCCATTGGTTGGGAGAAAGATAATAATTCAAGAAAAACTGGTTGGTTGTCTAATTGTCTTGCTATGGGTTGGAGAAAAATAATACCTCAAGAAGAACTTGTGTTCGTTGCTCATTTATTACTTCGAATTATTTGGAATTGATTTATTGTCCTGCTTGTTGGGCCTCTGGGTGAGTGGTCCTATGCGAGGGCAGCCTAGAGGAAATTCATCTTACCATGGGTTTTCGAAATGGAGCCCAAAAAAAAGGGCAAAAACAGTATTCTGTCAATTTTGTTTTAAAACACTTGCAGCCATTTCTCTTTTGCACCAAAGGTCACGTGTTCGATACCTTACACTTACACATTTCTGTTTACCAAGCAAGGCTTGGCCTAGTGGTAAAGATTTGGCCTCATGACTTCAAGGTCATGGGATCAAATCCCACTAGGGGCTCTTTGGAGGTGAGGTTTCCCTTACCATCCCCCCTTCCTCCAAAGAGTCTGACCTGCAAACCTGGCTGGTTGTACCTGTGCGAGGTGTCAGTTCAGTAGGATCATTCATCTTACCAACTTAAAAAAAAAAAAAAAAAAAATTTCTCTTTTGCACCATCCATTTACTAACTTTGACAATGATTTTTTTTATTAATACTATATGAAAATTGAAATTTTGTTGGATTACAAAATATAATCAATGCAAATATTTACCATATCAACTTTTTTTCTTTTATGATTTTCATAAATGATCGAACATATTAATAGTCATGAAGCATAATACTGCTTTTACAAATGTGAATATCACATTATTAGCTTGGCTCACTTGGTGGAGAAATGATAAAAACGCTCATAGTAAGCGGGCAGTTTGTCCACTCACAAGAATAAACAGGGGTTGATTTAACAATAACAAATGTATCAAACGCAAAAACAGGGGTTGACCAACCAACTCCAAGGGCCAATTGTCTCAATAGTAAAACTAAGTAAAGCTAGCTTTACTTTTTGCTAGACCAACCAAAAAAACCCACCCATTGCTCATTTCATACTAACAAAAAAAATTGTTTCAAAAGGGAAAAAATCCAAAGCTTAGATGGTGCACACGCTAGTACATAGAGCATGGTGCACACATGTACATGGATAACAAGCCAAATGTACATAGATAACAAGTCAAATGAACACATGTACATGGATAACAAGCCAAATGAACATATGTACAATACATCTCTATTGGTACGTGTTCAATGGTATTGTACTTTGTGTACATAATCTAGTGCTTCATGTTCATCGTGTGTATAGTCCTCTTCATACGGATGTGTGTATGTACTAATTTGGGGAAAAAATATACTAAATACATGACTTTTTATTGACAAATAAATTTATTCACCATATACCCCCACTTTTTTCAAAATTACCAGATACCCCTGACCTTTTAAAAAATTCACCAGATACCCTTTTGTTGACGGATGTTAGTCTTCCGTTAGCGTTTATTTACAAGTTTGCCCTAAGTCAACCCAATTACCCATAAGTCAACCTAATTAGCCATAACTCAACCTAATTAACCCTAACTAACCCTAACCACCCTCTCCCCCTAACCTACCAGCCCCCCCCCTCCCCCAACAACCCCCACCCCCCCCCAAACCCCAACCCCACCACCCCCACCACCGCCCCAACAATCCCACCCCGCCTCCCACTCCCTCCTCCTCCTCCCCCCTCTCCCTCCCCAATAGCCGGCCTCCCCCCCCCCCCACCCCCGCCCCCGCAACACCCCCCTAAAATTAATTGCAATTCTTTGTGTGTCTTGGCCCCTGTTTTCACGAAAATCAATTGCAACCCCCGAAATTTTTCAAGAGAAGCTCATGGCTGGTGGTGCAACCGATAGTGGCTAGTGGTATCGCTGGTTGCTTGTGCGAAGAGAGAGAAGAGGAAAGATGGATATTGACGATGAGTGAGTGACGAGAAAGGGAGGGGGTTGCGGATTCGGGCGGTGTCGACCGGGTTTTGTGGGGTTGAGAGTGAGGGGGCGTTGCGGGGCGAGGGGGGAGGGCGAGGGGGATGCGGGGGTGGAGGGAGGGCGGCTACGAGGGGGGGGTGGGGCCGCGTAGGTGGGGATGGGGGTGGGGACGTGGGGTGGGGTGGTGGGGGCTACGGGGGGGATGGGGGAGAGGGGAGTGGGGGGGTGGGGGTGGGTGGGGGGTGGGGGTGGGGGGTGGGTGGGGGGGGTGGGGGGTTAGGGAAAGAGAGAGATAGTTGGGTTGACTTAGGTTAATTGGGTTGACTTAGAATTTTTTAGGGTTAATTAGGTTTTTTTTTTGGGTTAATTAGGATTAATGACTAACGGAGTTAACTGCCGTTAGTCATTAAGGGCATTTTGGGTTTTTTTTTTGAAAGTTAGGGGTATCTGGTTAATGTTTTTTAAAGGTAAGGGGTATCTGGTGAATTTTGAAAAAAGTGGGGGTATTTGATGAATAAATTTATTTGTCCGGGGTATTTGGTTAAAAAACCGTTTTATTTTATTATTTTTTACGATAAATCAAGTGCTATTGGATTTCTCCTGGTGAGCTATGTATTATATAATGAGAAACTTACAAAGAGAAAACAAAAAGAAAAGAAGAAACATTCTCACATCTGGTAAGTTCGCAGGTTTGCGATCAAGAATTCCTTAAACAAGAAGAAGAAGAGAGAATACAAACAAAAAATGAGCGGAGGAGGCGCAGCAGCTTCTTCCAAACAGAAAATTGAATCCTCAAAACCATCTGATGCTCCTTCCTTCAAGCGTAAACGAGGCGTTTTTCAGAAAGACTGTCAGTTTTTTTTCCACCCATTTTAATTGTTTCTTTGTGCATAAAATTTTATATAAATTGTTTGTGGAACTAAAATTCTTTGAATTTCTTGTTGCAGTGCAACATATGATGTATGGTTATGGAGATGATCAGAATGTAAGTTTCAATTTATATCAATTTCTTGCTTCAAAGAAGTGCTTTTTATGCCTGTTTTTGCTGATTTATGACTTTTTTTTAATTGGGTCTGGTGTTTTTTTGATTTTTCCTGCAATGGTTTATGTTCAAATTAATGGGTAATTTTTTTCAGTTTAGGGTTTTTTCTATAATTTTGTTCTAAGGAAGTGCATTGTTGTTGGGTTTGCTAAGTTTGATTTTTTGTGAATTGGATTGGATTTTGATTTTGCTGCAATGATTATTGTCAGATTGATGTTAGTATCCTATTGTGAATAAGAAAAAATTTAGTGACTTTAATTCAGTATGACTCTTTCTTGAATTTATTTTAGAAAGTACTTTTAGTTGAGCCATACTCGTGTCATGGCTTATTATTTGCCAGGAAAAGTGTTTCTCTGATTCAATGAAATCATGCTGGTTGTATTCTTTTGTTTGTGTGTGTGCGCTCCGGCGCTCGTGTTCATGTTCGTGTAGTAAATCTAGCTAGTCTTCTCAATGTGACTTCACTATTGACCAAAGAGGGAGAGGGGATAAAAAGTGCTTGTCTTGTTTAACCTTTATTGATCATGTCTCCAAAACAAATTGGTTGTTTATATACTTGCATAAAGGCTCATGGAGGGCTTGGAAATTCAGACTCTTCATGTTAAAATAATTCTTTGTTTTATGGTTGATGGGGGTGGGTTTTTTTGGGGTAGAGGATAAAATCTTAAATACATGTTTGGAGAAGGCAAATGAGTGTGATGCGTTGGTGATTCTCAGAACTTATGTTTTCTTTAGCCTTTGGTGTAAATTGTAATGGCTGTTTCCATGGCAAGTGGCAACACCGTTTTTTAAATGGTTTGGACCTTAGATCAGAGGGATGCTAAGAACTCAAGCAAATTCAGCTCAATCAAGTAAGTAAAACAAGGATAAGAATGATAGTATATTGTATTGATAAAACCAGTGTAATCCTATCAAATACAACCCCCAATCTTTCGAGAGGCTGAGATTTTCTCTTATATCTCTCATCTACTTTCCAAGTGCCTCTTTATTTCTCTATCCTCCTCTTTTATTTACTGGCTAAGGTGCCTTGCTAAATTTTCTTCTAACTCGTTACAAAAAGATTCCCTTATCCCTTGCAGATTCTAACCGACTCTTGACAGCACAAAAATATCTCTAATTGCCTTGATAGTGTGGTGTCCTACAGTTGCTTTTAGCAGAGCATCTAGCATAGCTGCATAGGTGAATAAGATAGGGAGCTTGTGCTGATGCCTTGCCGGGGGGTGTGTGTGGCTTTGAGTATTTTTGGTGGTTTAATTAGTTTTGAATTAAATATTGCTAGAGCCAGCGTAAATTTTATCTATACTCAAGGAAATGAGATCGCATTACTGCTAAATGATGTTTACTCTAGTAGCATTAGCCTTGCATCCAAACGACTTCCACATATTGTTACCCTTGTTGAGGAAATTGCTGTGGAGCATGTGAACTTTTTAGCTACGCATATGGTGGTTTTAATCATCTATTAGATGTTAGATTGCTAGAGTCAGAAATTTTTTATTTATATGCTGGGAAAGTAGAGTTTCTAGCTTTGTTCCGCTCGATTAACATTGGATGTTGTGTGTCCAGCCACTTCCAGAGTCGGTGGCCCTTGTGGAGGACATTGTTGTGGAGTATGTCACTGATCTGGTAAGCTCTAATTCTGCAAAGAAATTTGAGGTTAACTCTCCATCTTCTCATCAGTTTGACACTTTAGGTTTACAAGGCCCAAGATATAGCTTCAAAGAGGGGGAAGCTGTTGACAGAAGACTTTATGTTTCTCATTCGTAAGGTAAACTTTTAATGAGTTTCGATATGCTGTTTTACAGGAATCTGTTTTGAATAATGTAGCATATATCTGTAACATATGTCATTTAGAGATGTCGTGTGTTATTGCATAGAAATGACCTTCGTGAAGCTTATTGATCATGAGTAAATATTACTTCACCCTGAGCTTCCTAAATTTTATGTTAGTGGCTTCGTTGTAAGCTCTCTTGGGAAAAGTGTGTGCTGTTTAATATTAAGATTTTGCACCATGTATCTTTGTGCTTTCAAAGAATGCTACCCTCCTTTAGATTAATTAAATTGGTGTTATAAAAATTTTCCTCTATTAGATTCACTAATTTGGGGTTGTTTATGTAATGGACATTACGTCCCTCAGTCATTTCAGTCATTTATGGCTCATTCGGTAGGAGGTAATGGTAACAAATTTTAGTCTAGTTTCGTAAGAATAAACTTATGTCAATTCCCATGTTAATGAGAATCCATCCCCAAATATATGTTTTTCTACACAAATTTAAATTACCATCCAGTACCATTTTAGATGTGATCTAGTGGGAATGGAAATTCGTTAAGAAAATCACATGTTTGGCGATGGGGCTCTGCCTTGCAAGTTATATATAATTTTGTTACCATTACTGCCTTTTAGTTAATTACGCCTACCAAATGGGTTGTTAGGGTATGTGGGGGAATTTTTGCAAACCTTAGGGGTGCATGGTGCGTTTGTAAAGCATGGGGTATCTCGTGCATGCGTTGGAACCTCAGGGCTACACAGTGCAAAGTCTGTGTTAATATTTGATACGAGCAACATTTTTATCAGTTATGCTCTCATAAACTGATTTGTTGGTTCTTGGTTTCTGAAAGTGTGGTTGGTCATCTTGGTCGCTTAACTCCATGGTTCTCTGGGAGTGTTATAGTGGTTGTGTTTTAATTGATAAGTTCTCACACCACGTTGCTCTACTGTCAAACGATTAGCGAGCATATATCTGATGTTCAATCAATCATAGAAATACCTGATCCCCCTTCTGTCAAACAATCATACATTCGTACTTGTGAAGTTCTGATGCTCTATGGCAGGCTGGCGTGATCTAACCAATAAAGTTACATGAACATCAACTCTATTAATTCTGTCTAGACAAACCGCACATCTTGCAAATCGCAATGACCTTTGCTAATTCTTTATCCATTATTTAGGGTTAACAACTAGATTTGAGCCTGATTTATTTATTTGGTGTTATTTAGGACTTGCCAAAATTGAATCGTTGCACAGAATTGCTTGCTATGAACGAGGAGCTTAAACAAGCTCGAAAGGCTTTTGACATGGACGAAGAAAAGCTGGGTACAGTAGAGTGATGCACAGCTTCTTGCTATTGATGAACCTGTGCAACATCCAGGTTTTATAACCGATATAAAGCGTGGATGATAATGGATAAAGACTGACAAATGGAAGCATAATGCAAAGTACAACGAACGAGCTTACATGTTACTCGAAACTAATGTAGGTTACTCTTTATTCTGCAGTGTTGTTGGAATTGAGAGGATTAATACTCCTGCTATCTTCAAGCTTCTAGGTATCATACTCTATGTAATGTGTTTTTTGATCTCATAATATGGCAGGACTTGGTAGGAGAAATTGGATGCCACTGGCCACATTTTGATTATAAGTTTGTTTTTCATTGTAATTATTTTGTTTGAAGAAAGAAAAAAGAAGGCACAGTGTTGAATGGACTGCTTCCTGTATTTGGGCCTGTATGTCACAGTTTGATTTGTAGTTTCTTATAGTTTGTTGCTACATTGACGTTACTATAAGTGATCAATCACTCAATTTTACATGTGGGATCTTGTCAGATCTGATTCTAATATGTTTTCAAAAATATTTACAGTTTGATTTGTAGTTTCTTATAGTTTGTTGCTACATTGACGTTACTATAAGTGATCAATCACTCAATTTTACATGTGGGATCTTGTCAGATCTGATTCTAATATGTTTTCAAAAATATTTACATTTTATAACTTTTATCATTATGTATGAATAATTTCGATGGTCAATATTATAATTTATACATTGGAGTCTGGAGACGACTTTTAAAGAAAAATAGAATGTTTATTTACTAAAATATGAAGTATGATATAAACATGAAAAACAAATTATGTAACATATCTTGCGATTACTTTTGATATCATAATATGTAGATTTTTTTTGAAAGAAAGATCATAATATGTAGATAGCTTTTACTATAATGAATTCATGATTATATTGAAGCAGTGTTAGTAAGAAGAAAAGGATGTATCTAATAATAAACATTAGGGTAAGACCTTCTTTTTAAATTTACTTATTAAATTATTATCATTATAAATTCACAAATTCTTAGAAGTTCTTGTTACACCATAATTTATTACCTACTAAACGCTAAATAGTCAGTACAACTAGAATATCTTATCCACTCGCAATTATTGGTTCATCATTCCTTGCAATAAGCTTGGCTCGATGACTCAAATATATGGTCCAAATTTACCTATATGAAACTTAGAATGGATCCAAATTACACGAGGAAATAGTGCAAAAAAGGAATAAGAGTGCATTTTTCTTTTCTCATGTATTTCCGCGTGCTAAGCTTGGAGCCTAGCTACGCTTTGGGCTTTGGAGCACAAATTTGAATATGGATGAGAAATTAGATTCATGAATATGCAAATTATAATGGGACAAAATTAACAACATATCCTAAGTGTTTCCAGGTTGGATTTTTTGAATTAAACACCAAAGTCTTCTTAGCCAATTTTTGCCCGTTAGTACGTTACCGCGTGAAGTTTCAATATTTCAAATCCTAGATAATTTATTCGACATTATCACCGTATATTATTGATTATATTCTCGATGTTTTCAAAATTCATAATATATCCTTAATTTTTTCATGCATACATCGGAGTATTTTAATGACTAACGGTTGTCAACTCCGTTAGTCATATACCTGTAATTAGCCTTCCATCACATTCTCAAAATATCACAAAATAACCAAAACAAAGTCATAATAATCAAACTCCATTGAGTCAACTCTTATTTTGTCGCTCTTGTGCTTAATTGATTTATACTCCTTCATTATATCTCATATCTTTAAACTTTGTACCTCCCTCAAATTAACGTGTGAGTCGTTTCCTCTCCTTTCTCCCTCTTCAATTCTCTTTCTAGGGTTTTTAATTTTCTTGGGCTCCTTGGCTGGAAATAGTCTAATTTCTTTGGAAATTAATTAGACTATTTCCTACCTTTTTCCTTAGATTTTAGTGTTTTTTTAGTGTTACTATCTTCTTTATTGCTTTCTTCTGTTCAGTTCTCTCTATCTGTGAGAGTTTTTGTCTACCTTTTTGGTGGTTGTTTCTCATCTTTGTATGAGATTTCTTATTTTCATGGTGTCAATAATTTGGAGGATGGTATGGATCCATAAGGGTTTAGGTTTTTTCAGCAATTCGTCATTGGGAACAATTATATCACAGAATCAGATTGTGAAGGTCTCTACTTGGAAAGATGCAAAGACATCGAAGTACCTTTGCTCGCGTCGAGCTTGAAGCGATGGAGTTGGAGCCGTGCTCGAGTATGCTTAAAATTAATTGGTTCCATTGTGAAAATTGCTTGCAATTTCTTAAATCCGTATTTTTCGAGATCTTAATTGTCATTGTATGTGCTTGAATTTAGGCTTATTATTAATGATATATTTTCTTCCCGTCAAAAAAAAAAAGTCATAATAATCAAATCTCAAAACTTTTCAATGAGAACCCTTAGGAAAACTACAAAAAAAAAGTCATATACTTCTATTTGACCAAACTTGGTAATTATCTAAGATTCTAGTCTTCTCAAATGAACCTGAATACCAAATAATAAGGCAAGCAACTTGCAAATATAGGACACCCTAGAATTCTGAATTGTGAGCATGTCTTGTATGGATAAGGATACAAATAATACAATATCATACATGTAAAGCTGTAACAAAGAGACCAAAAAACACTTTGAACAAGGGAATGTTTAGCACATCTCATTTTTGTCCCTCAGGATTCTTTGAAGATGTCCACCTTCCTTACTCTAACATGATATGGTTCTTTCTATAATTGTAATATATCTAAATATTACTCATGATTCATGAATATTCATTCATATTCTTTACTTTCCCATTTTTAAAAAAATATGTCATGCGAAAACTTTTTCGACAAATTCCGCCTCATCTAATGTTAAAGAATACAATTAATATTGTAATTAATTTTCATTATTTAGATTATTTACATTTCACCATACCAAATTACTTTAACTTGAAATTTTAGTGCGGACAATATTTCGATAATGAGTGAAAGTTCAAAGTTTAACCAACTAAATTTAGAACAAGAACTATTGTAGAGTATCTTATGATAGAAATATAAACCATTATTTTGGACAACCAGGTAATAGGTATACTCTTTTTTTTTTTTTCACAAAGTTACGCAATGTCTTTCATATCTAACTTTTTCTATACCATCCAATAAAAAGAATCATTATATAATGTACCATACACTTAACGAATTACCCATGGAATATGCAAAATCGTATATGATGTCAGTATATATATGTCGAATAGAGTGTTACATTATAGAGAACATTACCCATCTCTTCGTTTGTTATCATGGATGAATTATGGATGGGATGAATAAGATGTAAAAGTGATGTGTGAGAGAAAATTAGCCATGGAAAATACTTCATTTACCAACAAAATCACAATAACTTGTTTCACATAACTACTTTATTACAAATTAATGATTTGATGTAGTTCCAAAGATTCTGCAGATTCAGCAAAAATGACCATTGAAATCAATGTAGCTTGTAAAAGTATCCAAACAAAAATTTGTCCATATGACTATAATTTTCGTACGGGTCACTTTCATAATTAAACCACAATCAATGCAAAAGGTAATATTGACTCTTGTTTTTTTTTTTTTTTGACAAGGCCTTTTTTTTTGCTTTAATTAAGAAATAAATAAAAGTCTAACCCAATGAGAAAAGGGAATTTCTATTTTCTAGTAATCTTGTAATCAATATGGAAGTATGGAACCTAACGTCGTTGTTCCCATTGTTTTTAAGCAATTATGGAATATTTAAATTTGACATACCCATTTGACAAATCAATAAGTTGAGAATGCAAGCAAAAAGTTGCCCCTTCTACATAGCATGAATGAGTTTGAGCATGCATATATATAACATATACTAGCTTCTACTCCCTCCGTTTCTTTTTAATCTACACATTTTTTTTTGGTCCGTTTCTTTTTAATCTACACACTGTTGCTTTTTCTATTTAAATAATATGTCACATCTACTTTCTCCTCTTTTTCCACCTATGTCATCCATTTTTTAATATTTTAACCCACTTTTTAATTTTTCTCTTTTCTATCAACTCTTGCGGCTTCTTAGTAGAGTCTAGTGGGTGAGATCCTCAAAATGACGAGAAAGGATAAGGAAAATTTTACCCAAAAAATATAGGGTGTCCGGATTCGAACCCTAAACCTAGACCAAGCTTAGTTAGTCTTAGGTTTAGGACATCAAAGTTCTAACACATAGGGTCAATTAGGCTGCCTTTTTTAAGGTTATTAGCCCAAACCATAACAACCCTCTCCCAGTCCGCACCTCTTATGCCCCTAGTGAGAATCGACTCTTGACACTAAACGTAGATGAAAGGAGCTACCACACACGGACACACCACGCTCTCTTTAGATTCTCTATTAGGACTTCCTAGTTATTGTTCTCTATACTACTCAAATTCTTTTTTGCTTTTGTTGGCTTGCTCTTTTCCCCCGGAAATATAGGCAAATTGTGTGTTGTTTTATACATTTTGTTTGTATCTATTATTCTTGGTGCTCAACATTTTGAAGAAAACTACACGAAATATTCAAAAAAAAGATGACATGAGGATGAGTATGATCAACTTTTGGTGCCTATCTTATTTCTATATATAGAGCTTCGTATAATCGTATGTGGATTTTGGAAGCAACAGAGCAAGAGGGGATTATCTATGGTCCCAACCTAGGCTACGTGAGCTGACTATTCATGTTTTGGGTACACATATTATGGATAGCCTTAGCTAGCCTCAAAGTTGACCTTATGCATGCCACTTCATCGACAACTCATTGTGGAGGCATATGAACTTTTCACATGGCTTGTAATTTTTCATGGATATATAGTTTCTGAGTAGCTAAAATATTATATTTTTGGGAAATTCTCAGTGGTAGCTTTTAATTTTGGCTTTTTATCATAGGTAGCCAAAAAAAAAGTTTGATTACCAGAAAAAGCCTTGAGGTTTTGGCTATACTTGAAAATGTGGTATCTATTTTTTGCCATAACAATTGTTAAGAAGGTTGTTTTCATTGTCATTGAGATATCTAGTGTCTAAAATAACATATAAATTGTCCTTGACCAACTTTATTTTGTTCATATCTTTTGTAAAATCGAGTGAAATAAGATTTTAATAAGACACGAAGGCAAAATAGATTTTATAAAGGAAACTCATATCATTCTAGCTTATGGAACCATACTTAGTTAAAAAAATGTACGACCTTTTCAACAATTGTTTTTAGCGAAAAATCGTTCTTAATGCGACATTTTCAAGTATAGCCAAAATCTCAAGGTTATTTATGATAATCAAACTTTTTTTTGGCTACCAATGATGAAAAGCTAAAGTTGAAGGCTACCATTGAGAATTTCCCTATATTTTTTTTATATCAATTTTATTGAATTATATAAATTATGCATGTAACTGTTGCTACATACTCCCTCCGTTTCTTTTTAATTTACTCACTTCACTTTGGGATAAAACCAAGGAAGAAGTACAAAAGTATGAGAGAGAAAATGAAAAGGTAGAGAGAAAAACTGAAAAGTGGGTTAAAATATTAAAAAGTGAATGACATGGGTGGAAAAAGAGGAGAAAGTAGATGTGACATGTTACCAAGAATAGAAAAAGCATCAATGTGTTGATTAAAAAGAAACAAACCAAAAAGGAAAGTGTGTAGATTAAAAAGAAACGGATGGAGTATCACCTTCTCAGTCAAATGGGCATGTTAAATCTAGTTTTGTATTGCATGATTACTGAATTTGAGTTGATGAAGGCGGCATTTTCATATTTAGTCTTGTAACTTTTTACTTTTTGTGTTTAGCACGTATGCATGAATATGAAAATACATTTTAGAAGAGTGTAATTTAAACAGTTTAGTGGTACAAATAAGAGTGAAAAAATATAGGGCGCACTATAAGTGGAATTACCAAAGATATCCATGGTTTGATTTGATAACGACTTTTGGTTCATAGGACATTACATTCAATGATAAGAGCTGAGATAGAATAATGTGTGAAAATTGTAGGGTTTCATGTCATGCTAATTGCCACGTAAACCCTAAAAAAATCTTCAAAGAAGGTTTATGATTATCATGCTTGAAAATTTCACCGTCCAGATTAGTGACCATTGCTTAATAGTACTTGTTGTGGAAAGCATGATTTAATAATGAAAATGAATGATTGTGATATTATCACAAAGACCATTCATCCAAGATTGGCCATATATAATTTTCAAAATATCTAGTTTTCCTTAATTATTTATTCCTTTTTTTTAGGGTATGATGTGTATTAACTATTTCGTCCCCATAAACATATTCATCCAAATTGTTTCCTTTATTAGAAATATATTAAATTTTTTTTATATATCTATTAAATTTAAAAATATTTTTCCCCAAAAAAAATATACAATATAAAAAAAAATACTACTCCCTCTGTTTTTTTTATCATTCTCATTTTCCAATGCGTCTTCCAACTTAAATATCCTTATATATTAAATTATAACGATTGAATATTAATAATTCTTAATTGAGACGAATCAAAACATAAAAGTATCAAACAAAGACCACAAGGATTATATTTTTCGTATAAATTGAAAAAAATCGAGAAGATTCTCCCAAGCATTAATAGTCTAGCAAGATTCCAAGAAAGATAAAAGATAAAAAAAAACAAAAAATGCAGTTGCATCTAAAAAATAGAGGAAGTAATACAAATATAATTACAAAAACATTAACCAGAAGCATATTGTACATTTGTACTGGATGCTCCTGAGTGTACAACACAATATTAGACGTAAATTCATTTCCATTCATATAATGATGGCATCTCAATTTTACAATGTATTTTCATATGTTTATAACTACAATTACATCTCAAAAAGATGAAAAAGGATACAAAAATAACTACAATAATATCTCTTTTTTGTTTGACATTTTAATTCCTTTTCTAATGACAAGAATTACCTAGTGCTCTTCACTAATAATTAACCATGTAGAGCTTCTAATTCCCAATGAATAAAGAATTTCCCAACCAAATTTGGGACCCACCTTTTTTTTTCTGTACATTTATCAGTATCAACCAAATGATTAATTAAAAAAACACTCCAATTAACTGGAGTTAATCACGCTGGTAACCCCAATTAGTAGCAATCTTGCAGGAAACAAGAGCACAACAAGCAAATGCATATGTTGTGATGCAACAAGCCTACTAAACCGTTTCAAGGACTCTTTCCCATTCTTAACAATGCCAGCAAACTTAAATTGAGCCTGACCCACATTAATCGGGCCCACGACGATACTTGTACCAGCAACACGCGGGGTCACAAGAGGCCACCAGACCTTACGACGTCGTTCCCTCTCGGCCCTGCGTATGCGGCTGAGCTCTTGACGGATCACGCCTCTTACACACTTGAGGTACGAGTTCATGTCGTGATCACGTTGAATAGTACCGCCATTTCCATAGGCGGATCGGTCACTTAAGATCTCGAGCGGATGGGGTGTGTTTAGGAATGCATTCTTCGCTGCCCGGAGTTGCTTTTCCCCCTCGGAGGCATCGAATGTCTTGCAAGTTAGGAAGTAAAGACCACTTCCTTTAGGAAGTAGATCGTGTTGCGGAGAGAAATTATCATCCGGCTGTAAAACCAGCATCTCTCCCATGGGTGCATAGAGTAGCTTCTGCAATGAAAATGGTCATATATGTCAAAAAGGACAGGTAGATGCTAGATACAAGATACTCCTTCCGGTCTTTATTAGTTTACCCCTTTCTATGGGGCACATTTACAGATACACTAATTTGAACCTTAATATCTCTAATTATCAATAAGCAAAAATTACAAAAATTTGATATTTAGATACTACACATTGAGATGAATCTAACAAGATCTCATCATGACTATATTTTTCCTTAAGTACAAATCACAAGAGATAGTCAAAGTCATGTATGTGAATAGTGTTAAAATTCAAAAGGGGTAAACTAATAAAGACCGGAGGTAGTACTTTTCAAAGTGTATGCGGATGTGGTATGTACCCAAATCAAGCCATACAACATTTGATACTCCTTTAGTCCTAATTTCTAAGATCATAAACTTTCTAAGTTAACCCAAAATTAAGCCATTCAACGTTTTATACCGTCATTTATTTTTGCTAATATGGGTAAACATGTCTACATCTTGTATGAAGAGATGATTAATTACCTGGTTATTCAGGCAAGGATGGTTGCGGAAACTTCCATTCACGGCTTTGAGTAGCTGTGCAGCAGGCCTAGGGTAGTTGCAAGAGAAAGCCCGGGGTACAATATCACGATGCATCACAACAGCCTGAATGTGGCTCTTGGGCAATCCAAGCTTATGAAGCAGCTTATCCCCTCCACACATGACAGAGGGTGCGCCAAAGGTGATGACAGGAAGAAGTGAGGCATATGGAACCTCCCCTCGCATCAGTAACATGAGGTTTATGAGCAATGACAAGCTTCCACCGAGTGAATGACCCGTGAACCGGAATTTGGCACGGCTTCCATGAGTTTTCATATAGGCGTGAACCTCAGGCAACATCTGCAGATACATGCCCTTTGCAGCTTCGTATATGCCTCTATGAACAAGCACGTCTAGACCCTGAGAAGGATAAGGGAATGAACAAGTTAAACCAAATTAACAAGCTATAGAAAAAGATATGGATAAAATATGAAAACAAGAAGAGGGAAAAAATCTCTCAAAAATAGCAGGTTTCAGAAACTGTAATTACCTCGAATTGAACAGGTTCAAAGAGTAGGTTAGCCTGCCAAGAAGCTAGAGTCTCAGAGCCCTACACAACATTAGTTTCAAGCAATAATTAGATAAAAATTCGATTAGATCGACTAAAATGCAATGCCTATGAATTTCGTTAAACCTGGAAAAAATTTACCCCACCCAAAATTCAAGGTAATCTGAAAGACCCAAAATGGGATGCAAAACCAACTTGTTCCAAAGCCGGTTTACCCATCCCAAAACTGATATGATCAACCATATAGTAAATTTAAACACAAAGGGTGCGCGATCTCTTCACCTTATAAGAATAAGTTTCAGGAAAAATAAGTTCAGGTGAAGAGAACTCACCCTAAATCTCATTGATGAGAAGAATATGAATTATAACATGACGATCAACAATGTACTAACAAAACTGAGTCCAAATCAAATTACCTGAATGACAAAAAATCTAGTGGCGTTCTTATCATCGTCACAAATGTACCACTCACACGGCGACGAACTGATTGAATTCAGATCATCTGCCACTGCCTGCTTCACTTCCTCTTTTGCAGCAACCACAGCAGTTACTGAATCTGTGGTAGCCATAAGAGATGCCATCTCTGAGTTGATGTTGAGATTTTCATTGCTCCTACTATCCTCGTTCGATGTATGATCCACATTGTCTTTTGAGGAATTAGAGGAAAGCAAAGTTCTAGTCCGAGAATGCAAATAAGAAGCAGCGGATGCAGCAACTTGAAAAGCTGCAGATTCTCGCACTCGAGATTGTTCATTCTTCTGTTCATCACTTTGCTCTGCCTCTACTTGAGATTTTTCCTTGTTTTCAGCTTCATCAGATTGTGGCTCAGCTTCAGCTTTGGCTAATTGTTCTTTCTTTTCAGCTTCAGCTAACTGTTCTCTCTTTTCGATTGAAGAAGTTACATAACGTAGACGATAGCGCTTCAGAAGATTTTTTGGCTGCATATAGGATGCAAAAGATAGTTAATATCAATTAAAAACAAGATGAACAACAATATAGTTATTTAAAATGCGAGAGGATGGATTAACTAAAGCCAGCAAAAGAACTTAATTTACACATACAGGTTATCATGCATTCGAATCAGTATTACCTAATTCGCGGTACAAAAATTGGGTTTGAACCACAATTAGCTTCCTAATAATGTTAAAAAATGCCCAACAGTGTACCACTTGCATGTAACATTCCATCTTTTTTGGATTACAGTTTGTGGGGTTTTAATGAATTCGGCAACACTGGTGCAAATTAGTAAAAATTGCAGCTATTTACTTCAAAAGGGATTACTCCCTCATTCATGCATACAAATGATACAACATACAAGTAATTAAGAGTTAACTATTAACTTCGGAAAATTTTTGGCAGCCAATTAAAACACAATTCGAAAACAGGAAATAGCACACTTAGGCTCTGTTTGGTTGGACGAAGAATATTACAATTCAATGATTTTCCAAGGGAAACACAATTATAAATTAGTTTTCCTTTCTTTACTTCCTCATAAGATGGATGGGAGGAAAGAAAACGGAAGGTAGTAAATATGGAGGATTAGTTTGGAAAGCAAAATGTTTTCGATCATTAGTTGAGCAATTTTCACCCTTTAACAACTAAACAAAGTAAAATGTGAAAACCACCTTTCCTGAACAATGTTTTCCTCCCAACCAAACGCTCTATCGTTTATTTACTTTTTGACAAGAACCAAACAATCTCTTAAAAGGGAAATAAATCATATCAGCATTCAAGGAAAATAGACCCACATTATTTCTTGGACCACAGCACCAAACTATTTTTACAATTACATAGTTAGCTAAATTAGCTGACCTCTAAATTAGCTAACCTCTATATACTTCCTAAGGTTCCAGTTAATGTCAATAATTGAATTTGTTGGTAACTTGATTGTGATCATAGAAGAACAAATTCTAGTTTAAGGTATACAATTCTGATTAAAACAGGGAATCTGTTAAAAAGGTCCAAGGAAGTTTAGATTACTGATTTGCCCTTTTCCTTTATGTAGTGTTCCTAATAACAAATTGCAAGTAGTTGCAATCAACCACATATTCCAGATCAGAACAACTTTCAGCTAAAAAAAAAGCTCAAAAAACATACAGGAGTACAATATAACCTTAATTTTAACAACTCATACACAAACAAAGAAGAAATATAATCCTAATAAACCATCATTTCCATTAAATCATACCATCATTAAAAGATTTTAACTCCAAATTCATAAATCAGATGTTAACATTCTGGCATTTACCCATCAAATAAACCATTCATTCTATAGATGATCATATTAAAAACTATGACTACCTTATAAAACAGTAATAATGTAATTACTACCATTAACATTATTATAATTCATCACCAAAAACACCCAAATGATCATATTTTTTAAAAAAAATCAAACCCACATGAAAAAACATGAAATTAAAACCAAAAAATGGAGTAAAAATTATAAAAGATCATACCTTGATGCTAGGTATACAATAAGCCAAGCTCCCCAAATAAGACATTTGAGCATACATTTTAGCCTCACTCAAAGAAACTTTTTTTAACATCTTAGAAAATGAATTTCTATCAAAAACTACATTCTTTTTTTCATCATCATCATCATCAAAATCATCCTCACTATCACAAAAACACCCTTCAATTTCATCCCCCTCACAAGAAGAAGTGAAATTCCCAATTTGCCCCTCATTTTCTCTTTCCTCAACCTTAACATCATCATCTTTCCCTTGCTTCTCAGAAGACCAAAGTGACCTAACATGAAGGATCTTCAAAACCCAATTACCATTTTGCCCCTCCACATTATTCACCTCATCTTCTTCTTCTTCTTCCTCCATCAAAACGGCGTCGTCCAAGGTCACACCTTTAGACCCATTTTTTCTCCCTCCCCCAAAAAATAAAGATTTAAAAGGGTAATTAAAAGATGAAAACTTTAACAATGAAGAAGATGAAGAAGACGACGCCGTTTTATCAACTGATATTGCATTGCTCGTCGGCGCCGATGACCTACCCACAGAAGAAATTGATGGGCCGGGCCTAAATAAATCCATCCCATTATTCACTGAGATCGATGAGCCCAGCCCATGTAGCCCAGATCTCACACAAAGACTATCCATCTTTCTTTTTTTTTATTAAAAAAAAAATCTCTCTTTCAAACTTTTTTTTGTTTTTGATATTTGAATTCTTCTTCTTTTTATTCTGGGTTGTTTTCTTTGTGATACTTTCTGTTGATAAATTAATAATTAATAAATAAAGATTTCAACTTTTTGATTGGTTGATTTATTTATATAGGAAGAAGAAGAAAGAGGAGAGAGAAAATTAGGGGAAACGTGGAAGTGGGGAAGTAGCAGGTGGCTAAATTAGCTGCAATTGCAAATACGTGTGTTTCAATCTTTGTGTGTGTGTATGATAAATATGAGAAGAGATGTTTAAGTTACAATGAAATTTGATGGAGAAAAGAAGAAGAAAAGAAAAGTTATGTAGGTAACCAAAACAAATAAAAACAAAAAATATCGCCTATCTTTATAGAAAACTTATTTTTATTGCCCTTTTCTCATCACTTTCTCTCAAGTATTCTTAATTATTTCTATTTTTAATTATATTTGGATAAAAAGTGACAAAAAAAGTCCAATATGAAAATAAAAAAGGTTTTATTGATATTTTGTTGGGGCCCTATTACTAAATTGGTAAATAATTTCTTTTTTGATTGATGGTAAAAAAAAGATTATTCATCAGCAATATTGATATGGTAGAGGTACATTGGTAAATAAGTACTTTGGTGTTATATACTTCTGTCTGTTTTTTTTTTTTTTAATTATTTCTACCATTTTGACTTTTAAAACTATTTACATTTTGATATCTCGTACTTCATCTGTTCTGAAATAAGTGAAACACTTCTATCAAAAAGTTCTCGCATAAAATAGAGAAGTATTTTACTTCTTTCAGAACGGAAGAAGTATTGTTTATACATAAGGAAAACTATAGTAATGTGAGATCTTGTTTGATTCTTCTTGATACATATTTTCTATATTTAACTTTTTTCAATTGGATTAGCTTAAATTTAGATGCAATATGAATACATATTTTCTTAATAATTTTTTTTGCCTCGATACGCTGTATCATTGTTGTTTTGGTTCTTATATCAAGGAGAAGGAGGGGGAAAAGGAAAACAAAATATAAATGAGTAGCTTGTTACAATTTAAGGACAAGTTTAAGTTATATCCAACAAGAATAAGTTAAATGCCAAAGCTTACATATACATGAATCTAAAACTATTTTTCATTTCAATTTATCTAAAAACCTTTTATTTTTTTTATATATGGTCGCTAATTTTTTTCAAAATTTGATTCCATTAAAAATACCTTCTTTAATACCAATGTGCCAATTTTCCCCAATATGCTTTCGTTGGCTTGTCATATACTACCTCCGTTTTTTTTAATAGTTACACTTTCACTTTTGACACTATTCACAAATTTTCCTTTGACTATCATTTGTGATTTATGGTTAAGAGAAAATCTAGTCATGTGGGGTCTTGTTTGATTCGTCTCGATATGTATTTTTAGAATATCGATTTTTTTATATTTTTTACAAATACAAAATTAGAGATATAAAGGCTCAAAGTAGTGCATCAACATGCGTGAAAAGTGTAAGTGTAACTATTGAAAAGAAACGAAGGTAGTAATACGTGGAATAGTAGAGTACTCCACTTGCAATAATGGCTTATCCATATTTCAGATAAATTGTTTTTTGTAAGAAATGGCAATTTGCAAATTGGTAAAATTGACCCCTCTTCTATACGTGACTGAGATGATTGAGTTGGAGGAATAACAATTTTTTTTTTCATTTTGACATGATTCTAAATGAATCATTTGACATTTAATATGATTGATATTGTGTTTTAAGGGATTTGTTTGAGTTACTGACATAATATAATTGTTCAAAATATATGAAAATTATTCAGAAATTAAACAAGAGTTTGGATGATGTTGGAGCTAGTGAAGATAAAGCAACAACAAAAACATCAAAGCCTGATTGTCACTTAGCTACACCAGTCACAATATTAGTGCTAATCGTCCATATAGGTTTTTTACTTTTGTGACTCAGTTTTTACCAAAGATATTGAATCCATTCCAAAAAGGAAATACTATATTTTAACTAGCTAAATTTAAGGCTAATTAGATTTAGTAAGAATTATACACTTAGTTTTTTTTTTGGTAAGTTCAACACTTTGATTTTTGCAATATTCACACATCTTAACTCGATCGCACCTTTTTATTAATATATAGAAACAAAAATGATGAATTGATAATATAAGATGTTGTGGATTTGTTTTAATAAATATATTCATAATATCAAATTTTATACTCCTTCTGTCCTATAATATAGTGTTTGTTTCTTTTTTACACGGTCTCCAAGATAAACAATTGACCTTCGATATCTTCAATTTCTTATTAATAAAAAGAATATAAAAAGTTAATATTATGAAACTACATATTGAGGCGAATCTAACAAGATCGCACATGACTATTTTTTTTTATATATATATACAAATGAGAATATTTAGTTAAAAATTTTAAAGTTTGACCATAAAAAAATAAACAAACGCTATATTATGGAATAGAGGTGGCAGTATATATGGAAACACTATGTAGGATTCAGGTGAAGAAGGGGAAGCTAGTGGAAACATTTCAATGCAAAAGTCTCCTACTTGAATTGGCAAACCGACCAATCACATGAGGGGGGGCCAACTTTCGGGATGTCAGCTTTTGTGGCACACGAATTGAACTCTGCATGATACATACAGCTACCCCTCAAAAGTTTTGGGGGGCATATGAACTGAATAAATAATTTATCAGGTAGAAAGCAAATAAGGCCATGTTCTTTTGAACTTATTTTTAGCCGTGTTTAGATCAGTTATTCTCTGTATTTTAGTTTCTCTTAGTTCAGTTCAGTTTCGTTCAGTTCAGTTCAGATTCTCTCAGTTCAAAAAAACAGGACTTAAGTATTTTATAATTTCGCACACAACAATTTGTTCACTAAGCACTGATATACCCTTTTAAGTATCCATCTTCTGTAAGGCAATAAGAAAGCAAATATCTCTGTTTGTGTCACCATAAATATCTCTTTTATCCTTTTCTCCTATTTGGGTGGCAATAGCAATTGTAGTAACTTTGTTCTTGTTTCTCAATGATACCGAAATGAAGTGCGCATGGTAATAACTAATAAGTGTTCATTTTGTTACTTGTTAAGATCCTTGCATGATTACACGCATATAACAAAAATTTGGTAGTTTTTTTTATTTATTTCTACTAATAGTCTACAATACATTCTTAATAATAATAGGTATGAATAAAGTATGTTTTATTTACATGGATTCTCTTGAAATTATTAGAACTGAACTTATTTGACTCATCTGAACTTATTGAAATTTATCGCACTTCAATTTCTATGGTGTTAAAACTTATCTAACTTATCGAATATGTGGTATTTCATTAGTGGTATATTAGGGTAAATTGGGCAAATAGGAATTTATTAGGATGTAGTCATTGAAATCAAGAGTTAATGATAAAAAATACTTAGAGTGAGTTTATCCCTCAAACTCAACTCCAAACTTCAAACTGTACCACATCAACTTTCAACTACTTTTAAATTTTAAAAACTCACTTCAGAGTTCAGATCATTCCAATTTATACTTTATTACTCAGACATATGACTTTTTTTTACTAGCCACAAAAATATCCTTTACATGGCAAGAGTCTTGGGAAGAGTCTTGAAAAACAAAACCTAACCCAAGACTCTGTCCAAGACTTTACCCAAATATCGCTGAGTCTTGTTGAGTCTTGCGGTCTTGCCACAAGACTCCGTGCAAGACTGCCCTCAAGCCCCTCGATACTCTCACCTAATAGTTATGGCATACAGTTAATTTTTAAAGATATTGAGAGAGTATGTAGTGAAAAAACAAATTACTCATTATGAAAAAATCCGTTACTTTTTTTTGTCACAAAAGTTGCCATGTTCCCCAAATTAGTTGGAAAGTAGGTGGGACCATGAGAGTTGAGAATACCTGAATTTTGCACCATTCTTGTACGCAGGGAAGTAAACTAATCTGATGGATCCAAAGTTATTAAATTGATTGCTGGTAATTAGATGGTTAGGTGGGTGGGAATAAATTTATTAACAGCAATTAGTTGGTAAAATTTCTTGTTTATGGACCAAATACACATGTTCGAGTCACCCACGTTAATGAAAGATTATGAATTACTCGATACTCCTTGGTCCTTACTCTTTAGCACCATAATATACTCCTAGTTATAGATTATCCTTGTACATAATTAACTTTTAAGAACTAACCTAATTTAGTCATCAATTTAAATTTTTGTTTGTTAGAATGTTAGGTTTCATGTTATTCTCTTATCCTTCGTCTATTTCCTCTTTAGGTAGTAACATATAGTGTTTCTTATCATGCTTATCTTGTATTAAATAGGTTAAGGGAAAACTAATTGATTAGCTAAGATATTATAATTACAAGACCAACAAACACATATGTGAAGATTTCTAACCATGACTTTATCAATACATACATTTATTATCGTTTTGAGTTAAGCCAAAAACAAGTATATGGAAACCACAAAAGTAATTTTACGTTTATATTGTTACTCTTTAATAACATTATTTGTTGTCAATTTTCAATAACATGATTAGTATGTATGATAACTTTTAAATTCGTTGTATTTCTTGCAATTTAGTTTTTATGGTTGGAAGGTAAGGATGGATCAGACCGAATATTTTCTCCCTCTTTAAACTTGTTATTTTCGACTTTTTATTGTTTCTTTGTTTTTTTACGTGTTTCTTTATCATATCTGTTACTTTACAATGCTAATGTTAAAATAGCTTTTTCTTTTAGACTATTAATGTAAAAGTATTGGTCACTAAATATTTTTAGGGTTTTTCTACGTTATACCCTTGTATTTTTTCAATTTCTACATTGTATCCCAACCTTTTAAAAATGCCACACGGTACCCTCAAACTTACCTTTTTTAATGCACAATGACCCTACCGCTAATTATACGTCATCATTATTTCTTTCTACTACTTTTTAATCCACTTTGGAACTAATCTAATTTGTGAATATTCCCTCCAAGCGTTAAATTATGTATAAGTTATATAAGTTCCCATAAATTAAAAAAATTAAACGAAATTAATGACATAAAATGAGGGCATTTTTTAATAAAAAAAGTTATCTTTAAGAAAATTTTTAAATATTTAAAAAACTTTAAAACAACGTATAAACATAAAAACAAGAAGTATAACGTAGAAAAACCCATATTTTTAAATGTAACTATTGATCACCTTACATACAAGAAGTATTGAACAAAAAGATATAGAGATTGAGTAGTTGAGAACTAGCCATGAGTCAAGTTACTATTATTCAATACTCTCTCAACTATCAAAGTTGACTAATATGGGCGTAATTGCATAAACCCATTAATTTATGAACATATGTCCGTAATGTCCTGGTTCTAGTCCTGAATAGTATTTTTTTAATGAGATAATCTAAGGAATTAGGCTTCTTCTCCAAATATCTTCATGAAACATAAAGAATTGATGATAAGAAAAACTTCCTCCATTCCTCGTCCAAGGTTCTTTATTGAATGATCATTTATGGGTTTATCCGAATGAGCTATGGTTGTTGCTTCTTGTGAGAAAAGGTAGGAGTAAATATGACTACCTAATAAATTATTTAACCTACTACTGCATTATTTGTTAAGGGACTTGAGAGTATATCCTAAATCTGTTGTTCTTGTTCCTTTGTCTTGTTTGGAGAAAATCCTGGTGCATAAGCATAACTTATATTAAGAATTTTTCGATTGTCTATACTAATATTTTTCGAGTGTCTATACAGCATGTCTATACAGCATGTGCTTCATATTGCTTAATACTATGTATATTACAATGCCACGAAACAAAAGAACTTTTGTACGTTAAATCACAAATTGTGGCGTCGGAAAAATTTACATTAACTAAAACTTGAATTACAACTTAGGGACATTACATCCAAACGAAGAACAGAAAATAACCAAATTGTGTATCCGGAAATAATAAGTATCATCATATTCTATAGTCATATAAGCCCTGACATATTTTAGCTAGCTTATCTATACGTGGGCCTTCAGAGTATTGGTAATTTGCATGTGGGGATAATGAGGTGATGGGTCTTGGGTTGGTAATATCTAAACGCAACAAATTGAAATTTTGTCGAACTAAAACGAAAACTTCTTCCTTGAAAAGAACTACAATCTCAAGAACATGAATGTACAACCTAAACTAGATACTTGGTCATGGAACTTAGGTGCGTACTTCATGCAGGTGTATGTTTTCTAAACTATAGATGCATTTTCTGAAAATATGCAACTGTATTTTGCTAAGAACCCTATGTATATGGTTCGCAACATAAGGATGATTCTCACGATAGAGACAGTTTTCAGAGGAAGCAGGTTTAGGAGTATAAATCATCACGAATATGATGCTATCGGTATGCATTCGACCACCAGAAACACTTGATTTATCATGACCGCCGAAATCAAAAAAATACAATGCTATATTTGATCATATCACAAATCCTAATTTCTCCCATCAACCGTGTTTTTGCAACCTCAGCAGAAGCCCCTTTATAAATACAGGAGATATGCAACTTGCAATATCAAGGAAAACCTATTCTACTCCATAAAAATGATAAATCAAGAAGGAAAAATTTTAAGAGAAGGCGGTAAAAGAAATCTATGGTAAGAGGTTCATCATGTTACAGTGAGCATATGGAAACATCCTAGGACAGCAAAAATTTCCCCCAATCAACATCTAACCGAGAATTTCTTTGATCTTCACCTTCTGATCTTTTGTTAATGAAGATGGAAACAAGACTTCAAACGTGACATAAAGATCCCCTTTTTTGTTGCTCAAATGCAGTGGCATTCCTTCCCCTTTAAACTTCTTTACTTGCTTAGGTTTCGTGACACCCTGAACATCATTGAGAATTGTCGAATTAATAAATCTACAATCTTAAGCTTCACTTTCTTTGAGTTATTTGGCGAAAGTTCACATGGTATTAAACTTCAAACATGCTAAGACATTAAGACTAGCGCAAGTATTTCCGACGTTCACAGATAAGTGCAATACTTGCAATTTGGTGGTTATATTTTTACTAGGAAGGGGGGCGTGTAAACTTGGTGAGCCAAACAAGAACTCGTTCAGTGTAAACGAATGCGAAAATGACTGAAGGTATAACCAAGTGATTAAACCCTCACCTCTGAACTGATGTCTACCAAATGTCCGTCAAGGTGTTTAATAGTCTTCTCAAATCCAACAAGTGCTTGAACCTGAAAGTACAAAGTAAAATACTTTAAAATAAAACAGAAGCATTCCTAATTTCAAGGTATAACAAAACAACTGATAGACGCCTTGGAATATTAGTGTGAAATCTCCTTGATCCTAAATGAACAATGACACAAAATCTAAACTGGCTGCGAACAGATTTACAAATGATTTAAGAGGAAAATTTCAGATGCCCAAAACAGGTCAACTTCAGGTGCCCAAAACAGGGCAAGCTCGTAGAAGCAATACAGGCTCAGATAAACCAGAAGCCTATCTACCTATTATGGGCAAAGCCCATTAACCAGAAGAATATTACTCTTCATCATATTGAACTCTCGAAGACCGTGCTTAACCTTTCCGATTTAGGGGCAACCATAATTGGTTAAGCAGAGTCACATAAAAGCATGTCCATGAAAGTGGACAAAGTAACCAGTAAATTGATAAAAATGCTAGTACAGCAACTAAACAACGAACAAAACCTATATAAACAGAGATATATACGCATAATACTCACCAAAGTAATAGTAACAGTTGTGCGCAAGTCATTGCCGTCTCTGTTGAAAACATCATGGGAGGCTGTACGAATACGAAACTGCATGGACAGGAGGTGGTTATTGTTATGTTATGATGTGCTATGATCTACTCAATCATACAAATTAGAAACAAAATTATAATCTAAAGATGTTTGTGTTTGGTAGAATTAGAGAGTCATCAACAAAATATAAGTCTAACCTTCAAATCCCCTGCTTCTCCATCAATTTTGGGCTCGCCATCTTCCCAGAAAGTTATTTCCTGCAGGATATATAAGTTAGAGCTTGTCAAAAAGGATAATTCAACTTTTAACTACTGGAGGGTGGGGGGGGGAGATCTAGGGAAGTGTCAAATTATGGACCTTGTGAAAATGTCAGTGATTACAGCAGGTTCGCTTTGAAATTTAGGTTAAGTTGGTTGTGGTTTGACTTTTGGTTGGGGTCCATTTATTTTAGTCTCATCACTGATGTGAGTTGAAAGCTTCTTGTTTAAGACCTCGAATTCCATGATACCATTTCAATTCGTGCCAACTCTTGAAAGGTCTAGTTAGTGATGATACTGTCTTTCAACCCTCACACAAAACTTAGACCAGCTTATTTCTGACTGACTATGCTGAGATATTCTCTAGGGAGGAGTCCTACTGTATTCGGTATTTGCATGTCTGCTCATCGATCATCTTCAATTCTAGTATTCTTCACTGTTATTTCAAGATCTTATATGAAGGATCTGAAGAAAACCAGTGAGGGAACAGACGCCTTCCCAAGAGTTAGAAAATGTAGCGAGGTTGAGTATCAGATGCCTTTAAAGTTAACATGCTACCTTTATTTTTATACGTGACTGTAGTTGTAGTTCATAACTAACAAAAGACCTTGATGCCTCCTACTACAGGGACAAGACCTACTTGCAGACTAATGTTTTTTCTTTTCTTTTTTTTTTTTTTGGTAAGGAGAAACCTTGACAAGATGGGGGAGTAAAGGAGATCCCAACTTGCCAGGAGTGAGAATCGATCCCAAGACCTCTTGGAACCAAGAGAGATGCTCTAACCACTGAGTTGTCCCTCAGTCTCTGCACACTTCAATGTTTAACAACTATTTGGTGATTGTATTTCCCTAAACTGTACTCCCTAACTTTGCAGTTCAAAAAAAAAAAAAAAAAAAAAACAAACAAAGCCTCTTTACTAGTCTCAAGACTCACAACCAATTAAGTATTAAATTGCACATGTGTGGACCTACCTAAACCCACCAACAATAGGTCCATATTAGGAGGGTGTTATTAGTGTCGAAGTTTCTGTACTAAGTGAATAATAGCAGAACCACGTCAGTAAAGCACCTCTATAATATATGAGATTACAAATGTTAAAAAGGGACTTCCCCTCTGAAAAACTTGTATATGTTTTGATCCCAAAAAAAAAAGAATGAATAACTGAAGAAATGCAATATGGTCCAGGAGTAGGACAGACCGACAGAGTGATAATCAAGCCAACACTAAAAGTACATGACTTGATGAAAGAAGCATGAGGATCACAGCTTGGTTTCAGTTCTACTCCCTAAATTTTCTAATGTTCTAGCCACTTTCCTTTTACTTCCAGTTTTCTAAGTTTTACTTACTTTCACTATCTTCCTATGTTGACAGATTTTATACTCTCTTTTGCCCTCCAATGCCCCGTCAAGAGGGCTCTCCTCTCTTTCACAAAGAAGCCTCCACCATATTTGGTTTCTTCTGATGTGCCTTGCTCTCTATATCTACAGCTTATGACATTGCAAAACTGTACTCAGTCATTGATTTATTCAAACAGAATATAGTCTATATTCTCTAAATGCGATGATATTCAGTATGATGCATAAACAGTTCTTCAAAGACATCAAATCTCATACAAATTAATAAAACCTTACTTGTCCATCTTTCATCCCTTTCTCAATATCTACCGTTAAGGAATAACCTTCACGTTCAAATTTCACATTTGCACACTTGTCGCAAACCTGCAAAAAGTAGAATGAAGCATGTAAATTTATAGATAAGCAGCAACACAGCACGTAATAAAGCAGATCAAACTTCAAACATGATGGTCATAGCAATTATAGGAGCTAGATGACAGGCAGCAACACCCCACCCCCCAAACCTCACCCCCTTTTCAAAAGAGCAAAAAAGGTCAAGCATGATGGTCTGAAATATCCCCAGTGAAGCAAACCATGAAGGCTTAAATACAAGAGTACAGCCAGTAGAGCCTAATAGCCACCATGAGTGAGCCCATGTAAAATTTACGAAAAGTGAAAAAACCATACAGATAAGTTCAGCAAATATCTCTATTTAAAAAAGCGTCATAGAAATTGGTTAAAAGCATTTATAAATAGTATACCTGCTCCGTTATCTGCTGGTACATTCCCGGCCCAATTTGGCGATGATATACCTCGTTACGACAGTTGCAGTCTCTTTTTCCAGATGCTGGCTTTATGACATTTTTCTCCCTCCACACCTTGCATTTGAAACCCAGATAACATAAGCAATTAATAATGAACCTAGACTGAAGAGTACTGTCCAACTCTCTAGACTCCAATAAAAAGTATAAATCTTCTCCAGTGACCTATTGGCATACCACAGACCAAAAATGCTAATGCATGGCAAAGTCATTCATTTTCAAAAACTTATAGTGAGCCGGGGCATTTCTGAACATAATTAGGACATATGAGCAGATATGAAAAAACCGCGGACCACAGGCTTAAAAGCACACTAACCCTGACAAGATAATATTCTATACTTCGGGCAGGATGCACCTCACTATCCTTTATAATTTTTTTATAAGAATCATGAATTTTAGTGGGCCTTTATTCCCAAAGGAAGGGCACAATCATGGGTTAGTATGCAATTTTCAGCAATTCATATAGCGAATTCTTATTACCAATTGAATCAATGTGAGATAAAATTCACATGTATAAAAATACTTTTAGTTCAATACATGAATGACTTGCTTCGCTTAGTTGTACGCCCTTGACCTTCGCCTTCAATTATCCCTACGCTATAGGCAACACTTCAGAGGAGGTCATGCCTTTTAAACATTACTCAAAACACACAACAAACACAAAAACGATTCCTTATGATGCAAAGTACTTCAAATGAAACAGTGTTTAGGGGGAGAAGAGGATTTTTTTTTTTCTGCGCTAGATTTTCTTTTTCAATCAAGATTCAAGAACTTCTTGTTATATCAAGAGCAAGCCAAACCACAATAACAGGCCAACAGGACAATATTATCCAACCTTAAACATAGAGAAATTGTTGCTCCTAATAAATGTGTCTTTATTCGTAAATGCATAAATTATGTGACGTTTCACAGTTACAACGAAGTACTGCGTCCCAATATTTGCTTGCTGTGTGATCAGATCAGTGTCTTTTCTATAGCAGTAATTATACATAGTATTACCATCCTACCTTCAATGTACCTCCCATGTACAGGTCTTCCAACGATGCTTCTAGATCTACAATCACGTCATCTCCTTTCACTACTTTTTCTTCTTCCTCTTCCATACCTCCTCCAAAGAATCTGGAAGAATACCAAATTTTGAAGATTAACTTGCAGATCACACTGCCATGCATTAAGCTAACTCATTGCACATGGAATTAGAAGACACAGAAGCTGTGGAGCAATAGATCTTGCTCACAATTTGTAGCTACAATAACAAACATGACCCTAACGATTCTCATTAGAGCAGGGTCTCCGTAAGTAAAAGTAATTTGTAGCTGGGTTAAGTGCTTATACATATCCTTCAATTGCAGAGCAGAAAATAAGGCAAACAATCCCATTTAAAATATATATTTTCAGTATAAAGAAACATCATGAATATGAATGCACTGTTAATTAAGGAAAGTGCTACAGGATTGGTGTTATTTTCAATTTTGTTAGGAAAGAAAGGGATGGGATAAACCAAAGACCACTACAATTGTGGGGAAAGGTTGTCTTTAACCTTCCTTCAATAATGTGCAGATAGAAGGGTGCCACCAAGTTTGCCAGATATATAAACAAATGTTCCTATGCCAATTATTAATCATTGCAGTGGTTTAAGCTAACACTAAAGTGTTTCTGCATTGAAAAGTGACCATAATTTCTTCCTCCTCCTATGTTCCCTTTTTTTATTTTTCCTTCTAGCAATTCTAATGCGTATAGGGAGAGTTCTATGCTTGAAATGATTTGAAAATTTAATCCTTATTTACCCATAAACCTATTTCCTAGCCTATAAGACTAACAAAATGGTCTAAATTGAATAAAAAAGTTTTCCCTTCCTTACTTTCTTTTAAGAGTTCCAAAGAGCAGAGACAGAGTTCCACAATGTTGCGCCGTGACATTCACATATTTTTAACAGTCAGGAAAGTTGTGATAACCTACATGATCTGTAGCTCGGCCATTACAAATGTGATCTCTTTTTCTTTCATTTGTTACCCAAATTGACCAGTTAACGAAATCAAATTTGTTCTCAGCAACAGCATTTTAGCAGAATATCCAAGTCAATATAAATATATATATTTCTTGAAGGATAACAAGAAAAAAACATTGACATAAGAAAACCAACTTCAATTCTAGTTGCACCACTCTTTCCGCGGGCTCAGCAAACATCAGGATAAAAGGGGGAATCAACTTACTGGCTGAATATGTCCTGAAAACCCATCCCACCACCACCACCACCTCCGCCGCCACTTGCAGCGTATTGTTTAAGACCCTCCTCACCATACCTATCATAAATTTTCCTCTTCTCACCATCTGTCAAAACTTCGTAAGCTGCCAAAAAAACAAGCAAGAGTTAAAAATTAGATCCAAAAACACAGCATCTCCCTAACCTCCATCAAATTTAAAATAATGCACATACTCTAATACTAATCAGAAAGAAGCAATTTTCGTACACAATAACCTTATATATAGCACCTTTTGAAATCAACTAATATATTTTACTCAATTTATTTTCTAAAACAGAAGCAACATTTCAAGACATTCTTATTCAAAAATGATCTAATCACCCTCAATTGACAACCATACAACTCTAAATTAACGATCAACGAGTAATAATCATCAGCATTTTACCCTTGATTAACAAATTGGAATATTAATTAGGTCAATTTGAATTTATAACAAACTTCCGAACTATATTTCCTAAAAAAAGCAATCAAATAATCTATAAACAATCATTCATTAGAACTTACCATTATTAATCTCCGCAAATTTCTTGTTCGCCTCCTCATTTCCTTGATTCTTATCAGGATGATACTTCAACGCGAGCTTCCTGTACGCTCTTTTGATCTGATCCTCTGAAGCTCCTTTAGGAACTTGCAATATATCATAGTAACTCTTCCTAATTTTTCATCAATAACAATAAAAAATATCAATAAAAATCAGCTCATTATTCAAATTCTTCATCACCATTGATAAAAAATAAAAGAGAAAAAAAAAAGAACATACGCTGCAATGGCGATAAAAAAAAAAAAAAAAATCAATAAAAAAATCAGCTCGTTATTCAAATTCTTCAAAGTAAAAACAACAATTTCTTAATCAACCTTGATCAAATTAAGAGAGAGAAAAATGAACATACGCTGCAATGGTGAAAACACTGTACGACAAAATGCAAAAGAGAATCAACAAATTCATCGTTGTTCTCCGATTCGCCATTGATTTGAGATGAGTGAGAGATTCGTGATCTCTCCACTCCGAAATTCAAATTCTAGGGTTTTGATGAAGAAATCACTCGAATTTTTCCGCGCAATAATCGAAATCAAACAATTGAAATTCCTTTCTCAAAATCGCGAAAAATTAAAGTCGAATTTGTAAAGCTTTTCTCTCTCCTTCGCAAAGTGATTTTCTCTCTCCTCTGTGAACGATGGTGTTCTTCAATCTTCAGTGTTATATTTTTCGGTTTTGTGAGAGAGTGTCAAAACGACTGAGTATATTCATTCAAAGCGACGTGTTCTTCATATAATTCGACCAATCAGAGAGGAGTTTTTGTTGTTTACGTCCAATTGGTGAGTGCCACGTGGATGCTCGTTTAAAGTTTGGGGTGTTAGCGTATCAAAAGGGTTTTAAGGACGAGAGAGATTGTGCACTTTGCATGGAGATGAAAATGTATATTTGGATCAATATGTGTGTTATGTAAATAATTTGGAGGCATGAGTAAAAACTATTTTTGGAAATTCTATTATGCTAATATGTGTTAGTTTAGTCTCTCTATGGGTCGACATTTTAAGTACTAGTATTTTTTGCACGCGATGTGTGCGTGACATCACGTATGCGTGATTTTGTAAATATTTTCAATTTTATCCTCATTCATGAGAGAAGTTGAAATAAGAGGAAGGAGAAGATGAGAAAATGAAGAAGTAGAAAAAACTGCCTTTACAATTAATTAGTGCATTAAAAAAAAAATGGAAAAGGTGAACACAATGAAGTAAAGTAACTGCTTGGCCGTCTATTTTAACGCAAATGTTAGGATTCTTTTCCCCCTTTTTTTTCCTTATTTTACTTTTGTTTATAAATTTATTAAATGGATGCAATTGTAATTTTTGTTTATAGTTGGGGGTAATTTGGGCAATTTAAGTGGACACCAAAGTCCTCAAGAGTTGCCTTATATAATAGAGATTAACATTATCATCTTAAAGTATAATATTAACTAGCATTATATGCACGCGATGCGTGCGACAATATATTAATATTAATAGTAACATCAAAAAGTGTTAAAATCTAACTTAAGAGTTTAATATTTATGGTGAATAATATTGATGAGGGTTATGATTTTTTATTTGCAATACTCTAGTGTAAAGAGTAATGTTTTCCAGAAAAGGATTATGTCGAGGTGGGAATTAAGATATGTTATCTTGTATTTGTTAGATAATTCAACAACTCTCCTTTTAAGCAATAATCTAGGTTATTTATTTATTTATTTAAAAATACATATATTTTATAGATGTATTTTATGAGTAAGTTCAAATTAATTTCACTGGGTAATTGAGGTTTTTAGGCATACTACGCTGAGTAGTGCTTCAATAAAAAAATATAAAAGTTGATATTATCTAATGATGTATGGTTATCTTTTTAATTATTTATTATCCCAACTTATGGTGAGCTCCAAAAAATAAAAATAAAATGAATATTCTCTAAGTTTCTTAATTCTTTTATGGTTTGTTAATGCACGTTATTTGAAATTGTTATTGCAACTGAGAGTTTATATAATAAGAATGTCTGTAAATCTTTGCTTTTATAATTGTTTGAAAATTGATTTAGTCATCAGTTTATATTTTCAATTGTGAGTTTCATCTATTTACATATTTTTATGTATTTCTTTTTGGTAATGTAGAACTTTCCTTATTACCTATATTTGTAAATGAGGAAAGTATTAAGAAAATCTTTTCTTTATTATTTTTTGTGAGTTTAAGGGTATATAAGTCTTTTCAAAGAAGGATACCATAGCTCCCCCCTTGACTTATATAATAGAGATGAATGAAAATTTTTCTTAATCGGGACATAGCTTGGGCCTAATAACTAGTTTATAATAAAAGGCGTACTCGTGCTAGTATATCTTTATTCTCCCTAATTGAATGGGGCTTACTCCTTGTCATCCACTTACATTTGAAAAATTTACTAATATGGTTATTGAATGTCCTGAATCACATCCTCGATTTCAATATTAAGAACTTAACCATAACCTATGTAATCTCGAATAATCTTATTTCAAAATGAACTATAATAAATGAAATGTTAAACGAAAATATATATACTAGTAATCAATTTAATACACAAAATCACAAATGTCATCCATGTACAAAAGTTAAGATCGACACCTAAATCTTGTACAATTTCGAATTTAATTATAAGGAGAAAGAGTCCACTTCACAAGATTAATGATGTTCCACTTTAAAATCATGTATGACGATAAAGGGAGTTGCCTCTTTGTCTCATAAAGTAAACTCATATCTCTTCTTTTATTAAGTGGAACATTCACATATTTTGTGCGCTATACATCATAGATTCAACATTACCACTACATGTCTAGAAACTTATTAAAAGTACACATTTCTTTGTCAAAAACATTTCGGTAGAACGCTATCTAAATTATAATTTCGTAACATTGTTTATTTGATTGGATTAGTAAGTTTGGATTTTGATATTTAGATACATATATCATGATGGGTCATATTTTGTTAGATCCAAATGCCGCAGCTGGATTTTAAACCTAAACCAAGTTCAAATGGACCCAGTATTAATTATGGGCATCATTTATTTCTAGAATAGAAGGTTCAAGTGGAAGCCCAAACCAACTAAGTCCTTTTGTGTCGAATGCTTAGGCACCAACCTATATTTGGTTATTGGTGTAACTAGGGCTGTTCACCGGTCCAAGACCGGACCGGACCGGACCTGCTTGGACCGGTGGACCGGATTTGTAGGATTTGGTGGACCGGGGACCGGACCTGATTTTTCCGGTCCGGTCTAGGTCTGGACCGGAAAAATCGGTCCGGGTCCCCGGTCCGAACCCGATTTTCGATTTTTTTTTTTTTTTTTTTTGATTTTAAATATTCTATTTGGACTTGTTGGACCTGTTTGGACCTGCAAAAATGACTTGGGCTAGCAGTTTTAAAAAAAAAAATACTAAAATTTCGGATTTTCGGTCCGGACCTGATTTTTCCGGGTTTGGACCGGACCGGACCGGAAACATGGAATCGTCACTTTCCACGGACCGGGGAATCTCCGGTCCGGTCCAATTTTCGGTCCGACCCACCCATGTGAACAGCCCTAGGTGTAACCGAGGTAAATATGATGTGAATATGTGTACAAACTAAGTAGTAAGCTGATATCAACCTATCATTACAATATATACTTCCTTCGTTTTTTAATAATTGCAACACATAGAGGTTGCACATTTTTTAAGAAGAAGGAAGAGATAGAGAGAGATGAAAAAAGGGACCCATGTGATAAGAAGAGAGATAAAGAGAAAACATATTCAAATTTAGTAATGTTGCAATTAGTATGAAACTTCCAAATAAAGGAAATGTTGCAATAATAAGAGAATGGAGGAAGTAAAATATTTGTTGACATGCCATAAAATAAAATAAAAAATTTGTGGACACTTTTTTACCAAAAGTATGGAGAGTTACACATGAACCAATATGAATTAATTATTTGCATTGGAAACCTTATGAGATTCAACAATGTCATAAGGACTACAAACTCACCAATTGCTCAAAATGAGAACTAAGTAAAATACATTGTGATCTTAATGGCAATGTGTTTTATGACTTCGGGGTTATGAGATCAAACTTTACTAAGAGTTTTATGGGGATGGAGATTTTGTTATACATTTCCTTCTATTCTCAAAAGGGTCTAACATGCTAAATTGGACTGGTCGACCTACGAGATTCACTAGGATCTTTTTTCCTCACTAAAAGAAGAATGTTATAATATAGTGTATAAGACATCTAAATCTTTATCTTTTACCGTATTAGATCTTTATATACTTCATCAATATAATGTCACTATAATCACTTTATAATGTATAAAACTTTCCATTGGATGTATACCAACATATAGAATATATATGGTGAATTTATCTCTTTTGGTGCTAACGAGGGACTAAACGATGAAAACAAAAAAATGAAATAAAGAATTAATTAATCATGGAAGCACCACTCTCATTAATGTCTACATAATTTTACACAAATTCATCAGTGGCACTAACAAAATCGCAATCTTATTTGCTATTTCAACAACTCTATTAGCTAAACAATCACCTTTTGATCCATCTATACACATATTTGAAGGCATTGTGACGCTTAATTGGTCATCAGCCACATGGTAATTTCCTCATGCGATGAAGATCTTTGGTTTGATATGGAGAACACGTAGATGAACTAAAATCTATTGAGCTATTTATTTTTAGCTTCTTCATTCACAAATCACAATCATGTCCAATATTTCTCATTAGAAAACCTAGCCTCTCCCTTTCTCTTTCTCTTTCAAACCCTAGCCTCCCCTACCCCGTCTTCATCAGTTAGGGGCTGCCATGGATGATTTCATCCATGGTAAGCTCCTTTTCCCTTTTATTTTCAGTTTTTAATTCATTTTCTTGTTTTGTTTAAAAAATTAGTCTCTCTTTATGAGATCTTTTCAAACCTTGTTATGGGGTTTTTAGTTTCTGTTTTGGAAATCTCCTTCTCCCCTATGGGAGTTGTGAGTATGGTTTTTTTTGTTTTTAGGTATGAGAAATTGTTCTCATTGGTTGAAGATCGAGACTCAACATGAAGGTATTAGAATCTCGGATGCGGTCAACATGACTCGGTCAAGAATGTTCTTCCCAAACTACATCAGAATGATAGATTTCCTCGTCAATAGCTGCTTGATTCAACAAATACAAGTGGGTTGCGCTATATTGCTCGATCTGGTTCATGAATTTTATTTAGCCTTGTTTAATTGTATCTTGTTCTTCTTTAATACCTATTGTAAATGCCGTTTGGCCTTCAATTAATGAATTTTCTCTTTCAAAAAACAATGTCCAATATTTTTCTGTTCCGTTACGGGACTATTTTGCTCTACAAAGTATGCATAAATGCTTCTACATTACTTGAACACTGTCATTCATTTGAACAAAAAGTTATTTTAATTAATGTGTGATGATTCATGATATAAACCAAGCAATAAGCCAATAACTAGATACTACACAAAAATAGGGGGGTTGGGGATTGTTGGGCCTATGGGTGAGTGACCTTGTGCGAGGGCAACCCAAAGGAAATTCTTTTTACCACGGGGTTCCCGAGAGGGGGCTCCATACTATACACAATACTAGCGTTATACATACGTTATGCGTGTGAAATCGCTGTCAAAGCTAAATCAATTACATAATTATATCTAGTAATAATTTGTTTGATAAATTATGGGACTAAGGGACCTTCACGGCTTTCAGATCGCAATGTAGAAATTGGACAATGGTACAGATGTAGGCCTAAAGGCCCTAATGATTCCCAAGTTTGAGGATATGGTACAACTGTACTACTGTAGGGCTAAGTCCACAGCGTTGTAGCCACGGCAGAAGGTACGCCATTGATAGCAACAATTCAACAAAGCAATTTGTTTGTAGGTGACAAAGTATCTGCAATTTTTATCATACGCCTAACCTGGGTGTATCATAAGCATGTACACCCGAGTGTATGATGAATACATTCTTATCGGATAAACAACATATTTCATTTTTTTTCTTCTAAAAAGTCTTGACATGAAATGTCTTTAAAATAGTGTTTCAACCCTTGGAAAAATAACAATTCAATAATCATTGAAATATGCAAATCCGTGATTTTATTTATTTAAGGTCGAATTCTTTCAACAAATGATAAAAAGATGGCTAAACTTTCTTATGTACAATTTCAATACATTACATATTGTGTATATAATGTCAACTTAATGATCACATATTAGTTTACTAATTCCTTCACAATTTTCAAATCTATCATACACAAGTGACACAACTTTATGCCAAAGCAAATGCATTTGGGGTAGATTATCAATGTATATAAAATCAAAACCCAAATTGACTAATTTATATATCCTTATATTATTTTTTTGATAATACGGACGGTAAATAGCTAGTATTGCCCGTATTTACTTGAAATCGCCCGTATTTTTTTTAAAATACTCCTAAACTACCCCCTACAAATATACCCCCCACACTCTCTCACTCTCTCACTCTCTCACTCTAACACTCTCTCACTCTCTCACTCTCTCACTCTCACTCCTCACTCCCACCATAGCCACCACCACCAAAGCCACCACCACCCCCAAAGCCACCACCACCACCACCGCCACCACCACCACACGGCAACCACCACCACCGAGGCGAGGAAGGCGCATGCCGGCGACCACCGAAGAAACCGACGCCGACCACCACCACAATACGCCGGAAAAGAATGGGCCCAAGGAAGAAGGGAAAGGAAATCGGGGAATCTTCAAATCGAGGTTAGTTTTGTAGTTATTTGTGGTAAAAAACAACGTAGGGTTGCCGGAAAAAAGCCCCACTCCTCGCCGAAAAAACGAGGAACAAAAAAATTTTTTTTTTTTTTCGTAAAAAGCCCAACGGATAAGAAATCCGTTACCACCGGACGGTGGTAACGGATTTCTCGTCCGTTGGGCTGCTTTTACGAAAAAAAAAAAAAAAATTGTTCTTTGTTTTTCCGGCGAGGGAGGGGGGGATTTAGGGTTTTTTTTCCTTTTTTTTAATTTATGTTTATGTTTATGTTTTATTAATTTCTGTTTTTTTCTAATTATGTTTATATGTTTATTTTAAATAATTTATGTTTGTTCGTAATTTATGTATTAATAATTTCTGTTTGAATTAAAAATAATAATTTGTGTTTATTTGGGCTTTTATAATTAATGTCAATAGTTATTTGAATATATTAATTTAATTGGAATAGTTAATATGTTAATTTGTGTGATAATATGGTAATTAGGTTTTATTATTATTATGTTAATGCATGTTAGTAACATGGTAGTATTATTTAATTTATTTGATTTAATTTATTTAATTGTTTAATAGCATGTGATAATAGTATTATTTAATTTTAATAGTTATTATATAATAAGTTAATATATTGATTTGAGCATGTTATTATATTATTAAAATATTTCAATGATATTAGCATGTTATTATTTTATATTAGTAGCATATTACGATTATTTATTGTAATGATATTAGCATGTATTAACATGTTAATTTATATAGGGTATTTGTTTTTATTAGCATGTTTACTAATGATATTAGCAAGTTAATATGATTTATTGTTGTAATTTTAGTTAATTAATTATTAGAAAGTGAATAGTTATATAATAATGCCCTAATTTACTTACTTTGCGCATGTTAATATATTTTAATAATAATATTATGTTAACACCATCACCAATGTTAATGCATCTTAGTATTAGTTTTCCTTATAATTTTAGTTAAGTAATTATTAGAGTGTCAATGGTTATAGATTAGTAGTAATTATAATATAATAACGTAGACATTAAATAAATAATAAATAATTAACATAATGTATTATTAGGGTCTTGATGGTCCTGAGGGATCGACGCCACGACACACTAGATCTCGTGGTGTTGATGCATCTAGTAGGAGGGCGAGGACTGATGCTCAGGCTAGCCAGATGCCTATTCCTGAGGACGCGCCTGATAGTGCTGGATGGGATATTGGGGACGAGCAGGAGTTAGATCATGCTATGAGAGATGACGATGGAGCTGATGTGGGTGAAGCCGCCTCCCATGTGCCTGTGAGGAAGGGTAGTAGAGGGAGGTTTGTTTCGAGGTCGAGTTCCGGATCTAGTAGGCTGTCGAGCAGGGCTAGAGCTGCTAGGGATACTTCGTGGTTAGTTACCGAGGCGATGCCTGGGGGCCCACTTGACGGTACCCTGATTCCTAATACCACGATACGACTGCTAGGGATGTTATGCTGTGCCATAACCGCTCCAGTGCATTTGATCCGTTGCTGACTTGGGGTTTCCCGCAGCAGTCGTTGCAGCGCTTGGATAGATCTTGTATTGCCCAGCTACCAGGGATTATGTTTGGGCACCTTGACTTTCCATTACTTACAGCGTTTGTAGAGCGTTGGCAGCCCGACACGAACACGTTTCACATGCCTTTTGGAGAGATGACGATCATGTTACATGACGTTTGGCAGATCCTACGTGTTCCTATTGAGGGTCGGACCGTTAGTGCCGTTTTGCCGACTTCCCGAGTTGTATGTACGGTTTGAGGAGCTCCTCGGCTTGACTCGTCAGGAGTTATTATGTGAGGACTCACGGGTCCGGAGGAACGGTGGCGTTACTGTTCGAAGATTTTCGATCACTGCATGGATCGTGGTCGTCCGGCCGACGTGCGGGTTCGCGCATGGTTCCTCCCCGACACTTGGGTGTACCCTCTTCACCGATAAGAGTGGTTCCCGCCTCATGCCCCGAACATAACCGAGCCGGGATGACCTTGATTCAGTTCATACTTACTCGTGGGGCTCACTGCTTTGGCGTACCTATATCGTCGCCTAGGGGTTGCGTCTAGAGCGGATAGCAAACAGGTTGCCGGGTGTTTGACGCTCCTCCAAAGGCTGGATATACGAGTACTTCCCGTGTTTCCGACCACAACGAGAGGGGCCGGCCTTCGTGATCATGATCCCCGGGCACGGAAGTGGGATTATCACATCGTCGGCAAGGATTTCGTCCGGACTCGGAGTCCATTCGTAGACGCTTGGACAACCTTCAGTTTACGATGTACGAATATTTAATGCAATAGTAAAATATATATTATTATGTTCTCATATATTACTACTACGTTAGTAACATGAAATTATTACATTTATCCGTTTTCAGGTCGACTGGACTCCATATGGGGATGACCAGGCTGCCATGATTCCGAGGACGTTGTATGTCGGTTTCATACGTTATCGAGGTATCATTGAGCCGTACAACCCAGATCGTGTACTGCGACAGTTGGGTTTTTGTTCAGGTCATTCCTACCCCTCCTATTCAGCCTGATTTCGCATACAGACCGAGCAACCCGAAGAGGTATGAGGTTCAATTCTCGGTCTCAGTAGCTGAGTCTGCATGGCAGGGTTCACGCCATATGCTTGGGGGTCTCAACGTATCACAGTTGAGACGGGTTACTCGTCGCGGAGAGTGTTCGAGGGAGTACATGGATTGGTTTTGTACATATTCCCATCCTACCCTCATTGCTGCAGATAGGACGCATATTCCGCCCCGGGCCAACACTTCAAACACCCACTATGTACGCAATATAATCATTTATTTGTTTACTATTTTATATGTTATATTATTGATACATAACATAACATAACTAACTGACTTTTTGCAGTGGATGGCCCGACATTTTGACGCCACGAGAGCGTTGACGGAGGATCGGCACAATGACCAGCGACCCAACACTTCTTTGGCATATGAGATGTTGGCCGACCTCGCTCGGGATTGGGATGCTGCATTGCGTCTAGATCGGGCACGGGACGCTGCTGAGGACGAGCATCATCATGACATGTAGTCATTGCATTTCAATGTTCTCATTCCATTAGTTATGTATGGGTGTATTATGTAGTAACATTTTTTTATGATATTACTTTGGGTGTATTATGTAGTTACATTTTTTGATGATATTACTTTGTTAGGTATATATGACTTTGGTTTTATGATGATATTTATTATTTCAATTTGAATCATTGCAACCTATTGTTTCAATTTGAATCATTGCAACATATTATTTCAATCTCAATCATTCCAACTTATTATGATCCAACATTATAAATTAATATGATCCAACATTATAAATTAATATCATATCAAATACTACTTATTCGGCTCAAATTCAATTATCAAATAGTATTAATAATTACAAATGCATTTATCAAATACATTACATAAAATATTACAATGAATAGATCGCACTATGTACTATATACTAAGAAGAGAGTAACTCATCCCATAAAGCGCGTCGCACACCATACAACAGATCCCAACCATCAACACTATCTTCATGCATGTTATGCCACAAGTTATGAATAGGTGGTACCGGTGATCCGGGAAGTAACTCCAGTCTAATATAATGCTGAAAGGTACCAAGATGTGCAATTACGAGTTCGTTAGTTGGACCCACCGTGTATTCAGAAGCACGCCAAGGAAGGACAGTGATACACGGATATAGTTGTCCCTCTGGGCCAAGTCCTACTAAAATGATCACGGCATTGAACATCTCGCGCAATAGGAAACAAGTCTTGCGAAGTAACCATCCAATGAGCCTCGATGCTGGCCCCCATTCCAAATAATGCGCCTTATTGCTGCGTCTATCCCATCATAATAAATATGTGTGTAAACATCCCGATGAGCAAGCAATCTCATTTGCCATATTTTGGCGGATAAAACCCCATTGGTCTTCACTCCCTAAAAAACAATCCGCAACAGTTCGAAATCCACAAGCTACCGTCCGCCCGGGACATTAGTCCATCTAGTAATGAATGGGCGAAGAATCCCGGGAATCCTGCGGTAAAATGGAAATCCACTAACACCATCTTGTCCATCCACGCTTTCCCGACCTACAACAATCAAATTAATTAACATAAAATTTATCAAGACGTATCAAATAAATGTTATCAATAATCAATACATACAATTAACAAACATATTACCCGTAGAAGTTGACAAGCTCATAACCGAACCTCGAAGATCCGCTTCTCTTTGAAGACGAACTGGATGTGTGCTCAAAGCCACTCTTCTTTCGTTTTGTACTTGGGTGATTCTTTCGGCGTGGTCTCCCTTTGGGGTTCTCGACAATATCGGGCTCAAAAGCTGAATCGCCCGGATTACGCAGATGTTCCTCTAGAACCCGGGTAGCGCTCCGCAATACGGCAGGATCACTACTTTGAACCT
This sequence comes from Beta lomatogona, assembly GCA_947646795.1. Taxonomy (NCBI): domain Eukaryota; kingdom Viridiplantae; phylum Streptophyta; class Magnoliopsida; order Caryophyllales; family Amaranthaceae; genus Beta; species Beta lomatogona. Next base: position 252,946 of record CANSNZ010000319.1, on the reverse strand, counting down.
GCTCAACCAACTCTAAGAAGTACCGAGAATCTTGTGCTGCCTCGTATACAAACACAGGGATTGTTGACACCATCACCAATGATCAAAGTAGTCCAATAAGGATGTAAGTCCGTCAGTGCAGACTCTCGTTCGCCTCCAATCGTCTCCGTATGGCGCATGCACGAGGGGATTGCATGTGTGGTTCTCAACGAGCAACCGCAACGCCGATATACCTCGTAGCCTAACTCCCGCATACGATTTTCCTCATGCAAGAATGCTTCTAAACAAGAATGCGAGACTCGACCATTTAATTGATACAATGCCCGAGTCTTGTATAATATTCCGTGCCGACGCCGACTTTCCTCCAAATCATTCTCAACCTTCTTCACCTGATTTTCTATCTCACTCGTGAGCAATAGAAAAGATGGAGTCCAAGGCAAGTTGTGCTACTAAAAACCCAAGACTTCGGTGCAGAGTGTGCACTTTCAACTCGGCTAGTGCACGTGTTCCCAAGGTGAAGTACATTGTCCGTCCATGCCCGCACAAACTTCTCTTTGTACACAAGCCAAGTTGTTTCAACGTATTGGATTATTTTAGGCCACTTTCTCGTACACATCTCTCATATTATCAACCTCGGCCTCATAACTCCTCTCGTCGGTCGCGTTGACTATCCGATACCAAGTTCGGCTCACGAATCTCGGACCCGCATCGGTGTTGGCCATGATGTTACTCACTCTAGCCTGCACGTCTTTGTTGATATGCCATCTACATAGCAAATGTGCAGAGTTAGGAAACACTTCCCGGATCGCTTTCATAAGGCCCAAATCACGGTCGCAATGAGTGTAACAGGGACAACATTCACTCCAATAAGCAACCTAAACTTGTCCAACACCCAATTATAACTATCAGCTGTTTCGTTGGCCATCAGAGCATACCCAACCATAAAATTCTTGTTGCACGGCGTCATCCCAATGAGCTCTAGAAAAGGCATGTTATATTTGTTGGTTTTATATGTTGCATCCATACCAACAACAAGTGGATAAGTTCGGAGGATATTTGCCGAACGAGGGTGCACCATGAATGCTGCAGTCATTGCATTTGTCTCCTCGTCTTGCCTAATCCAGTGAAGGTAGTTGCTCTCTCGAGCAAGGTGAAGGAAGTGTTGCATCACGTCTCTACCATCCATTGCTTCCCTTCTATCCTTTTCCTTCAGGTTGTACAAGTGTCTCATATTTGGATGATCATCGGGAAATTTTTCATTCACAGCTTTCATTATACTAGCAGGCTTAACGTGCGACTTTATCATATCGCGAGCGAATACCTTTGCCGCCGGACTAAGGCCGCTGATGGGTCGATGTCCCTCAGGGTAATGAATGAACTCATGATTGTGCATGCCCCTAATCCCCCGTTCTGCTTTGATCACCCATCCAGTTCGATCTGGGTACTCCAAATACTCAACCTTAACTCCCGCTCTACAGCCACATGACTTTTGTCTTTGTAGCTACCCGTGCTGCTACACTAAGATCTCTACCTTCACCCCTATATGGTGCGCCCGGTTACATTTCATATATACATATTCTCGTCCACTAGGATCGTGTTTATGATTTGACATAATAATCATCACAAACCCGATTTCATTTGCCCTTTTCTTAACCCAATCTTGTAGTTCCTTTTTCTCTGCCCATAGTGTTTCATTATAAAACATGTGATTATAATCTATATAATCACCCCCAAAGTCCGGCAAATAAGCCTATAATGTTTAGCATTTTTTCAATTAGACAACATATAATCAATAATATTATTCACATATTTGAAAACAATATCAAAAAATATTAACTAAATATTCGTTAACAAAATTAACATAAACGGATGTACTATTATTCGCTAATTACAAAATCAATACTAATTATGACGGAAAATCAAATATTAACTAAATGGAACATATTAACTATTAACATTTAATTAATATATTCAAATTAACTATTCACATAAATTATAAAAACCCAAATAAACACAAATTATTATTTTTTATTCAAACAGAAATTATTAATAAATAAATAAATAAATTAGGAACAAATATAAAATATTTTAAATAAACATAAATATATAATTATTAAAAAACATAAATTACTACAAACATGAACAAAACATAAATTTTAAAAAAATAAAAAATAAAAAAAACCCAAACTCCCTCCCCCCCAACCCCTCGCCGGAAAACACGAGGCTAACAAAAAAAATTTTTTTTTTCGAAAGTGCGGGGCAACGGATAGGAAATCCGTTACCACCGCCTCAGGTAACGGATATCTTTTCCGTTACCACCACGAAGGTAACGGATCGAGATCTACGTTACCTCCGTGGTGGTACCGAAAAAGTGATCCGTTACCATGGTAACGGATCACTTTTCCGTTGCTTCCACGCAGGCAACGGATTTTTGGTCCGTTAGTTCCGGTGGAAGCAACGGGTTTTACATCCGTTTCTTCCACGGGGGTAACGGATTTTCGATCCGTTACCCTGCTCCGGTGGCCAAAAAAAAATTTCCGGCAACTTAAAAAAAAAAAAAATTCCAACTTACCACATTTCGTTCCGGCGGCGTTGACGGTCCTTCATCGGACATTTTGCGTCGGTGGTGCTCCGGTGGTGGTGCTCCGGTGGTGGGTGGTGGTCGGCCGGCGATGGTGTTCGGAAGGTGGTGGTGGTGGTGGTGTTAGTGCTTGATGGTAGAGAGAGAGAGAGCTTAAGTTTGGTGAGAGTGTAAAGTGAGGTGAAAGGGGGAGGGGCATGGGGGGTATATAATGAAAAAAATACGGACGATTACAAGTAAATACGGACGGTAAATAGCGATTCAGTTTAATTTTCATTGCATGATTAAGAAACATTACATGCTAAAAGTAATGGACTTCCTTGACACAAGAAGTGGCCCATCAACAAAACAAAAACGACTTCCTCCACCCAAGAGGCAGCCCACTCAAAGTAGAATCAAAATCCTAGTGAGCAACACTTGATTGTACAACTGAGTTTACATCCATGCTACAAAATCATCAACACGTCGTAGACCTTGTTTGGCAAGGGCATCCGCCACCATGTTTGACTCCCGCTTCTTGTGCTTGATGATGACTTTGGGTTCAGATTTCATGGCATTTTATATATCCTTATTATTAGCATTGTATATAGCTAATCAAAGTGATAAAGAATTTATACAAAATATTCGATCACTTCCTAAGTTATATTTAAACAAACAAAAGAATATTCACATTGCAAATGCTACCAAGTACCAATCCAATCTAAAATTATGGGAATGAGAAAGTAGAACCAAGCAAATATATATTTGTAGCCATGAAAATATGAGATGTTAACTAGTTTAAGAGATAGGACTTAGGAGTATTAGTAGTTTAGTACACTTCAATAAGAATCATGTATTAACCTCATCTTGTTAGCTTTATTTTAAGGAAAATTATATAGTATATAATCCTTGAAATTACATATATAAAAATCGTAAATTTTAAAATATATGAGTAATTACTTCTTTTCTTAAGGCCTTGAGGGGATATATGACTATATGAGTAATTAACTAGACTATATCCACTTAGCGCCCAACTCTTTCTTTCTCTCTCAAACCCTAGCTTCCCCTACCCCTTCTTCATCAGTTAGGGGCTGCCATGGATGATTTCATCCATGGTAAGCCCCTTTCCCCCTTTTATTTTCAGTTTTTAGTTCATTTTCTTGTTTTGTTTAATAAATTAGTCTCTCTTTATGGGATTTTTTCAAACCCTGTTATGGGGTTTTTAGAATCTGTTTTGGAAATCTCCATCTCCCCTATGGGAGTTGTGAGTATGGTTTCTTGTTTTTAGGTATGAGAAATTGTTCTAATTTGTCGAAGTTCGAGACTCAACATGAAGGTATTGGAATCTCGGATGCGGTCAACATGACTCGATCAAGAATGTTCTTCCCAAACTATATCAGAATGATAGGCTTCCTCATCAATAGCTGCTTGATTCAGTAAATACAAGGGGGTTGCGCTATATTGCGCGATCTGATTCATAGTAGTTTCTTGGGAAATTTCCTCAGGTACCCTTGAGGTTTGGCGTAATTCTCAAGATACCCCCCACATTTGGGGAATTCCTCAGATACCCCTGAGGTTTGTGTTTGGGCTCAAGATACCCTTACTAATAACGGCAGGCTAACAGACGTTAGTTTTTCTCTTTCTCTATTCCATTTTCTCTCTCTCCTCCCACCACCCTCCATTGATGAACCTTCAAGCTTTCTCTTTCCTCTCCATCTTCATCTTCTTCATCTCTTCTCCCATCTTCTTAGGACACGTTTGGCACTCCTAGTGAAAGTTCGGCCCACAACATTTCAACCCACCACAAAAAGATCTCACATTTCCAATATAAAAAAATTTCCCGGTAATCTAAACAAAACCCAAATTTTCGCCATTGTTAACCAACCTTCCTTTCTCTCTCCTCCATGAAGCAAACTGGAAGAAGAACAAGAAAACACCAACATCAACACAACAAATGGTACTAGTGACAGAAGTGCAAATTGCGGCCTAACACCTCCGACCGCAATGATTGGCAGCAGCAGCTCCGACGAAGCTACGACAACACGAACATAACTCGTGGCAAAGGCATCCACGAAGCGGGGAAAGAGGGAAACGAGAGGCATCCACCCACAACCCTTACTAGATGAGAGAAAAATTACGAGCAAGAACAAGAACAACCACCGCCAGAAATTGAGAGAGGAAGTAAGATTGAGGGTTTGGGGTTTTTTTTTTTTTTTTTCTAGTAATGGACGAGAGAGAAAGTAAGGGGTTAACAATGGGGGAGGGGGTGGGGGTTGGGTGGTTAGGGCTTTAGATAGGGGTGGGAGGAGAGAGAAAGCTTCCATGTTCATCAATGGAGAGGAAGATGGGTAGAGAGAGATAAATAAAATTGGGGAGAAGGAGAAGAAAATCTAACGGCGTTAGGTTTCTATCCATAGTAAGGGTATCTTGATCCCAAACACAAACCTCAGGGGTATCTGAGGAATTCCCCAAATGTGGGGGGTATCTTGGGAATTACGCCAAACCTCAGGGGTACCTGAGGAAATTTATCTAATTTCTTTGAAGACGAGTTTGATTTAGCCTTGTTTAATTGTATCTTGTTTTTCTTTAATACCTATTGTAGATGTTGTTTGACTTTCAATTAATGAAATTTCTCTTTAAAAAAAAAAACTAGACTATATCCTGTGAGGTACTCCCTCTGTTTTTTTTTTTTATCATTCTCACTTTCCTGTGCGTGTCTTCCAATGCACCTCTTTGAGCTTAAAAATGTTTCATTATATAATAGTAAAAATTATAACGATTGCATATTAATAAAGTACTAATTAAGACGAATCAAACAAGACCCCACATGACTATATTTTCTTATAAATTGAAAAAAATTGAGAAGATTCTCTCTAAATATGAAGAGTTCCAAGATTCTAAGTGAGAAAGATAAAATACCCATAATTATCTAGTCATAAAAGATCACTGATGACTGATGAGTGAGGTCATTATGGAGAATGGATATGTCCAAATTAGAGAATTATAAAGAATAATACGGAATGTTCCTAAGCTCTAGTGAGAGTTAAAGAGTTTAGGCCCCCACACTTCAAAATATTAATTACACATCCGACAAATATATATACTAAATAACATTAACCACTAGTTGATTGATTTGTTAGATTGTTCACGATTTTGTCTCAATTCTAAATGCGTGGCGCAATTAGCACTATAATTAGTAGAACCAAACTCAATTTTGATGCGATTCATGCTAACCTATGCCATAAGGAAAGGTCAAAAATATCTAGAAGTAGCTGTTGGATGGTTTATCACTTCTTTTTTTTTTTTTGAAAGAGTATGGTTTATCACTTTAGCACGCTATAAGGTCTTATTTATCTTACTATCTCAACCAATGAATATTTTTTTAAAGATTAAGTGATTTTCTTTTTGGAAATTTCCTGAGAATTCTTGAAGTTTGGTATAATTATCAAAATATCCTTATTGAATTTTAAAGTTCATATATAAATTAAGTTTTAAGGGTACCGCAAGAAATTAATGCACTTGAATTTTTGTCTATAGTCCTTCAAGGAATGTGATGTGTATACACTTCTTATAATTAGAGGTGGTAAAAGTTGCACGACTCGTTAACCCAACCCGAAATTAGCGAGATTGGGTCAAGGTTTCCAACCAGTTTAAGTAAGCGAGTTGACCCGACACGATCCGTTTATTAAACGGGGCGGGTTAGGGCTGAACATTTTTACCCGAATCCGACACGACAACCCGTTTATTAACTACTATTCTACTATCAATATATTATTTGTTGGGCTTGAAATAATTTGAATATTTTTCATAAATACATAAGATTTTATTATTTTATTGTCCGTTTTGATTTATTTAGGTAAGATATTAGTATATAAGACATGGATTAAGAAATATATGACGTATATTTGTTTAGTTTATGTGTATATGCGCTCGTGATAAGCGGGTCAATGAAGGGGTCGGGTAACCCGTTTAATAATCAGGGGTTAGGGTTGAGCGTTGTTGACCCGTTTAATAAATGAGTCGGTTAGGGTTAGGGTGTCCAACCCGTTTACCGATGGACCCAACACGACCCGTTTACAAGCTCTACTTATAATCCCTTTTTAGGTGGGTGTAGGTATAGATGGACCATCCTTTGCACCCACCCTACTTAATTGGCATCCCTATTAGGCTATTAATAAGGTCTAATAGGTTATAATAGTATCAGTACAGCAAAAATAAGGTTTGATATACTTACAAAATAAGGTCTAATAAATTAAGATATGTTCTAGATAAATTTAGATAAAGTCTAATAAAAACTAACAAGTTTTAAAAAATTCATACAAGTTCACGTATATAAAAATAAGTTTAAAAAATGGATCCGAAGCACTAATCTATAATCTAAATGGAATTGTATGTACTCCGGGCCTGTTCTCTTCGGCATAAAACTACTGAACTGAACTGAATTGAATTGAACTGAACTGAACTGAGCTAAACTGAACTGAACTGAATTGAACTGAATTGAACTGAATTGAACTGAACTGAACTGAACTGAATTAAATTATAACTAATTAATAGTAATGATTATCATTTAGGAACTGAACTGAACTGAATTGAACTGAACTGAACTGAATTGAACTGAACTGAACTGAACTGAATTGAACTGAACTGAACTGAAAATAAGCTGGGGAGAACATGCCCTCCCTCTGTTTTTTTTATCCTTCTCATTTTCCTGTGCGCGTCTCCCAATGCACATCCTTAAACTTAAATATCTTTCATTATATATTTGTAAAAATTATAGCGATTGAATATTAATAAAGTACTAATTGAGACGAATCAAACAAGACTCCACATGACTACATTTTTTCTTATAAATTGAAAAAAATTGAGAAGATTCTCTCTAAGTATGAAAAGTGTCAAGATTCCAAGTGAGAAAGATAAAAAAACCCAGAGGGAGTACATCTTACTAGCTCGAGTTGAATCCAACGTGTCAATTCGTTTTGAAATTCGTAAATATAATTTTGAAACTTTGAAGTTTACTAAATATACAACTCGATCGAAGTACTGATAACGAGGTAACAACATGGTTTATTAGTAGAAGTCACAAAAGCTATACGTTAGCACTTTGCATTAATGGTGATGGTGTAGCTTTAGTACTGTGTAATGTCATGTGATGAACTATAAGCCATACAAACTATTGGATCAATGACCTCCACGCTTGTTCTTGCTACTTTAATGTCATAAGGTGTGTGTAATGTAGTAGTACTATACAAGTGAAGGCTCCTAAACTTAGCTTAGTTAAAATAGGTTTCGTATATTGTCTTATTATCCGGTAATGTATACTACTTGAAGATTAATTATAATAATTAACGACAAGTATTTTTAATTAAACCGATAATATGGTAGGACATAACATGATGTTTAACTTAAACAAATTAATAAGAAGAGTATTTAATTCGACAAATCATTAATAGTGATATTGCATCATATGTGTTTCGTTTTTACTTGTATTGTGTAAAATAATCTCGACTCTTTTAAACTGCTGAAATACAGGTATGTCGCCTTCTTAATGGACTAATGGTCATACTCATGTCTTACAAATAAAAGAGAAAAGTGAAAGAGCTTTTGATGTCACAGGGTAAAAGGTTGGCAAAGGCACCAACGTACACCAAAGAAAAAGTTGAGGTATATGTACATGAGTCAAATTAACATGATCATGCATGTGATAAGATACAAATGAACAAGATCTTGTTACATATCTTATAATTTTATGCAATGAATATTTGACTATGGGTCTATTCTCTTCGGCATAAAACAAATGAATTGAACTGAACTGAACTGAACTCAATTAAATTATAACTAATTAATAGTAATGATAATAATTTAGGAACTGAACTGAACTGAACGGAACTGAATTGAACTGAACTGAAAATAAGTTGGGGAAAACAGACCTTATATGTAAGAAATCAAATTTCTCGAATGCCATACGTATGTCTGAAAAGTCGTACTCACTATATTTTGATCAAATCAACCTAACTTTGTTTTTAAAAAACAAAACTTAAAATATATATTTCTAAAGTTTTTCTATTCAATTAATTAGGCATAATTAAAATCACTTCAAACATTCAAATCCCCATTACTTACACAAATATAGTAGCATGGAATATTCTCAACTTTCCTTACAGGGAAGATCCGAAAACACTAATAACTAAGTAAGAGATTGAAAGGCAGAGAAGTTGTGTTGAATAGTAGTTGAAAAGTAAATTTCTAATCAAGACAGTGGCCCTAAAAGAGCAAAGACGAAGAAGTGTGGCCAAAGAAGTTGTTGGTTTCTTTCTTAGATCATAGAGCCTTAATTATACCATATGAAGAAATAATTTAGGAGGATATATTGTTAAGTGAATGAATTATAATAATGTACGTTCTTTCTTTTTATGGATGCAAAATACCCAATTATCCATATCAGCTAATAATCTCGATCCTATCAATCCATTTAACCAAATCTTAATTTTTTATCTTAAATTTTGAGTAATAATTTTTTTTATAACTATGTCCAACTTTTAAAGATATTGTATAGTTATTTAACTTCTTAATGAATAGTTTTTACTACATCCGTTCTTAAATAAAGGTTATATTTTGACTTTTGACACTATCCACAAATTTTAATTTGACTATCATTTGTGATTTATGGGTAAGGAGAATTATAGTCATATGACTATCATTTGTGATTTATAGTCATATGACTTTTGACACTATCCACAAATTTTAATTTGACTATCATTTGTGATTTATGGGTAAGGAAAATTATAGTCGTATAAGATCTTGTTTAATTCATCTCGATATGTAATCATGAGGGATATGTAGTATAACACTTATGGTTGGACCTATTGTATATCTTCTTCATTAATAAGATGCAAATGGTTGAAAATGTTTTAAGCATTTTTACCAATAAGATAAGCATGTATTCTCTCCATTTCTTTTTGATGAAAACACTTCGACTTTAGAATTTTTTTGACAAATACTCAAGGAATATTATTAAGGATTTTTTTGACAATATAACCACCTCATAAAACCAATTTTACCTATATAACCATCTTATATCAACCTTTGTTTAAATAACCACCTTATATTAATATCACCCAAAAAAATTAAATTCACCACCACTTAACAGTTTCCGTCTGATAAAATGTCAGTGGGGCGGCCCAAAATATTTCCCTAATCAAATTCCCTTTGAATGTTGTTTGTAATACCCCTCAATGCCTCATGATTGCTTTAAGATAGTGTTTGGGAACCCGAATTTCATTTCAATTTTAATATTTCAATTATAGAAATTGAAATCATGAATTTGAATTCCAATTCCTCAAACTCGTTTGGGAAACATTGGAGTTGAATTCCAATTCCTCAAACTCGTTTGGAAAACATGGGAATTGGACTTCAATTCGGATGTGGGGGCGGGATCGCATGTGGAGGGGGAGGAAGGGGAGGAAATAATGGGGAACTTAGAGGTGAGAGAAAATAGAATAGGAGAGAAATTGAAATGACATGGGGAGGGGGTGAGATTTGGGCAATGTATTTTTAACTTGGGTTAGAATTGTGTTGGAATTGACCCAATTATTCCAAATCCAATTCCATTGGATACCCAAACAAATAATTTGGGCCAATTCCATCATTAACAAGCCCTTAAGGGATTTAACAGGCTGCTCATACTAATAAGACGCATCTTTCTTTCAGGGAGCTCAGTTCTTAAGTTACTCCAAAGTTAAGCATGTTGGTTTCAGCTCACCTAAATTTAATTAGGATTCTTACTAGGGAGGTTTAGTCGAATCTACAACAACGTAACCATCTTTTAATTGTTTAGCATTGCTTTCCTAACCTTAAACCTAGCTTTTAACCTTTTTTAATAGCATTGCCGTTAATATATACTTCCATCACCTTCAATCTAACCTAAAGCTAAATTACAAGTACAACAATAATGTTGACAAACACAAGGATTAAAACACAAAAATATGTTAAGTGACAGTGATTTAAATTCTTTTGGGTGATATAGATGGTTATTTAAAGTGGAAAAAACTTTGTCTATCCACCATTAATAAAGACTTGTTGACGGTTGTGGTAATGGAATCCAACTCAACATAATTTTTTTTAATGTTCTATTAGTAGTGAGTTATCTATCCGGATGGGTTGGTGTAGCAATGTCCTAAAAAAGTTATACTTTAATAAGGAGGCGGTTTTTGTCATGAAATCCAATTATCTATACAAATATATTAAAAAAATATTCTTAAGCAAGTCTACACGCCACATGGCACTGTCCCTTTAGTTGTTTCGTTTTATGTCATCAACATACATTAAAAAATTAGAAAATGCTCCTTACAATATTCGACCACGTAACTTCTAGTTAATATACTTCCTCCGTTCGGTTTTAAATGAAACATTGGGTGAAATGACCCTATGCATTGATCAATTTTGACTCCAATTTATCGCCATTATATAAAGAAAAACATAGTCAATTGCGATCTTGTTACATTCGTCTCGATGCATACTATCAAATTATAACTTTTTTATATTTTTTTACTTGTGCACAACTAAAGATATTAACGACTAAAAAAGCGCGTTGGGTTACGTGAAAAAACAAACATTTCATTTAAAACAAAACGGAGGAAGTAATAAACTCCTAACCAATGAACTATGCAACATTATATGCTACTCTTTTGACATGAAAATATGAATAACTCGGGCCATCGTCCGGGCCTAATAACTAGTTTATAATTAAACCACCAACTGTCCAACTCTACTTAAATGATACTGACTACGTCACTACTTCCTTTGAATAGAAAAACATGATACTCCCAAATCCCAATTCTAACCATCAAAGTACTAATTTGTCCCGACCAATGATATGTAGTAAAACTAGGAATGTAGACTAGTTACTGTAATCTAAGAAATTAATTTTGACTTTTAGAGAGAGAAAGTAGAGAGAGAAAGAAGAAGAGAGATCAAAACGTGGGAGATAGAAAACCCTCTCACAAGTCTACGACCCTCAAAACGCCACGACTCATTTCTTCATTTACCCTATCGACGTAGCCCAATCAATAACCTCTATTCTTAATTTTTGGGTCCCACTTTTTTTTCTCATAATTTTTTTTTACATCATTTTGCATTATTATATATACACACTATCACACTTTTTAGTAAGTCAAAGTGATAATAGTACACTCATTTTGTTTATTTCCCTACTTTCACTCTCCCATGCAATATTACTACACTTAGAAAGTTACTAATTTCTCACCCTTTTTTCTTTGACTAAGTAACAAAAACTTTCCTTATAAATCATTTGATCTCTTCCACCTCAATTTCCACTTCCATTTCCATTTCCATTTCCATCTCCATCGCCTCGAAAGCTCGAGAACGCGACAATGGGGAGAGCACCGTGTTGCGAAAAGATTGGGTTAAAGAGAGGAAGATGGACAGATGAAGAAGATCAGAAGTTGATCAAATACATAGAAGAAAATGGGGAAGGGTCTTGGAGGTCAATGCCCAAAAATGCAGGTTTTAGTTCAATTTATTCTTTTGTCTATACACATGTCTCATATGTTATAGATGTATATATTTCTAAGATGAAATTGAACAATGAGCATTTTATTCGAGTTTATAACATTTACAAATAAAGGAATTAGTTGCAAAAACTAAGGGGTTTAGATTTTAGAAGTTAGAACCCTGTAATAATGTATAGTATTTTACTTGAGGAATTCTCTGAATATATGGATATATAATTTAATATATATGATTGAAGTGGAAGAAAGAGCTTTAGGGGTTAAGTCCTATCTTGTTTTAGTAAGTTAACATTGGTTGCAAAATGATGACTAAAGTTATTATTTCGAGAAAGGAAAAAATGAGGGATTATTTAGGACAAAGAATGACTTTTAAGCTATTGACAAGGATTGAAGAGGGGAAAACTTATTTTACTCCTAAAATGTGACAATTGATTATAAAACTAACCTACTTCTCTCTTTGAATAATAGGCCTCAATGAATTATTAGTATAATGTAAAAGAAATTGAATATTACTTCCTTTTCAAGAGTGCCTTTAGAAAAACACTGATAAGTCAAAATTTAACTGTTGGACCACAAGAAGTCAAATATGACCTATTATTTAGAAATAGTAGAGAATTGAATGTTGAACGGTATGAAAATGCTCTGAAATAGGTCCAATTTTGGAAAATATAAATTCATCCATCTCTATTTGTTTTAGTCCCAGTCCGCTTTTCCACACAAATCAAGAACACAAATATATGGGGTAGGATAACTTGAGACATTAGTCACTTTTTTGAAAGAAAAGATAAATCTAAAGAGACTAAAAAAATACATAAAGGGTTTCATGTAAAATTTCATTAGATTGTGAAATCTCTAAATTACCTTCAATAAAGTTGGCAAACTTTTCCTTCAAAAAAAAAAAAAAAAAAAAAAAAAAGTTGCCAAACTTTCCCAAAAAAAAAAAAAAAAAAGTGGAACCCATAAATTAATAACAATGGTTGATTTCATTGAAAAGACAAGGTTTAATTAATATATATCTACCTCTCTTTAATTAATGCTAGCCTACAAGAGTGACAATAGTAATGAGCCTCGGACTCACATGGAATAGTACGCGTAGAAACTACAAGGGCCATAAATAAATGAAAATAGGGTTTTGCTATTCATAGCCCTAAGGGTTACGCATAAAAATTAACAAATGCATTGAAAATTGAAATTATACATTTATTATATGAAAAGATTCTATTGAAAAGTTAAATACACATTTGTCAAATGAAAATATTCCATTAAAAAGTGAAGTACACATTTATTATATGAAAATATTTTGACTTTTCAATAGAATCTTTTCATATAATAAGTGTGTATTTCAATTTTCAATTTGTATCTCACATTTATTATATACATTTGTTAATTTTTATGCATAGCAAAACCCAAATAATCATTTATTTCTGTCTAAATTGTAGGGTTATTGAGGTGTGGGAAAAGTTGCAGATTAAGGTGGATAAATTACTTGAGATCTGATTTGAGGAGAGGAAATATCACACCAGAAGAAGAAGAGATCATAATCAAACTTCATGCAACTTTGGGTAATAGGTCAGTTTTAAAAAGTCATTTTTTTCCGGAGGACCTAGACTCAAATATACAGTCTTATGTTAGTAACAAGTAGTAGATATCATCTGGTAGAGGTGGTATCCAGAACTTGATACAGAATCTTGTCTACATCATTGCTCTAAGTCGCTCTCTAACACCAAAAATAAGTAATAATAATAAGAAAGAGATTGTGTTGTAATGTCTCCTAATTACGTACACACCGATTGTTTCTTATATCTTTATGATCATTAAGAAGTATATTGACATATTATCAGTCCTTTCTAATTGATGACTTACTCTTATATTTTGAAAGATAAGAAACTCGACGTGGATGCCATCTAATTTAGTTGGTAAAGTCTTGTGAGGATGATGTCCAGGACCTGGGATCACATCCCCTCTACGTCATTGCGCGTAGTTACTCATTTATACTAAAAAAAAGGAATTAATTAAGCAAGAAATGACACGAATAACAAAAAATCAATATATTAGCTTGTTAATTGATGAGCTAGTATTGGATATCTTAGTTACTTCCATACCACCATTGTTTCTTTTTAAACTAAACACTTTATATTTTAGGCCATTTTTTTTATCTACAGATTTTGACTTTATCCAAAAATGGTAACTCCTCCCATCAGCTTTCCCCGCCTTTTCAACTCATTTGTACAATCATATACCCTCACTCCTCAAATATTTTATCTCAATTTTGTACTCTCTCTGCTTTTCTTATCCTTTTCACTTTCCTGTGCGCGTCTCCCAATGCACTTCTTTGAATTTAAATATCTATTAGTAAAAATTATAACGATTGAATATTAATAAAGTACTAATTGAGACGAATCAAACAAGACTCCACATGACTATATTTTTTCTTATAAATTGAAAAATAAAATTGAGAAGATTCTCTATAAGCATGAATATGTCAAGATTCCAAATGAAAAAGATAAAAAAGAAACAGATGGAGTACTTTTCTAAAATAGCTTTCCTTTTTTAGGCATTTCTCTTATCTCTTATTTTAGAGAAATTATCTTGATTATCCCCCAATACAAGTATCTAGATTTTATAGGAACGGAGATAGTACGTGTTAAATATACGTACGGAGTATTTTCATTTATAGGGTAATTGTGTGAATTAAGATACCGACATACGTCCATATATAATTGTAAAAATTTCCGCATGCATGATTCATGCATTGTCGATATCACACATTAATAAATAAATTTAATAAGATTGTTCCTCTAAAACTTGTTGCCTTGTTGGTCATGTGTAACATTGACATGTGGACATGTAAGTCATTAATTTGAAGCCAGAAACTTATGAATAATGTGTATAACACGTAGAGGAAAACGAATATTACTAAGATCAATAGTTTTGCCCATGCAATTAACTTTTATAAAAACATATGTTTTCATTACAAACTAATATCCTAGTAGGAGTACATAGTTTGCAAGAAAAATAACCTACGGCATAAAGATTTTTTGGAAATATCTTGCAAGAAAACTTTAAAAACATCTCATGATGTATGTCTTTTCAAAGTTCTACTTGAAAATATCTCCTAAAGTTTTACGAGTTGTATACTTCCTCCGTTCTGTTTTAAAACGTTTGCTTTTTCATGCAACCCAACGCGTTTATTTAATCGTTAATATCTTTAATTGTGCACACGTAAAAATATAAAAAAGTTATAATTTGATAGTATGCATCGAGACGAATCTAACAAGATCTTACTTGACTATGTTTTTCTTTATATAATGGCGATAAATTGAAGTCAAACTTGATCAATGATTAGTGTCATTTCACCCAATGTTTCATTTAAAACAGAACGGAGGAAGTATATTATTCCCCCCTCAAAAAGTCATGCCCTCTAAAACTTCAAAAAGTCTTTCTTTTTTAGTGAAGTTGTAGACTTTTAGACCATGAATTATTCTTAATAAATTGGAGACACCATCCAGTAGATATAAGATTGAATAATTTCATTGATCAACAATTTTAGAATAATATCACGACACAAATTTAAGGATTTTCAATTTCAATACATAAACAGGCACACATATGTTATCACTTATCATTAGTTCAAAATCATTGTTGTTTTATATTTTTCTACAAAAGAATAATCTTCTAGACAGTCACTTTATGCAAAAAAAGAACATAATTTTTTTTGAAAGGACCAAAAAAGAGCATAATTGATATTTAGGCTATGTTCTTTTGGACTGAACTGAATAAACCTGAACTGAACTGAAGTGAATGAAAACTGTGAGATGAAACTAATTGAACTGAACTGAATTGAATTAAAATGAATTTTCATTAATTCAGTCCAAAAGAACAGAGCCTTAATATTTCAACTTAATTACTTTTTTTTGGCGCATGGAAAGCTCAAGCAAGTCAATTTAAGGTAGTTGAACATTAATCAACCATTTGAATTTAAAGTACTCCAAGATTCTTGGTAGAAAATTAAACTCTAACGAAAACAAGAAGGGGGTTGGGGTTTACATATTTATTCAGTCGATCTGGCAGTCATTCTAGAGGAGACAAGCATTCATTGTCAGCTTCTTTTTGTGCAAGTTGGTCATCTCTGGGTCTATTCTTTATAAATGTTTTGTTTGTACTTTTTTACACGGTCTTCAAGACGTAACTTTGACCTTTAATATCTTCAATTCCGTATTAACAAAAAATATAAAAAGTTGATATTATGGAACTACACATTAAGTCGAATCTAACAAGATCCCACATGATTATGTTTTTTTATATATACAAATGAGAATATTCGGTCAAAGATTTTAAAGTTTGACCCACCAAAAATGAAGTAGGCACTATATTATGGGACGGAGGGAGTACTTTTTTTTTTTGTCCAATATACTTTGTTGAAAATGACATTGCATGTAGGCAAAGCAAGAAATATTTGTTTTTAAAATTAAAATATCATTTAAACTAATTATGACAGATGTAGTAGTTCAATTTAACACACTTCAACGAAAGTCATAACCTAAGTTTTTGAATCATGAGTACTTTATTAGCACACTATGAAGTACGGTAATTAACCATTAAGACATAAGGTTTACCTGTTCTCAATCCTAAACTTCCAACTACTTTCATGTTAATGAAGCCCGAAAAAAGAAAGATATTGAGATTTACTTGTTTCCAAATTATTTCCATTTCTGAGACCTCGTATTTATTCCTATATAACTAGAATCATATCATAAGAAACACCAAAAATGTTACTCCCTCCGTCCCAAAATATAGTGCTTACTTCTCATTTTTATGGGAATTAAGGTAAATGGAAGGAGTAGTAGGATGTTCCAAAAATAATAATTAATGAAGTGCTTTTTTAGTGCTTTTATCTTGGAACTAGTTATTTATTGTCTTTTTCCTTTAAAAAAATATCAAAAAATAATAAATATTCCTTGGAATGGTGTAAAATAATAAATAAGGGCACATATTTTTAAAGAAATGTAGGGGTATTTTGGTAAGTTTGTGTACAAATTAAGGATATTTTAGTCCAAACAAATTGATTAAAAAGAAATAGACACAACATTTTAGGACATCTAAAAAGGAATGTGAGCACTAAATTATGGGACGGAGGGAGATTATACACCCGAGAGTGTACGGTGTGCATAAGACATCCAAGACTAAATTTTGCTTCATTTACTAGTTACTAACGCCATACACCGGGTGATGAATGAACTCCACCAATAAATTTAACGACCCAACTTCAGTTTTTTGGTGCAATACCATGTGAATGGTTGCATTGTTCTTAATTGTGTAAAAATGTCGTGCAGGTGGTCCATGATAGCTGCACAATTACCAGGAAGAACAGACAATGAGATTAAAAACTACTGGAACTCTCATTTGAGCAGGAAAATTCACACATTTAGAAGGTTTAATGGAGAAGATAATGGTAAAATCTTCATAAGTTTAAGCCACGCAAGCATGCCACCTAAGCGCCGCGGTGGCAGAACAAGCAGATCCGCAATGCAAAGAAACAGGAACAACAAAACCAACAACACCAACAACAACAACAAAAACGTTGCTAATAATGTTTTAGCAACAGTGGGTCCCACCTTAGAGAGCAACATTATACCCAAAAAAAATATTAATAATAATGAGGAGATGGGAAATCAGAATTTAATGTTTGGTCATGAATCAGAGTTGTTGGGTATTGAAGACATTATGGGCCTTAATGGGCTTTTAGCTACCACAAATGAAAAAAGTGGAATAAATAGTGATGGTGGTGTGGGACCCAATAAGAGTAATGGGCCTATGGAAATGGGCCCAATTGCAGAGGATCAAGAACATCAAAGTAGTAATAGCAATAATACAACAAATGTGAGCACTTCAACTAGATCCAACGGTGGAGGAGCATCAACAGCTTCATCATCATCAAACTTTGATCATCATCATCATCATCATCATTATCATCATCATGATCATGATCATCAATATGATGGTGGGTTAGATTGGGATTGGGATATAGGAATCGTTGATGATGTTGGACCAGATTTTCAACTATGGAATGAGAAAGATCAGATTATTTCTTGGTTATGGGAAAATGATGATCATTTGGAACAACCAATTTTTGCTGATCTTTCTACTAATTTGGATGCTGAAAAAGAACAAGCTATGGTTGATTGGCTACTTTCATAACAAAGGGCAAAAAAAAAAATTAGGGTTCAATTAGTGTAGTTTGATCATTGGTCACTTTTTTTTGTAGGTTTATTGGTTTTGGACTTTTGGTACTTTGTTTGTACACTTTTTAGTTTTTATTGGTGTGTAAAAAAGTAGTAGGTGGTAGTTGAGTGAACAATGTCCCTTTTTTGATTGTTTTAGGTGGTGTGTATATTCCAAGTATCCTCTTGTGTCTCAATGTTCCTCTTTTTTTGGTGATTTGGGTGAAAGTTAACATTTTTGTATGTTTTATGCTTTGGTTTTATCTCTTCTTTTTCAAGAAAATGAAATGTGTGAGAAATGATCTATAAGTAATAGTTCTAGATACATATGATAAAAATTGATGTATGATATATACAATCGATGCCTAAAATGAATGATAACTTAGGTGATAAGGGACATTTTGTTTGTTTCTGACTTCCTTTTCATCTTTACTTTTTTTCAGGAAATTAAGTGTCGATGATTTATCTCTCGAAAGGAGTTAAAGTTATGATAAAAGTTGATATAAAGTTAAGGGTTAATAATAAACACTAAATACATTTCCTTAAATAGTAATATAAATGATACCTGCATGAAGTGATAAGGAACAATTTGTCAGTTTCCAACTTCCTTTTCATCTTTTCCTTTTTGCATGAAAATGATGTATTGATAAATGATCTCCCATTAACACTTCTAATTACGATAAAAGTCAATATATGCAGTTTATTATACTTTAAGTGAATATAATCTGGGGTGAAAGGGAACATTTTGTCTTTTTCGTGCTTCCTTTCACGTGAATATAAGGTGTCGACAAATGATTTCCAATTATTAGTTCTCGTTACGACAAAAGTCAACTTATGAAGTCTATTCTACGTCAAGTGAGCCTTCTAGAATAGGTGTCCTGTGATCCAATTTTTTTATTTAATTAAGCAAATTAAAATGCAATCTAAATAAGGTTGGCTCACTCGGTAAAACTTTTACCTTAAATCTTTGAGATATTAGGTTTGAATTTTGTCAACTAAGGGTTCTTGAGAGTAGGGATTTCCTTACCATTCCCCTTACTCTAAAGTGTCTGAGCCAGATATATTGGACCAAAAAACTGTGAGAGTTGAGGTATGGTGAGAGTTATTTTCCTTGCCAATAATGGCACGCAACACTAAGTCACTAAGCAAAGTAAATAGTAAAAATCAATTGATTTTTTTTTTCATGATAAGGAGAAGGACCATATTGGACCAACATCTTTCATAGATCACTAATCCAGTTTGATAGGTCATACCATTGAAGAATAAGGGGGAGGATAATGAAATCACCTCCAGTCCCTAAAGAGCACCTAGTAAGGTTTGACAACACAACATTACTACTTACGTGTGAATGTTAACTAGCTTAGTTGGTTAAAGTCTTAGAAGGTGGTGCCCAAAACCTTGAATCAGATTCCTTTTATATCATTTGACCTTGTGGCTCTCTCTACAACCAAAAAAAAACTACTTACGTGCAATAATGCTAGCAAGATATCATCATGTCAATACTATGTCTATGACGACATAAGTGTGGACTCAAAAGTCACACACTCACACCTATCATTGTATTATTTTGTTGCAAACATAGAAAATCAATAGTCCAAAAGCTATATGTTGGCTGCCATGGTTGGTGACTTGGAGTCCTAAATGTTCATAAAGTTTAATTGGTAAGCTTAAGTCCACGTACAATCAACTGCTATCATACCATTAAGCTTTTATTAGCACCAAAAATATCACTAAGCTCAATGATATGACTATTGAGGGGATTCAAGATCTAATCTCATTTTGACTCGTTCTTCTACCTTTCAAGAGAGTTTACACTATGGAAGTGGGTAAAACTCAGTACCACACTACCACTGTTGCCCAAATATCTAATTCGAACGATTTAGAGATATTTCATATTATGATTTTCTTTTGAGTGGGAGATATTTTGAAGTTCACTTCAAATTGTAAAATAACCAAAAATTATACGAAATCTATTTTTTTTAGGTAGGTAAGATAAAAGGCTTTGTCGGACTGGAATATTTCAAGGGTCAACCTAACTCGGGTTTGCAGGTGTGACATCTTAGAGGATAAGGGGATTTCTTTTCCCAAAGTGTCCTTAGTGGGGATTAAACTCCCAACTTTATGGCTGAAAGTTTTGTTTCCTTTGCAATAGGCCAAGCTTAACTTGGTTATATGAATCTGAAGTCTATTATGATTATGTGATAGAAACTAATATGCTAATTAGCCTTACGTACCCACACAATGTCCATCCTATGCATTTTGTCCTCAGACACGCACACTTTAAGAAAATACCTAAGAAATCACTATCCTAAACTACTTTGAGCCAATCACGCTCAATTCTAAAGTATCTTAGTATATAAGCTCTCTAATCCACCCTTTGAAAAAACCATATGTGGCCTAATATAGTTAGTAAATATTATTATCAATATCGTCTACTTCCGTCCTCTGATTCTTTAGTTGCAATTCCTTATTTTTGAATGTTTTAAATTACTTGTAAGCATATTTTTTAGCTTATTGTTGCTTTTTTTCTCTCCCTTCCGAAGTGTTCTCCAGAAACATATAGGGGAATGCTAATGAACCCTATCCTCCTCCTCTCTATTGCTTTGTAGATAACATGTTCTCTATATAACCTTATTTTTTACTATCTCTCTTTATATATATCTTTTCATCACACAACCACACGCGCTCCCCTATAAGCTCGTTCCTTCTTCATACTTGAAGCAATTTACACAATCCATACACTTTTTTCATACAATACATGAAGATCCAAGTAAATTAGAACATCCACTTGAGCAAAGGACCACAAGATCTATCTCTAAAGATCATGTTCCATTTTCATAGCTAGGTTGTAAAGGGAGGTGCAAGCATTTAGTACGTACAAGAAATGGAGCGGCCACAATCAACACAAAGGCATGTGGCTTGTGAGTTGTGAGAACAATCAACACATTCCTTGGATATAAAATGAATTATACCATTTGTATGCCAAAAAGGTCTTAGGAACAATTGGGTAGTACATTGATTACAAACAGTGAAAGGTCATGGAACATTACCTTGTACACGTCGTTTACTTTATTCTTGGTTCTCTAGGTTTGCCTTTTGATCAATACTTGTGAGTGCCGTTGACTTTACTACTCAGCAACTTTTTAAAACACTTTTTTTGGACTTATAGCATGGTTTTTTGGACTGTTTGAAAGAAGATATTTCAAGTGTATAAAGATGTATTGCTAGTTAAGAGCACTGGACACTAGTATAAAGATAGAAATGATCAAAACTATAGATACTTTAGATAGGTTGGTAACCTAGTTTAACTAGTTCATATACCCCTTATTTTCCATTTATACCATAACATTTACTTTCCATTTTTGCCTAATTCTTCTCATAGAAAGTCTAAGAACACAACATATATTTTCCAGCATTTAGCATTCAAATGTCAAATCCGAAATGGCTAGATCTATCTTAGATAGATTATGCAAAGATGAATCAATGTTTCAACATTTTTGGGTTTGGGGAAGATGAAGTCATTTAGTCCTAGTCGGTTTTGTCCTACCATCATAATTTACTTGCTACATATATATATTCTTTTCGGGCTACATATCTTTTTCGGCAGGATATTTTCTCTATATTTCTTAAAGTTGGCCCAACACCTACACGCATATTTTCCCATTAGCTTTACCATTCGTGTCAAAAATTAATAGGGAAATGATATTCATGGCCCTTAGGGCTATGTATAAGGTGCCTAAAATGGAAGGAAGAAAAAAAATCAAGTCAAGCATTTATTACTTAAGGCTATGTTTAGTTCACCTGAAATTTTCTGATCTGAACTTATCTGATCTGATCTGATCTGATCTGAACTTATTTTTTCTAATCTGATCTGAACTGATATGAACTTATCTTTTAAAAAACATATTATTACTAATATTATTATTACTTTGTATTTCATTACTAGTATTACTATTACTATCATTTTATTACTATGCACAACTTTCAATAATAATAATAATAATAATAATAATAATTTTATAATAATAATAATATAAATAATATTATAATAATAATAACAATAATAATAATAATAATTATTATTATTATTATTATTATTATATCATAATTAGTTTTTTTTTTTTTAAAAGAGCACATTAGTATATGAACATACAATTAAAAATAAAAGACTAAGGACTCTTGGGTCTAATGGTATGGCTTCTTACCTCCTACATGGGAGACCAAGGTTCAAATCTTAGTGGAAGCATATATTTCAATATTGTTGTGGGTGGGGAAGGGGGGTTGGGGCTTGTTGGGTCTTTAGGTGAGTGACCATGTGCGAGGGCAGTCCTGAGAAAATTCATCTTACCACGGATTCTCGAATGGGGCCCAAAAAAATTAAAATAAAAGAACACTCATGTTTAAGGTCTGTTAATAATAAGAATTTATCTAGTAATTAAAAGAACATATAATGATATTAAAAAAACAACACATTTTAAAAATAAAAGATAGATGTTATTTTTATATTGATGACATGTTTGGATTTAACTAACAACATGTTCTTTGTTATATCAATAAATTGTTCTTTTTTATTATAAATAAACCTATAAATATATATAATCATATGATCTTGAACAAAATGGTTAAATATTCTTATTATATCGTTGTCTTGTTCTATATAAACTTTGTTTTTAAAGATAAGTTGAAATCCTTTGTAGGGAAAATTTTGAACGTGATGACAACACCATTAGGTTATCCCATGCTACTCATGTTTTATATAAACTAGTAATATATAATTTATATTATTCTACCAAAATTGTTTTAAAAAATAAACATCATATACTATTGTCATATTCGTTACATGTACAACATCAAAAAGAACATCACATATCAAAATTATTAATTAGAATAAATATAAAAAAGAACACTTACAAATGCCAAAAGAACATTCTTCTTCTTGAACACAAATAACTTCAAATAGTGATATCAATGACATGTATAATAATAGCAACGACATTAATAATAATTACCAATACTAATAATTAATAAGTACAACAACGACAATAATAATAATCTTTTTGAACAAATGTACTAGTAAATAGTAATATTAATAGTAATAGTAATTGTATAAAGAAATAATAATAATAATAATAATAATAATAATAATAATAATAATAATAATAATAATAATAATAATAATAATAATAACAACAACAACAACAATAATAATAATCAATATATATATAAAGGAGGAACTTTTCGGGAGCATAGGGAGCTCCTCAAGATTTCAAGGCCATAGAGTGCGCCACGTAGGATTGCCATGTCATTAATTATTATTTTTATGTTTTACAAAAATAGAGTTCTACAAAAATTTAAATACGTATAAGGAGTTTTGGATAAGCGAAAATTGGAGTTTGATTTTGAATTAACAACCCAAATAATTATATTATGTAAATTGCGTACAACTTTTGCTACGTAATTCGGAATATTACAATTTTTGTACCATTGGATAGTGCTCGAAATATACTTCGAAATAAGATCCATTTACAATACAATTCGACAATTTATGAAATAGAGAGCGCCATGTAGGATTGCCATGTCATTAGTTTTAAATTTAAATATTATATAAAAAATAGAGTTCTACATATATTTAAATACCTAAAAGTAGTTTTGGATATGGAAAATTAGAGTTTCATTTTGAATAAACAACCTAAATTATTATATTATGTAAATTGTGTATAACTTTTGCTACCTAATTCAAAACATTATAATTCGTCTACCATTGGAGAGTGCTTGAAATATGCTTCAAAGTAAGATCCATTTACAATATAGGGTCACAAATCATGAAAATATTTAAAGAATAGAGTTTTACATAGATCTAAATGCATATAAGGAGCTTTTGATAAGCGAAAATTAGAGTTTGGTTTTGAATTAACAACCTAAATTATTATATTATCTAAATTGTGTATAATAATTTTTGTACCATTGGATAGTGCTCTAGATATGCTTTGAAATAAGATCAATTTACAATATAGTTCTACAACTTATAAAATATAATAAAATAAACAACAATGTAAAATTGATAGTCCGATTTTAAATAAAAAATCTAAACTATTATACAATGTAAATTGATTATAACTTTTGCTACATAATTCGCAATAGTATAGTTTTTTTTACAGTCGGAGAGTGCTCGAGATATGCTTTCAAATAAGATCTATATACAATATTGTTTTACAACTTATGAAAATGTATTTATTTAGATGAACAATAACATATTATTTATTCTTTATTTTAAATATATAAAAATAGCGTATTATACCTGACAATACTGATTATGTCTTTAAGAATCATACTTTTAAAAATTGAGTTATATAAAGATAAAAAATTCATATCCATAGTTTTGAACCTATAGCATTCCATGATGGCATTACATGAAGAATCAAATAAAAGTTTGTCTTCGAGATTGCAGAGGTATTATGCAATTAACTAATTATTTTATTCCTAGAATATTTATTGCTTACATAATTATTTATGCTTTTTTCCATATATCTATATGTAAGATCTTATTCTTTTATCCATGAACTTAATTCTACTAAAACTATTTGGAAATCAAGATTCGCATTTCTAGACTGTTTAAGGTCACGGATCATAAAAAAAGGGGAAGTTTGATAAGTCTTGATATAGTCATGATTGATGAAGAGGTATTTTTTTCTCTCTTAAATAGTATTTTCAATTATTAATAGAGGTTAGTTTTACATTTAATTAATTTTATTCATGAAACTATCATTATGATCTTCTTTTTTGCTTTTTCATCTTCTATTCTATATGCGTTAGTGTTTAGGTGCTATATTCAAAGTTGAAGTTGTGGCTGACACTCATGTTTTTCTCTATTCTTTTTGTTCTGTATCTATTAAATTATTACCCTCGCTCTACGTTATTAAATTATCGTTCGGCTATTATTCATGTTAAAACTGTGTTAATTATTGTTAGTCATACCTATTATTAGGATACCATTTAATAATAGAGTTAGTTACAATATTTAATTGGATATTAAAAATTATAAAATATATATATCGTAATAACAAATCTAGAAATTATAGTATAATGACAAATACTTCCCTGTTCATTTTCTACTACAACAATGGGTGTGGGCATGGTTTTTAAGGAAATAAAAAATGGGTGATTTAGCATAGAGGTACCTCTTTAGTTAACTAGAGTAGGGGATAAATAATCCTTAATAAAGTAAACGCAACTTTATGAGGCAATTTAGATAATTAATGAGGGTTTTATTAACATAAAATAAAGGCAATATTGTCAACAATAGTTGCTTTTGTTTTACCAAAAGTGAAATGGTTCCAAAAGATAAAACTACCCAAAGCGATAATTGTTGTAATAGAAAATGAATGGAGAAAGTTATAAATACAATAGTGTTGAAAAATCTCATTTCACAGCAACACAAAATTGACAATAATATTAAAAAAAAAATTTACAAAAAGATAAAATAAGCAACAACCCGTGCAACACACGGGCTTCAAAACTAGTTATTACAATAACAATAATAGCATTAGTAATACTAATAATCATAATAATCACGATGATGATAATAATAATAATAATAATAACAATAATAATAAGTTTTAAAATATAAGCATAATCTGAACTTATCTGATCTGATCTGAACTGATTTGATCTGATCTGATCTGAACTTATTTTTTCTGATCTGATCTGAAATAAGCAAAAATAAGGTGAACTGAACATAGCCTTAGATTAATGTGTAATTCTGTCTTGTTTTCCCAAATTGTTTCCTTTATTAGAAATATATTAAATGCTTATATATAGCCCTAAGGGTTACATATATAACATTACCCTAATTAATATAGCAAGTAGTAGTAAATTACTAGAACGGAGGGAATACTAACTAGTCGGCACAAAAAGGGGGGACTAACTGCCTAAACTAATCCCTGCGCGCAATTTGCAAGTTCATCATAAAGGGGTGCATAGAGGAGCGGCCCTAGCAGCTGAAGAACCCAAGATACGCACAATCTATTGGCATTGAATAGCCGCTCAATAATATACATGAATGGTCAGGACTCGAGAGACGTCACCTTACTAATTAACATCTCTATCTTCCAAAGTAAATGTGACTCAGGCCATATATGGCCGTCAATCCAATGCTATATGGTCTGTATTATTTGTGATCTAGGACATCACAAAATTAAATACAAGCAACAAAATCAAACAGTACAACTTGAAATGTTGATGGTCTTATTAGCGTTTATTGCTGTTAACTCTTTTTTTTTTTTGATAGTTAAGCTTCCAATTTCATTAATCATATAAGGGGGATAATAACCTCTAACTCAAGCAAGGTATCCCTTCCAAGGAAGGAAACTTTTATAGTGCATGGCACACCCTGAATTGAGGAGGTGATCCATCACCCTTAAAAAAGAAAAACATTACACCTACAGTGTCCATCTATTACATGATTGCTTATAGGCCTCTACCAACTAACAAAGCAATTTCTTAATGAACTAAGATCTAATGATCTATAAAACAAACTGACTGAGACTACAGAACTTAGAGCTAACAAGTTCCAGAATTTTGAGCGTATCACCACTTAGATCCATGCAATGAACTCTGACTGACGGTGGAGCCCTTGTTTTGCCAAAGAATCTGCCACAAAATTCGTGCTTCTCGATTTATGGACAATTGAGATATTCGGATTCTTCTTTCGCACATTCCTTATGAAGTTTAGGTGGAAGTTCATATTCCATGGACCTCCATTATCACTGTTGCTCCACATTACCGCATTTGATGAGTCCGATTCAAGAATCACTTTTTCATATTTTGAGAAGTCGCTTGATGAGGAGATTTTAATTGCTCGGTGAATCGCGAGGATCTCGGCACGCTTTATTTCCATGAAAGGAATCGGAGAGGAGAAGAGGCACATGAAGTTGCCTAAGTGATTCCTTAACACCCCCCAATAGCGGAGCAAGATTCTCGAGACAAAACCGATGCATCGGTGTTCCACTTAATACGCTTTTTGCTCCGGAGGATCCCATATTGGGATGGATTGATCTCGGCGAGATGGAGGAGCCAATGTTCACTCCTTTTTTCCATACTAGGCAAGATGGATTTCTTTGGATATCAATGGGAGAATATGGAAAATCATCTTCCCATCCTTTTATCCACCATCCCAAGCGTAACAAGATCAAATCTTTAAGATTCTTTACAGATGAGGATGAGTTTTCAAAGATTCTCGAGATTTCTTTCTTTCCATATTGTCCACAATATAATAAAGAAGCTAGCCAACCATACCTTTTTGAAAAAAGAATTTTTGGACGTGTAGTGCCATTGATTGAATGCGTCTCTTACGAGATATGGGAAGGCCCATTTGATTTGCCACAAATCTAACCACCACTTCCATAGTTGCTGTGAGAGTGAGCAAGTGAAGAAGGAGATGCTCGCTTGTCTCGCGATTCGGATGAACAAAGAGGGCGATATTACTTTCAATGGGAATGATGCCTAATGAGGCCAGTTTACTTCGGGTATTGATTTTTCCCATTAGTGCAATCCATACAAAAACCTCTATTCGGTGTGGAACAAGTCCTTTCCACAATCCTTTTATCGCATCATGATGGACTGGCGGCCGAAGTTTGTCAAGTTCGAGTGTAAGAGATTTCGTTGTGAATTTACCCGATTTTGAGTGGATCCATATGTACTTGTCGTGGGCCTCAAGGCTTGGACACACAGCAGCAAAGATTTGATCTAGGCCCGTTTTTTCAACAACGTCTTGAGGACGTAAAGATCTTGAGGACGTAAAGATCTCCGCCACTCATAGCTCCAAACCCAATTGTAGCCCTCCCAAAAACCTTGGGATGCTACTGATGCTTTTTGGTTAATAGCAATTGAAAAGAGTCTTGGATATATTATCTTCAAAGGTACTGAACTTATCCACGGGTCATGCCAAAACAAAGATTGAGAACCATCTCCAATGCTTTTGCGGATGCCATGCGATACTATCTTTCTCATCTCTGCATTATGAAGAATTGCGTCACAAATTTGACGCCATGGGCCACCAAATCGAGGAATAGATAAATCTGAGAAAGATAATGATGATGGGTACTTATATTTGGCCTTTATAACTTGACACCAAAGAGGAGTTGGGTCTTGAATAAAGCGCCAAATCCACTTGAAAAGCAATGCATGATTTTTGTGGAGTATATTTCCGATGCTAAGACCTCCCAACTCTTTAGGCAATTGAACTATGCTCCAAGCCACGAGTGGAAGATGCTTTTTTTCCGACTCTCCGCACCATAGGAATGCTCTAGTGATCTTTATAATCTTGTCTATCACCCCTTTGGGTATAGGGAAGAGAGACATGAAGTACAAAGGGAGATTTGATAATGATGATTTGATGAGAGTAATTCTACCCCCAATTGATAACATCTTCCCTTTCCATGTTGCTAGCTTTTTCGACATTTTTTCTATAATTGGGTCCCAAGTGTGAATGCGTGAAGGTTTACCACCAATGGGCAACCCCAAATATGTGAAAGGAATGCATCCGATCTTGCATTGTAATGAGCTTGCCGCATCATGAAGCCAAGCATTTGCTGTTAACTCTCTTTGCTTTTACTCTCCTTATGTGCCTAAGTCGAGTCGAGTTGAGTTGAGTTGAGTCAAGGACAAACTCAATTAGTATCCGTAGTTGTGATAGTCCGCCATGATTTATGTTAGTTGCTCCATAACAATGATAGAAAAACCACCTCGTATGCATCACATTGAAAAATAAGATATGAAAAGTCTAAAAGATTCAAAAAATAAAAATGGGACATTTTTGCAAATCCCTATCGTATTGTTCGTATGGCTTTTGCTAAGAGTCATGGATAGGTATTGTAGTATTTCCTAATATGGTTTAAGTTTAGAACTTATTTTAAAATCACAACATAATTTGTCATTAATTTAAGTTCGATGTTTTTCCTTGTAACTTTTTATATACAACGCCTAAGATTACGTGTAAGTTGAAAAAATTGTCCTTTCAAAATGTCGTGTAACTCATAGCTAAAAATAGTAACTTTTGAATGTATAGAAATATCTTCTACGTGTACGTAAAAACTCTTGGATGTACAAAAAACAATTTTGAATGTGTATAAGAGTATTAGCTTATTGATGTACTCCCTCCGGTCTTTATTAGTTGACCCGTATTTCTTTTTGGGATGTCCCTTATTAGTTTACCCATTTCTTTTGTTTCTATTTTTGAAATGGGACTACTAACTTTCCATCACACATATATTCAGCTTCAATATAAATTAATAGTTTCTCTTTCTTTCTATGTCCCACAACTTTGTTTCTCCTAAAACTCTGTGTAAAAGAAACGGGTAAACTAATAAAGACCGGATAGAGTACCATATATCTTTTGAATGTATATCTTTTGAATGTAAACGGAAAACCGAAGGTTACTGAAACAAAGTTAGGAGTGTAAAAGTACTTCTTGTTCGTCGCCGAACCGTTAGGCAAAATGGACTCATTCATAATTAAACCATTCCATACGCAACAAGAACATGTAGGTGATGTGGTGTCTTATAACAGAAAGAAATACTTACTACTATAGTTAGAAAGTTGAAAGTTATATATGGATTCTAATAGATTAAACATTTCACCTGATTTAGAATGGACATAATCTCACTTCAAAAAAGAACTGAAAGATGTGCTTTGACAAGACTCCTTAAAAAGGACAAGTGAACCAAAATGGACAAACGAAACTCACTATCACAAACCAATACACTTTGAGGTTGAACTTCTAGTAAGGTAGAAGGGAAAAAAAAAGAGAGGAAGAATGGTTAGAAGTACTGGACAAGAAGCAAGATTACCAAAAAGTGAGAAAAGAGTCTAGCACTAAATACCAGAATTGAAATTGCCCTTCCAAAGCATCAATATCATTAGAAATTTTCGTTGCACTCTTTATACTCGTGTCAGGTGCTTGACACTTCAGCTTTAGTGTCAACCTATTACCTACATACTACTCTAAATCCTCCTACTAAATAAATGAAACCTTATATATACTCGTGTCATGTGGCACTATGCTAATTATAATTATTTAAGTATGGAAATATGCACAATACAAGATATACTCCCTCAATAAATGTTTATAGTATTAGTTTCACTTTTGCCCTATATTTTACCTCATTTGATCGTAAAATTTGTATATGACGATAAATGTTAGTATATAAGATTATATTACATTTGTCTCAATGTATATTTTCAAACTATTAACTTTTTCGGATTTTTACTAATACATAATTAAAGATATGAATGATCACATTATCGTATCACAATACAAATTATGTTCTGCATTCCCTCAAATTTACTCGAAGAAGTTGCATTGATCAATTCTTATGGAACCCTAGGTGAATGGGAAGAAGTAGGAAAGGATGATATAGTGTTGAAAAGGTAACGTTGCTGCATGGCACTAACTATGAGTCTATGACGCATGCAGCGTGATACACAAGCTTTACTTCCCAAATAGATAGCACCACAGAGTATACAAAGAAGTAAAGAACATGACATAATGCTATGACAAGCTTTTTTCAATCTTAGAATTATGGTCTCCGATGCACATTCTTCACCATCTAATCTCTTTAACTATGTATAAGTAACACATAACAATTATAATGAGTGAAGATTTTGAAAATACACATTGAAATGAGTCTTACAGAATTCTATATAATAGTGTTTCTCATTATATAATGGTAAGAATTATATAATGGTAATATTCTAAAGCGTAAAAAGAGTAAATAAACTTAGTATTCTCCCTAATCCCTATGACAGATATGCATGCATGCATACTAAGGTGGCAGGTGGGCGAAGCTACTTCAACACACATGAAAATTGACAAATGTGCATGGCAAAAGCTCAAACTACCAAGCTTCATCGTTACATTTACATAGTATATGCACTTATATTAAAACATACAAATTTGATCACATCATAGCTTCATGCATGGCATCATGTCCTCAAATAAACTTAGGTACTTCCATCATACTTCCTCCGTTTCTTTTTACTTGCAACAGTTTGACTTTTACACTATTCACCAACTCTACTTAAATTATGTTTGGTGATTTATAGTTAAGGAAAAACATATTCATGTGGGATCTTGTTAGATTCGTCTCCATGTATATTTTTCAAATATCTACTTTTTATAATTTTTAATTATCGATAACTAAAGATATTAATGGTTAAATTTATGCATTGGCAAGCGTGAAAGTCAAACTGTTGCAAGTAAGAAGAAACAGATGAAGTATTACATAACCATCAAAGAAACAAACCTTTAGGTCTATAGATGAATAGTGAATATAAATGTGTACTCCCTCCGTTTCATTTTAATTTACTCACTTCACTTTGGGGGAGAACCAAGGAGAAAGTGTAAGAGTATGAGAGAGAAACTGAAAAGGTGGAGAGAGAAATTGAAAAGTGAGAGAGATAAATTAAAAAGTGGGTTAAAATATTAAAAAATAGATGACATGGGCGGAAAAAGAGGTGAAAGTAGATGTGACATTTTACCAAAAATAGAAAAAGCAACAGTGTGTAGATTAAAAAGAAACAGACCAAAAAGGAAAGTGTGTAGATTAAAAAGAAACGGATGGAGTATTTACTAAAAACCTCTTCAATACTAAAACCATAAACCAAAGAGCACACAAAAATGGTGTTCCACACCAGCACGTGCACAACAATCGCGCACGTGATGTGGCGGGTGGTAGCCACGCGCTCCCGCACACACAAAAATGGCGCGTGTGAGATCACGTGTGGTCATCACGCGCTTCTTTGTATGCACATGTGTCATGCATGTGCCAACAGAAGCACCATTTTACGTACTTTAAGTGCATCTAATAACTTGCATGCTAGCCAATTTACCTCCATCCCTCCAAAGAAACAGATAAAAGAGAAAAATTAATTACTAGAACATTAAACAATACACTGATCAACCCTATTGTTTCACTTTCCTTCATCTAGATATATAACTACAACTTTAGAATTCTCAAACAATGATCTCCTAGCTTCAGAACACTATACCTAATTCAGTTGTGTAAATTTCAACATCCAAAAGATGAATAACATTGAGGCTAATTTATCGATAAAATCAACAATTTCCTTCCTCATGATCTTAGTCTTTACTAGACCAATAATCTCCAAAGATTTTCTTCAATGCATGACCACCAGATACTCTACCACAATTGTTTATACAAGAGAATCAACCTTATACCATTTTGTATTCCAAAAATCACAACAAAACCCAAGATGGTTAAACTCTTCCTTGGCCTTCAAACCACTTTACATAGTCACCCCATCACAAGAACCCGAGATCGGAGCCGCAATCCTCTGCAGCAGAGAGCACGGGTTCCAAGTTAGAGTTCGAAGTGGCGGTCACGACTATGAAGGACTATCCTACCTAAGCAGAACTCCTTTCGTCCTCATTGATCTCATCCACCTTCGCAAGATCACATTCAACATGGAGGACCAGACGGCGTGGGTGCAATCTGGGGCTACCCTAGGAGAGCTCTACTACAACATTGCACAAAGAAATAACACCTATGGTTTCCCTGCTGGTGTTTGCCCCACTGTCGGGGTTGGAGGCCATATAAGTGGGGGCGGGTTTGGGACTCTAACAAGGAAGTATGGCCTGGCGGCAGATCAAGTGGTGGATGCTCGGTTGGTTGATGTGAATGGGCGCGTTTTGGACAGGAAGTTGATGGGAGAAGAGGTGTTTTGGGCTATTAGAGGTGGTGGAGGGGCAAGTTTTGGGGTGGTTACTGCATGGAAGATTAAGTTGGTTCTAGTTCCACTTACTGTAACAGTTTTTACAGTGCACAAAACTTTAGAACAAGGGGCTAATAAGCTCATTGACCGATGGCAGTGGATTGCAGATAAGTTGCCTGAAGATCTATTCATTAGGGTCATAGTTCAAAATATAGGAGGGAATTATGGGGTAAAGAGAACTATTCAAGCTTCTTTCAACTCAATGTTTCTTGGGAATATTCAGAGGTATCAAACTTATCAGTTGGTAAATGCAAAAAATCAATTTACAAGCAAATGTGGAAAAATGGACTTCTTTTGTCCAAATTAGAAACATAATATGGAAACCACAAGAAGTTGTTATAAGTTCATTATTAAACTCAGATTGCACGACTTAAATTCTTAAAACCAAAAACTGGAAAACTAGCAATGATACTAATACCGAATAAGATCCTTCAGTTGAGATACATTTTCTTCACCTGATTTTCACTCATTTTCGTTCAACAACCCTCTACATAGCTAAACTTCGTAGCCTTGAACTAAACTGAAATTATTAGACTTAAACTTTAACTTATTTGAACTTATAAGACTTTAACTTAACTAATCTGAACTTTATGATCCTGAATTTGATTTATATGATCTTATTAGAACTTATTGCGTTTGTGATTTGAACTTGGATAGCCCTTGCTGTCCCTGAACTTAACTTAGTTGAACTAATCTGAACTTATTTTTCCTCAAATAGGTGTAAGATGAGGAGAACAGAACCTTAATATATATAATTTCATTCTCACCATTCTCCTTCGTGAAACCTAAAAGTCTAAAACCATTTGAAATTTCTCTCTTGCAACAGCCTAATCCCATTAATGAAGCATAGCTTCCCTGAGCTGGAACTAGAGGGAAAAGACTGCAAGGAAATGAGCTGGATTGAAGCAGTCCTATACTTTGCTGGGCATCCAAGCGGCACGCCAAAGGAAGCTCTTCTAGACAGAGATCATCAACTTTACAAAAGCTACTTCAAGGCAAAGTCCGACTTCATAAACCAACCCATACCTGAAATTGCCCTTCAACAAGCGTGGGAGAGGCACTTGCAGGTAAACGAGGCGTACATGGTGATGGAACCACTAGGTGGGATAATGAACCACATACCAGAAACCCAAATAGCTTTCCCTCATAGAGGAGGAAACCTATATAATATACAGTATATAGTGAAGTGGAAAGTAAATGAGGCTGAGGAAGCTAAAAGGCATATTCATTGGATGAGAAAGCTTCACAAGTTTATGAGTCCATATGTTTCTAACTCCCCAAGAACTGCCTATTTTAATTATAGAGACCTTGATTTGGGTATTAATGGGATTAATGGGACTACAAGCTATGTAGAAGCTAAGAACTGGGGTACAAAGTACTTCAAGAATAATTTCGAGAGGTTAGCCAAGGCGAAAAGAAGCATTGATCCAAGTAATTTCTTCAGGGATGAGCAGAGTATTCCTCCTTTTGGCTAAATGGTGGATAACATGCACATGCGGCCTTGTGCGTATCTAGTTTATAGGCCAATTACATGTACTCCGTGTGAACTGATGCCATAAACGAAACTCATCTATGCAAAACAGGAAACAGCAAATAGTAACCAACCCCCTCAATCCCCCCCCCAAAAAAAAAACCCCCTCCCACACACACAGAGGCAAAGTCTCGCTCCCTATCTGTATTTTACCCAAAAATATATATATACTAGATGGTAATATAAAACTTGCTTATGGCACTAGAAACCCTTCTAATGGTAATATAAATCCTTTAAATACCAACATACATGCTCATGGTTAGATTCCCATGATATAGTCCAAAATGAACCCTATCTGTTGGAGGTTTACTGGCGCTTATACGCACAAACAAAAGAGCCTATGTCTAACTCTGACATACTTAAGGGGGCAATGACACTTTCATCTAGATGAAAAGCGTGAGTGAAAGCAAAAGTCCACAGACTGTATTGCTAATTCTAGTGCAGATCCATGAAGCTCCAATTTATATCCCTATCAGAAAGAAATTTTTACTGCAGGTCTACTCATTCTAGATATTTGCTTCTGCAGTTATTGAACTGCTAGAAACGGCAAGTTTGTTCAAAAATTGTGTTTTTTATTGCAAACTTCGTGACATTGAAAAAAGCATGTCTAGAATTTTCTAATCACATACTTGAAACTGGAACTTTCATTATGCACATCCCTATTCTACTTCCACCCCTAGAAACTAGAACATGCTCAAAGATCTCATGAATCAAGAGGAGTTTGGTTGGAGGTAATCTGGAAAGGATAAGGGAATCAAGTTAATTGTTGTTTGTTTGCTCCATTTAATGAAACCCCTTACCCCCTCCTTACCCCCAAAGTCCTCTACTTTCATACCCCCGCCCCCCCTAAGGTTTCACTTACCCTTTCTTTGACTTCACATTGACCATCTCCTTGACCACCCAAACACCACGTGCCCATTCAACCACCACCACATACCCACCCAACCACAACCACAACCACGTGCCCAACAAACCGCCGCCTAACGCCTCCACCCCTACACCCCGACCAAGCAACCAACCTTTCAACCACTTGACCGTCTCTACCATCCACCACCCACCTGAAAACCTTTCAACCACTAGAACCGCCTCTACCACCCCAAACCCTACAAAAAAAGAACAAGGGCAGACTGAGTAATTGAGAGCAACGCAGGGAAGGGAGGGAGAGGTGCGACGCAGGAGAGGTGCGACGGCACGACGCTAAGGGGAAGGGGAGGTGCGACAAAGACAACACGAAGGGGAGGGGGGAGTGCGACAAAGACAACGCAAAGGGGAGGGGAGGTGCGACACCAACTCGAAAGGGAGGGGGAGGAGCGACGGCTAACGCGAAGGGGAGGGGGAGGTGCGACACCAACGCGAAGGGGAGGGGGAGGTGCGATGCAGTCACGCAGGGAGGGGAGGGGCGGCGGCGCTACTGGGGTGGGGAGGGGGTGGTGGGGGTACAACAAAGGGAGGGAGGAAATGGTGGTGCTATGGTGGAAGAATGGTAAGAGGGGGGAGAAAGAGAGTGACATTAAAACCAACCAAACAACACTTAAAATCTAAGGGTTTTGCTTTTCTTTCCTTCTCTACCCCTTTCTTGATTCCAGTCCCTTTACCCTATGTCAACCAAACTGTTATGAATCGATAGTTAGGGGTAAGGGTATTTTAGGGAGTTTCTTTAGTAGTTAGCTTGAGGAATAAGTTGGATAGTTTGTTAGGGAAAAAAGGTCTATATATAGTGGTAATGAGAAAGAAGAAGATATGTTGAAAATTGTTGAGAATATTAGAGAGCTTTTAAGAGTTCATTTGGGAGAGAATCAAGCCTCTCGAAAGCTTGAATATCATTTACTTTTGCTGTATTTTCAGATTATCAATCAAATATTCATTATCTTCCTTATTTTCTGCCATTAATGGTGTCCAACTTATGTTAGTTCATAACACAAACGGGCCCTCATTGTCAACAGCTGGTGCACAAGAATTTCCTTAACTGGATTAGCTTCAGCTACCATAATAATATCAAGAAAATCACAGAATAGCATCCAAAGTTCTTTTTTAGCATCCAACTTAAGCCTCCTACTAAGGAAGCATCAATTCAGGTGTGAAGTAAGCAGCACTTCTTGTGTTTTAGTTATTCTACCAGTCTTCCTCTTCTTCGTGTCTGTGCAAATAGTTCGAATAACAAGTCTCGAGAAATTTGAAGCCGATTCTAAAGGACAAGGTTGAACCCACCTTAAGTTCCATAAACACAGAATAAATAAGCTATAAGCGTGAACCATTTCGATAAAAGTTGCATGGATTAACAGAGGATAGTCAATCCCTTCCCAACTCCCCAAATCAAGCACAGAGAAACATACAACAGAAGAGTAAAAAACAAAGTTATCAAGAATGTCACACAGATGTTCAGTAAACCAGCGGGCAAATGCAAAGGGGAAGCAAGAAAGTAAACGATGCAAAAGATGATGACAAGGACACTAAATCATAACATAAACATAGGCAAGTGGTGAGAATAACAAGCTTAATCAGTTTGATAGAAAGGTATAGGTTAACTTAATCCATTATCTGATGTTGCAGTTCTGAAGCCATCCTTACAACTTACAATATATTACCTTTGTTCTTGTTTGATCTACATAGTTTGACTTTCACGCTTGCCAATACACAGACACACACACACACACACACACACACACAGAGGGAGAGAGAGAGACCAAACAAATAAGACCCTACATGATTATGTTCTTTTATGTGTATAAATCACAAACGATGGTCAAAGTGGAGTAAGGGAATAGTGCAAAGTACAAAGTGTGTAGTTTAAAAAGAGAACAACAGGAGTACAAAAGAAAAACATAATTGTGAACAAGGCAGTAACCAAGTAAGGAGAAGAAACAAAATATGAGATTGAACTTACCGGTCATCTGGATTCTGAAAAGTCAAAGCATCACATATTCAACTTGCCAGTCTGATAATTTGAATGAAGAGTAACCTTACAGCTCCATTTGGGTTAGAATCCAGTATGTATGCCATCAGACATCTAAATACAAATATACAACAGATCTAAGGGTAAAGCTCCATACACCTGGACCTCTACAGATCCCACCGAAGAAATTAATTTAGGTGGTTGGCTGGTTGTTGTAGCAGATCTAGGGGTCACCAAAATGTGCCAGCATTGAGCATCTCCGGATAAGTGGTCAGCTAATAAGCATACACATGAGTAATTTCAAATTCAGAGGTTACTACGTTGTTGACACTAGATTATTGTTGTTCTAACAGATTTGTTGAATGCAGCATTCAACTTGCGCCCGCAAATTCCACATATGTACCCCCACAAGCTTCAAATATGTAGCACTAAGACAACATACCAATTTCACACGGCCTCTAGTCCAAAGATCTGTCTCCTTCACACATATTCAGTTGCATTGAATCCTTTGCTTGGTCGAATTCGGGATCAGAAGAAGGTATGGCAGGACATTCTTCAGCATGGTACTCCCGTTCATCATCCAAAGGTTTCAAAAATGAGCAGGATCGAGTTTCAGCTTCAACATGCTCCATTGCCTCTTGAGCTGCGGTAAAGCCTAGATCATATGCTGATGAATACGAAGGTTGGGTTCTCATCTGTACAGATCTTAAAAGTGCTGCTTTTCTCAAGTCCCCTGAGTGGCATATATCACTTGGTGAAGAAGGGAATCTACCTTCAGTATCTGTACCTCTCTGACGAGGTTGAGAAGAGCCTGATAAGGCATTGCATCCGCTTGGAGGCTGTGAGGTGCTAGGAGGACTAGAACAAAATGCACCAACTGGTTTATATCTGTAAGGAGAGACAGGACTAGTAGGACGGCTTTCAGATTGAGATGAGCAGGCACTCATGGGAGTTTCACAATACCTTGCATCATCTAAGTCTTCAGACATGGGGGAATACTGTAAGGACAACTCATCTCTGCAGTAAGGGTAATTCGAACATGAGAAACCACCATTATACGATTTAGAGACGATTTGATAGTTATACCACCCCTATATTATGTATCATTTCATCACTTCAATTTTAAATTATATAGGCTTATTATGCTAGTGCTTTTTCTTTGTCTCTTATTTTTTTTAAAAGATGAAACAATGGTTTACTGTTCAAAGTTAGACTGGCATTATGTCCAACACACTAAGCAATTCGTAAGAATCTGAGTTGACAATTAAGTTCGCTAGAAAGGGCAATGAAGCTAAAAAGTAAGTGTACTATAGTTGTTTCGCCCAAGTCATATGTAAGAACATAGATACTATGATAAAAATTCTACAGCATAACCATGCTCTAATATTAGTATTTTCTAATTTCCAATGCCAATTAGGTAGAATTGCACACTAGCAAATGTGTACTAAGTATGTAATACCACTTTTAGCAATGACAAATAAATGAACACACAATTGGAGTTTCCAGACCCTCTACATGTCACAAGACCCATCCTAGTTAACTATATGGAGTGTCAAAGCTCTAATGTCAACTCTCCTACTCTTGGAATTCATCTATTCCAGCACACAACACAGAAAGAAGGCGCGTTTTCTTCACCAAAAGACATGAATTTACAAATCAAAGGCAAGAAAATCAGGGAAATAACAGATTCAAAAGGACCCCAACTATTCCTTTTATGAATTTGAAGAACATTTAATATTCTCCCTGTAGTACTAGCAATATGGCATTATTAATATTCTGTTCATAAACAAAAATTAGAGCCAAATCCAGTGTCTACTCTGGTCATGGTACAGAAATAGGTGGAATAATTCTCAAGCTTTACATAGCAAGGTTTAAAAGGCTGGAAACACAGAGTCAGCAACTAAAATGAAAGAGGGCCTGTATGTGTATAGAAGAATAGGTCTGCTCGAACTTGCATGTTTTGGTATTTAACATGCCACGAGCACAAGATTTTGTCAAGCTAACTTGATGCACCCACCTTCTGCAAATTCAGATGATTCTTCTTGTATTGTTTTAACATGACCCAGTGTAAGCTCAATATCTAATCTAACCTTGGCTCAAAGGTGACTTAAAGAATGCAGCCATCTCTCATGGGGGTGTAGTAGAAAAGATCATCTAAACCATTGATCCAGAAGTTTCAGGAGAGAATATGTCAATTCTCCTCTATTGAAATACATAATTTCATAAACACAGACATTAGTCAGAAGCTTGCATGCTTAAATGACAAATATCATTATACAAAAATACAAAATAGGCACGCTAAAAGCAATAAGATACACCGAAAGTACAAAACGTTCACTTATTGCAGAAGGTTAGAACCAGGTTACTCAGGCTTGGATACTCGTGCTAGACTTGCTTACTTGGCGACAATTTTTCCAAGCTTTTAGTCTAAATGAGTGTCAACTGTCAAAAGTGCCCACTTCCAAGTTGGAATAGTATCGCCAACAAGGGTATTTGAGGATGCAGGTAACATGGACAATTTAGCACTTAAGAATGATTCTTGAACACAAAATGAAAAAAATAACACCAATATATATCACCTCACCTCGAATAGAACATGCTTTCAGACCTTGCCGGAGAATCCAAGATATTATCAGGAATTGGGTCTCCCACAGTCAAACAATTCAAGCTTGATGCCATCATCTGAAGAAATACCCACCGATTCTAATTCTTAACTCAACAAAAACAACAAATACTGAGCTTCCCACTACCAAAATAAACACCATGTACAAAAACTAGACCCTGATCCACCAACATCATATTTAAGCACTTAACTTCTACAATCAAAAGATAGCAGAATTTGTCAAATACCCATGACAGGAAAACATTGAAAAAGCAATCCAAGAATTTAAATTTTAAATTTTCCAACTGACAAAAATGAAATACTAAGGCCGTGTTTGCCAATTAGCGGATAGCGCATAGTTATTCGCTTATTGTATTAGGTCATAGTTGATAGCTGATTGTATTAGTTGATTTGATAAGCTGTTTGTATAAAGGTGTTTGGTATAACTAATAGTTGATTGTTACTCAATGGTGCAAAATGACCAATAAGGACACGGACATATAATCCATCATTGTAAGCATTATTGTTAATTTTCAAGAACTTTAGGACATCAATGTAATTTACCCACTCATTGTCAAACCTCTAATGTCAAAAAAACTACTTCCCCAACTTTTTCCAAAAGAAGTTTTTTTGTCCCAATTAGCTATTTCAAACCTCTGCTTATGAGTTCAAATTTCAAATTTTTCCCTAAACCTCTCTTTACCAAACAGGGCCTAAGTTCAACAAAACCATAATTTCGAAGAATCTCTTAAAATTTTCCACTTCTTCAATTACTACACCCTATATATATTTAGGTAGGTATGGAGAAGCCCTAGCAAGTTGAGGGAAATCCAACATTACTAGGGGTGAAACTTGATCGAAGGACTCTAATATCATAGGTGACGCATACACCACTAGGCCAACACCTGGCTACTACATACATGATACAACTATATGACATATAGGCTCCATTTGGTTGGGTGTAAACCATTTGCAGTGTAGAAATGATTTTCATTGAAAACAATTTACAATGGAAAACACAATTCCAAAATTAGTTTTCCGTTGTTTGGTTTCATGTAAGAAAAATGGTGAAACGGAAGGAAAATGAAAAGGAAAGTAAGGAAGTAGTGAGAGGAGTGTACAAGAGAGATAAGTAAAATGAAGGAAAACAATTTTGCTTTCATTTTGAAAGGAAAATGGTTTTCCATCATTGGGAGAGCAATTCCACTCTAGGGAAAATGGTTTTACACTCCTTTGCAACCAAACAATGTAAAATTACGCCCTACCAAACGGAGCCATAATCATTCATAACCCAAATCATTAATAGAAATAATAATAACAATAATCATAAAAAATAAACCAAGAAAAACACTAGTGGGAAATTATACCTCGCTAAGATAACGCTTATGAGAATGAAGATTGTCGATGTAAACTTCATCTTCAGGATCTCTACTTCTCTTTCCACTCGGAGATGGTGTTGGCGAAGTGGTTTCTGATCCCATTTTCTTTTTTTTTACACTCTTCTTTTTTATTTTTTATTTTTTATTTTTATTGGGTATGTGGGTGTTTCCTTCTTCCTAGAATTCCTCACTTTGTCTGGTTTTTCTTATGAAATCTGGGATTTGTTAATCGTCAAAACGACAAACTGACATCGGAGAAAATTCGGGTGGGTTTTTTTTAATATATGAATAGAAAAGATTGAATGAACTTTTTTGATTTGTCCCTCCAACAAAAAACAAAGAAAATTGCTAATTTATTCGTTTCACCTAAAAAACTTAAAGTGCTTAAGAACAAGAAGATTATTTGGGCTTTTTTATAAGCTCGTAGAGAAAAGGTTTGCCTTTTTGGAAAGAACTACTATAATTTTATCATTGGTGAATATCACATTGGAATTTAAGCAACTTATATGGAAGAAAAGTGTCAAATTTCTCATAACATCCTATTTATTCGTGGAATCTCAACTAAGTAAAAATGCCATTGTAAGGTACAGTTCCAAATCACAATGATAATTTAAGACATCTAGTTGATTATATTCTTTGAGCATGATGAAAAAGCACATTGTGCAAGGGAGGTGAGTTGATCAATCAATGGCAAAATATTGGATAAAACTTTATATGCACTATCTAAGGGTTTAGAGAAAATCATCCTCAACAACACACAAATATTAATAAAGATGGATCATACATGGTCGCGGCCACCTTGCGGGTAAAGACATATTTTGTTATATAGATGAGGTAGAATGTACATAGTCTCAGATAAAAGTAGGTGCATGATGTCATTTGTGGCGTCTAAGGCTCTAACACAAGTAGATGTAGGAGATCGTCCAATATATCAAGCTTTTGAATACTTGGAGCATATTTGTTTAGTGTACCATCAAGCTTATGGATCTATTTTTAAAAAGTCTAGTCTTTTCATTGGACAACCATTGGTTGTAATGTAGAGGAAAATGTTTCAAACCTATAAATTTAGGGAGGAGTCAATGTTCAATCTAAACTGTCATTAATCATTTTTACCCCTTGAGGTCCAAAATATCCTCGAATTACGGTTTTTTCACTAAATACCCCTGACAAATAAATTTATTCACCAAATACCCCCACTTTTTTTCGAATTCACCAGATACCTTTGACCTTTAAAAAAATTCACCAGATGCCCAAATGACTAACGGCGGTTAACTCCGTTAGTCATTAACCCTAAAAAACCCTAATTAACCTTAATTAAACCCTAAAAACCCTAACTCTAGATACCCTAAAAACCCTAACCCTAAAAACCCTAAAAGCCCACCAACCCCAACTCAACCCCGCCCCACCACCCCCACCCCCATCCCCGGTCCACCACCATCCCCCACAACAACCCCAGCCCCACCGGTCCCCTCCCCGTCCCCCCTTCGAATCCGCGCCTCCCCCTCCCCCGTCGGAAAATCGCTCCCTCTCCCCCCACCCCTTCAACCGCGCCTCCCCTCCCCATCTCCTACCCCTTCGAATCCGCGCCTCCCCCCCCCACCCCTTCGAGCGAATCTCATGCCTCCCCTCTCCCACCCTCGTTTCGGCCCCGAAAGAAACGGAGGAGGCGACACTCTCCCACCGTTGTTTCGCTCATAAAGAGGAGGCGACACTCTCCCACCGTCGAGAATGAAATTGTTCGGGTGCGGGGAGGAGGGGGTTACGGGCCGCCGGCAAAAGTGAGGGAGGAGGAGGAGGGACGAGTGCGCCGGGAGAGGGTGAGGGAGGGGAGGCGCGGGGCCTGTGTGGGGGAGGGGGAGGGGCTGCGTAGGGGGAGGTGGGGGGACGGGGGTTGGGGTGAGGAGGGGGGTTAGGGTTAGGGGTGGGGTTGGGTTAATCGGGTTTTAGGATTAATTAGGTTTTTAGGATTAATTAGAGTTTTTTAGGGTTTAATTAGGGTTTTTTAGGTTAATTAGTTAATTAATTAACGGAGCACTAACGTCCGTTAGCCAAAAAGGGCATTTTGGGTATTTTTTGAAATGTCAGGGGTATCTGGTGAATTTTTTTAAAGGTCAGGGGTATTTGGTGAATTTTGAAAAAAGTGGGGGTATTTGGTGAATAAATTTATTTGTCAGGGGTATTTGGTGAAAAAACCGCTCCAATTATGAATGCAATACTTTATCAAGCTCGCGCCGATACTCATAATGAGATTAATTGGGGCGTGATTACAGTGAGTCAGTGATATTAGTAGTGTGCAATTGTTGTGGGTGCAATAGTGTTGAGATGCAAGAATCACTAGAATGCTCATATATGTGGCAGAAAAGGTCAACGATTAGACTAGGCATCCTAATGGCTCATAAGACGCAATGTCAACATAATGCCTCGAGTCAAATGCTCTCGAGACAACGAGGTAGTTGAAATACTATGGTGATGGTAAAACCCATCATGTTTTTGTTTTAAAAGGGGTGAGAAGTGTGGGAGTACTCCCATTATTTAATTATTGGATTTTCTCAATCAATTATTTTCCCCATGATATAATTATCTTGACAAAACCCACATAATAAATAATACTCTCCCCCAATTGTTTTCATTGAGAAACACAAATTTAAATAAAATGATTTGTACTAATTACCAACACTAAAGAAACCTTCACTAAAATAGCTTGCATGCTAGACCTAGCCTCTCCTCTCTCTCTTTCTCTCTCAAACCCTATCCTCCCCTACCCTTTTTCCCCTTTTATTTTCAGTTTTTAATTCATTTTCTTGTTTTGTTTAATAAATTAGTTTCTCTTTATGAGATCTTTTCAAACCCTGTTATGAGGTTTTTAGTTTATGTTTTGGAAATCTCCTTCTCCCCTATGAGAGTTGTGAGTATGATCTTTTTTGTTTTTAGGTATGAGAAATTGTTCTCATTGGTTGAAGTTCGAGACTCAACATGAAGGTATTAGAATCTCGGATGCGTTTAACATGACCCGGTCAAGAATGTTCTTCCCAAACTACATCAGAATGATAAACTTCTT
The DNA here is from genome assembly GCA_947646795.1 of Beta lomatogona. NCBI lineage: Eukaryota > Viridiplantae > Streptophyta > Magnoliopsida > Caryophyllales > Amaranthaceae > Beta > Beta lomatogona. The sequence goes on along the minus strand of CANSNZ010000319.1, from coordinate 208,406 downwards.
CATCAATAGCTGCTTGATTCAGCAAATACAAGTGGGATGCGCTGTATTGCTCGATCTGGTTCATTGTATTTCCTTCGAAGACGAATTTGATTTAGCCTTGTTTAATTGTATCTTGTTTTTCTTTAATACCTATTGTAAATACCGTTTGACCTTCAATTAATGAATTTTCTCTTTTAAAAAAAAAATTTACCAACACTCAAATCTTTTGAATATTATCACCTTTGTTTAGATGTAATATTTGATTATTTTAATTCATCCACTAAAAAGACAAATGTTGCACCTAAACAAATCGTATTTTTTAAACTTAGCGCCTGTTCTCCCCAGCTTATTTTCAGTCCAGTTCAGTTCAATTCAGTTCAATTCAGTTTAGAAATGATAATCATTACTATTAATTAGTTATGATTTAATTCAGTTTAATTTAGTTCAGCTGTTTTATGCCGAAGAGAACAGACCCTTAATGTGAAGTAGTTAATTCACATCAAAGAAACAAAAAAAAAAAAAAAAAAAAAACATCAAAGGAGACTCCACACTCCAAACTCTGTCCATTTATCTCTCCAAATTCATCCACTCAAGCTCTCCATCTAAATAGTTGACGTTATTCACACTTCACACACAAAATTCCGGATTTACATTTACATCATCAAATCAATTTCTCTCAATTAGAGCGAGATTAAAGAATTGCGCGCAAATTCAACTTTTTCGCCGAGATCGAAATCTCGGATCTTCTCAATTTTTGCAGGTTTGTTTAGTAGAAATCTTAATATCACCATTGAAGAAACTTACATATTACCGATAAAAATGTTGCAGAAACCCTAAATGTGATTTTGTTGTTGTTGCCGGATTACTAAGAACTGTAATCATCTATGCTCGGAAAAAGTTGATATTATGATGCAATTTACGCTGTTAATTATTTGTGATCATCTATTTTACTTTGAATTTTTACTGTTATTAACGAAGAACTGATTCAAAGAGAATAAATGTTGTATGCCTAATTTGTGTGTGTGTGTGTGTGTGTGTGTTTTGAGTGCAGGAGGTTGTGGATGGAGGGAAAATGGTAACTGAAATGGATTTAGGGGCTTTTGTGGGAGATTTATCAATGGAAGATGATGTAGGAAGGTAAATAATATGCCACTTTATAAAATCATATATATTTCTGATTTGAGATTGTTTTTTTCCCTGTTAATTACTGTTCAACTTGCTATTGTGCTGCTTTTATTTTATACTGGCATTCCTATGATGTAGAATACATTATAATTTATGGAATTGGAGTTTTGGGTAATTGTTTGCCTGAAAACTGCAGTAAGTGATTGTATCATTTACGCGATCTGAGACCTTATTGGGTTCAGGAAATGTGATTAAAACCCTAATGCTTTTTCTACAGCGTGCATTGTAGTGAGAATTGAGCTCTCATTTTTTATTATTGACTGAAGAATTGGATGTGGTTATGGTTAGGGTTTGAGGAGCATTGAAGTGAAACATATTGTGTTTGCATAATCCCAAATTAGGAAGGCAAACCTATGCTTGTCAAATGAATGGTTGATGGATTATTCATTTTAGTTTGGACAATGGATACGATGTTGGCTTCCTGGCTATGAATGATGAATGCAGTTTGCATTTTACATGTCACATGTAGATTCTTATGGTGCATGAGAAAGTGTTCTAGTAGGAAGTGAGACAGTAAATAGGGACGTGTTCCCACTTCTTTTTGTGTACTGAAGGCTGAGGGGGGGGTATGATCTACCTCTTCTGGTTACGTCGGTATCTGTTTGTTTTATTAGGCTGAACGCCTACAGCAAATTACTGAACATGCATTGATAAATTGCTCAACTTGTTACTTTTTAGACATTGGTACAACCAAAATATCTGATTGGTGTGCCTTATATTTTTAGATTTTCAATTCCTGTAGAACCTTCTTTTATATCGCTGTTGGCCATTGCTAATCTCTGAAGTTCTACCTTTTTCCCCCTCTCCCTCTCTCCCCCACCTTTCGTTATTACGTAGTATTTTGTAACACAACTTTTATTCTTATTTTCCAGTGATGATGTGTCACTTGAAGGACTAGAACAAGAATTGGAAGAATGTATACATGATGATGTAAGTGTTCTCTTTGCATTTGACAATTTATTATGCGTTGAGAGTTCACATGTTTTTTTTTCCCATTTGTACAGACCCTTCTTTTTGGTTGCTTCTTGAAGTGTGAGATTTTGGATGGTGGTCCAAGAAACAAGATAATCTATCGAATATGAGACCTTTTCTCTTTTAGCTTTTAAAGCAACCTTTCTTTCAATTTTCTCTTTATTACATCTCGATAATTGAAAAAAGCTTGATCAAAAGTACCCTTGTTTTGGTCTAGAAAATTTCTTGTGTTGACCCATTTCCAACATTTGGAAGGTTGAAATATAATTTGTGTTTTGCTTATAGACTTTATGCTGGCACTGTCAAGGCAAAAAGATGTTCTGAGTCAATAAGCTGTTGTCTCTTTTTGCATTTCTTAGTTAGTCTCTGTGATCATTGGCCTGGTTTTTCTTTATCCTTTTCTGTTAATATCAGTATAAAAAATTTCTTCCTCACAGGTGGTGGCTAACATATTGTCAAAAGGAATTAAACTACGTGATTATACAAAGACGGTGGAGAAGAATTTGCGTGAAGGCGAATTGGATTCTATACAGGTTTGTACAGTTCTCATCGTATATTTAGGCTATATATTTTTGTTTCAGTCATCTCTTCTCCTTTTTATAGGTTGTGATTGCTTGTTAATTTTTTTATTATATTGAGTTCTATGTGATCATCCTAGAAGGCTTAAATTATCGTGTTGGAGTAAGAATAAGCGTAATTAAGAAAGATAAGTGAGGATTTGAAGGTTTTTCGATCTCTGGGGTGCATCAAATTTCAAAATTAAGTTGCGTATGCTATTCAAAACCAGGCAGCTGATTGTATCATCTTTAGTTCCACTTCTTTAAGAGGATGGAGTGCTTGGATAGCTGAATTGTAGAAGCTGGTTCTTGGTTACATGGAAAGAAAGTATCCAGTGTATCTTGTGAGGGCAAAGCTCTAGATTTAGCTGTTACCTAGGAAATTATTATTAAGTGAAATATTCGTGCTTTCTTATTCATTTCAATATTGAAAAATTTGTCAAGACCAGATAAGTATTTTAGGTTCAATTTGTGGAATCTTACCAAACAAAAATAAAAATAACTTTTTTTTGGCATAGAGGCTCGCTAAATAGAGAGAAGGTACCATCGTCTCTTTTTCACTCCCTGTCATTCATATTAGACTTAATTGCGTTGATTAGATGGTCAGCCTTCTTGTTGCACCTATTAATTTAAAATAATTTCATATTCCAAGAAACTTGCTTTCTATTTTCATAAGTCATAGCTCAAGAAGTCTGTTATTTTGTTGAAGTTTCAATGATTCTGTCCTTTATCATGCAGGATTATATAAAAGAAAGTGATAATCTTGTATCGCTTCATGATCAAATTCGTGACTGTGACATCATCTTGTCACAGATGGAGTCCCTTCTAAGTGGATTTCAGGTATGTGCAAGCTTCCTTTATGAGTGTATTTTTTCTATCAATCATAGGTAAATTAGTGTAGGAGATATTGGTTTATCTGAACTGTGAATGTATGTCTCTTCTATCAAAACAACCTTGCATTCTCTTGTTCATTATAGCGACACATATGTTTTGTAAGTTTTAATTCTTACCTTTTTGGTGAAATTTTCAGAGCCAGAATGAGATCATAACTAACTGGAAAGGAAGTTAATAAGATTATGAAACAACATGAAGGCTTGAGAGTTGAGACACTACTGTACTAATTTGTGATAGGTATTATTTGGATACTTAGTTCATGTACATCAAGTGATGAAGGAGTAAGAATTATGCATACCTTTAGCCTTTTTTCTCTCTTACCAATATGAATGGGAGACTGTACAATTTAAGCCTTTATTACTATCCTGTATCTTAGTAAGGAATTGGCAATAGTCTGAGAGACTGAGAGTGTAAGCCAACTTGACCTTGCTAGCCTGAGACCTTTGTAGGATAGCACAATCAATGATCTAGGCACCTTGTAGGATAGCACAATCAATGACCTAGGCACCCAGCTCCGAACAGCCCAGCTTCTGGGGTTTTCCTTTTTAAGCTGAATTGAGGAAGGAGAGAGGTGGTCCAGACCAGGGAAAAAAAACGCGGTCGCGGTCGCGGGAACGGTCACGTTGTCGCGGGAACGGCTTGTAACGGGGGAATAGAACGTTTCGCGGCCAACGCGGCGTGAATTTTTTAAAAAAATTCACATTAATACGTTCTAACCTTATTTGCATTGTTTTAGTTACTAAGCATTATTACAACATAATATAACCAAATCTATCAGAATATCACGTTTCATCAACTATATAATTAAATCATCAAATATTTTTTGCCAATGTTTGAAAAGAACGGATGTAACGGGAATAAAAACGTTCTAACGCGGGCGAGTTTGCGTTACGGAACGGACAACGCGGCGAGAAGTATGTGATTTTTATTATGGCGTTCCGTAACGGGATTTCGCGGAACGGCAAATCCAAAATCCGTTACAGCCGTTCTGTAACGGAACGGGAGAGTTTTAATTCCATGGTCCAGACCAGGTAGGTTGGACTGACCTTTGCCAACTTAAAAGAAAGTAATAAAGGAGCTGGCCAACACCTGCTCTCAGATGAGCCATTCCGGCCCATAAATTGCGTGGTCATGCTGATATCGAGATAAACTGGTCCAGCATGGTCGTGTCCAGTTCGGCTGATACATTCTTATGCTCTTTGCTTTGCTGCGTAATTGTCATGGTTTGCCTTTTTACCCTTTGTCCTTCAACATAGGCTTCTTTCCATTTTCATGAATTCTTCTTAGTTAAGATGCTTTTTTTGCTTTTCCTGGAGGACATTCTTCTTTTATCATGTTGTCTCGAGAAATCGTTATTGTAACATATATTATCCTGTGTAAGCAACAGCTTGCAGTGATCACTCATGTATGCCTTCACTTTTTTGACCTCCTAAAATTGATACCGCCTAAAATTGATAGAAATCTTATTTTGACAAATTGTTATTGATCTGAGTAGGCTGAGATTGGTTCCATAAGTTCAGACATAAAAGTTCTCCAAGAGAAGTCAATGGACATGGGCCTGAAGCTGAAGAACCGCAAGGTATGATGTTTTGATCATTAGTGATTTCGTCTTTTAAATTCGTACTGTAAACATGTATATTATCCTGAAATTGGTATACACTCATAGTATTTGTAAAATCTGGTCTCTGGAATGGTGGGACATCTATTAGCATATTTTCTTTTAATAAATTGCAATAATTACAGCAAGCAGATATGGGTGACTCTAATCTGAAGGAAACTGATTACTTCTTTATTTTTAGGTTCATGGAAAATTTATTGGATATGAATTGATGTCCTTTCCTGTTCTCTTCTTTCTTTTTTTTTTCTGTTCATAATTCATGGAAGCATTATTAGAAAAGCTTTTATACTAATATATTTTCACTCAAGTACTTACTCAAGTCAAGTCACAATTGTTTTGTGAAATGATATTTTTCTTTCATTTAAATTCTGTTCTGGGAATCAAATGTCTTTTATGGGGTTCTTGTTCTCCCCCTTTTTTTGTTTGCTTGTCTATTTTGTACAACTGCTGCTTTCTTTTAATCTATGTTCTTCCTTTAACAGGTGGCAGAATCGAAGTTGGCCAAATTTGTTGAAGATATTATTGTTCCACCTAGGATGGTTGACATTATTGTCGATGGTGAGGTAATTATTTTTAGTCCATGTGTATAATGGTGGCATAATTTTTAGTGGGAGAGGGTGAGATTCTTATCATCTGTGACCTTAGATGAAGAGCATTGGTTTAATCTTTTCATAATTTTGAATTCTTTTATATAAAGAAAAAAGTTCCACTATTGTAAGGATAAATTTATTAGAATCATTCTGTGGACCAGAGTTATCCTAAAGAAATTTATGGTACGGAAGAGCATACAAATCATACGGGCTTTTAATTTTGACCTCTGTAGAATAGTTTCGAATAAGCTGTAAACTTCTTGCGGATGAGATATTAGAAATAACATCTGTCTAATTGCTCCTATACAGGCTATCTAATAAAGTTACCACTTCGATCTGCCAGCTTATTAATTTTTATCAGATTGACTTTGCACCTTTGAGTTGCTTAAAGATCAGTCAGTGACTGTGGCTGGGGGTTCAATGAGGAGTCTTACTAACACCTTAATGCACTGAATTTAATGTGATTCATGAAGTGAAAGTTTATGTGCAACTTCTGGTACTAGAATTGTTTCATGACTGCAGTAGAGTTTATAAGTTATTCTTATACAGGTTAATGAGGATTACATGAGAACATTAGAGATACTCAGTAAGAAATTGAAGTTTGTGACGACAGATCCAACAGTGAAGACATCAACGGCTTTGAAAGATGTCCAGCCTGAGTTAGAAAGACTTCGGCAGAAGGCAGTTTCCAAGGTTTTCCTTGAACCACTAAAATTATGAAAAAATGCATTCCTCTCATTTAGCTTATGACGCCAAAAAATATTCAGATTGATGATGATTTTTGATGAAAGGACTCTTCAAAATTTTCTACGTGATTCATAGCATTTTTGGTCAAAGAGAAACTCAACTGCACTAGCTCCATAATTTTAGCCATTTAGTCATGTACATATTTATTTTCTTGAAGCTCATCACTTCATTTTCAAGTGACTGGGATATTTGTCGTGGCTTTGTAGGTTTTTGATTTCATTGTTCAGAAGCTTTATGCGTTGAGAAAACCTAAAACAAACATACAGATTCTTCAACAAAGTGTTCTTTTGAAATACAAGTGAGTTGTACTGGTTCCCTTAAAAGTTTCTTTTTCACCTGATAAATATCAGAGCTCATATTTCTGCTGGTTATGTTGGTGGATTTCTTTTCATTATTCAGACAATGGAACTTCTTTTGATTGCACTATCTTGCCTTTTGTGTACTTGAGATATGAGGTACAAAGTGGGATGTACATTCTCTTAATGTGCTCTGACTAAGTGGCTATTAGATACTTCATATAACGTGAGCAATTTTTCATTATTTGCTTGGCTTTTGACTTTTGAGCGATGTATTCAATCTTACAGTTTGAAGGGAATAATTTTGTCGAAATATATATGAAGTCCCTGTAGAATAAATGATATTGAATGTTAACATGCAGGTATGTTATTTCATTTCTCAAGGAGCATGGCAAGGAGGTGTATACAGAAGCACGGGCAGCTTACCTTGATACAATGAATAAGGTGAATACTGACTAAGATCACTTGGCTCGTTGAGTATACAAAAGGTTATCAGTAATCTCTCCAGTAATGTAATTCTAAAAATAGTATTTGGATCTCCCACGGCCAGAATCTTGACTCTATTTAGTTTATGTTGCTTCTTTATAAATTGACAATATGATCTTAAGTTGTATTAGCCTCTTATGACATGCCACGCTCTGTTTGGAGAACAAAGATGACATTTTTTCTGGGGGAGGGAAGGGTGGGATGGGGAAGAAAGGATTGAAAAGAACAAAGTTTCTTGCGTTAAAAGCACATGAACAATGGTTAGACCAATTAGTAATGGTCATCAATTTCTTTATATTATTTCTCTACTCTCTCCTCATGCCCCATCTTTTTGGTTCTTCTTCAAGAACCATTCTTCTACCTCTCTCTTCCTTTCGTTTCTCTCTCCTATTTTTGTATATTATTTCTGTACCCTCTTTCCTCTTGCCCACTAAACACGGCAACCATTGGCCTCACTCTTAGGCCTTTCAGTCTTAAAACGATTTAATACTGGGTAAGTCATCCATTTTGTTGTTTCTATGGGATGCTGATGCAGAACAATAGTCTTCTGTATATATGTTGAGGTTGTCATTCTCTGTTCAGCAATAATGTATTTCTGCCAATGCTACAGGTTTTGAGTGCACATTTCCGTGCTTATATACAAGCCTTGGAGAAATTGCAGCTTGATATTGCAACATCCAGTGATCTAATTGGCGTTGAAGCCAGAGGAGGAACTAGTCTTTTCTCGGCCAGGAGAGAACCCATGAAGAACCGTTCTTCTGTTTTTGCCTTGGGCGACAGAATAAACATTTTAAAGGTTTGTTTTTTATATATATTGATTTTTTTTTGGTCATTTCTGCTTATTTCATCTGGTGTCTGGCTTTGCTGCTGCTGTCTGATGCATATTTACTCTGCTGTATGTCTGTTTCTAAATTTTGCATCCTGCAGAACCATGATGAAAGTTAGTCTCTATTACTTGTTTTGTCAGTCTTGTAGCAATTTATGACGGAAGGATAAATTGCTAGATGTTTCAGAGGAAGAGTACCAAGGAAATGGAAGGACTTAATTGCTATTATCTAAGTTAGTCATCCATTTTACCTGAATTCGTGAACCTTATATCTCCCAGAATTTGTGAAATTTATATGGAAGATTTGGTGGGTACCATGTAACTCTCTAGCTACTTTGAGTTCCTCCTGAAAGCTTGTCTTGGAAATTGAAGAATTCAGTGTACTCACTTTTAATAGTCTTTTGATTGGTGAAATATTCTGAGAAGTTTTCTGCAAAGCATTTGAGTGATGACTACGTATGCTGGAACTTCTGGTTGTTTCTGGCGGTGGGTCAATTAACAATATAACCTCGTCAGTCCATTATTTGTCGTGAAAAGGGTTGAGACTTGAGCATGGAACTTCTTTGCAATGTGCGGCCCATTTTGGTATGGATTGTTTAGCTCCTTGTCATTCAATAACAGTAGCATGGTTTTGTTACTTTGGCTGGAAGTCCAAATTTCCCAGCGGAAGGACCTGTCGAACAACTCACTTTTTGTGTGGGTAGTATTTAGTATCTTATGTGAGGAGAGATCATGAAACATAATGATACACAGGGTTCCTACTATATAATCAGAAGAACTAATGCTGGGATTGAAGTAAAGCCGTAGGGTGAAATAAAAATGATTTAAGGCTGTGTACATCTGAAGGTCATAGCAGCTTTTTGTTATTTTGTCTTTTTCATTATTTGGACTCTTGCTTTTGAGGGACGTCGCTGTCCTTCCACAGTTCCACTCCGTTCTCTCTGTCACAATTTTGGAAGAAAATAGTTTCTGCATTTAAAGGATGACTTCTCTTGTTTCTTCCCAATGATATGTGATGTATCTATCCTGCGAAAGGATCCTATTACACAAGCTGTATATGTGGACTTTTGGACTATTAAATTATGTTGAAAATCTCTTGGGAAAAGTTGGTAGTTGTCAAATGCAAAACACAGAATTTTCTAATAATGATGCAAGCTAAGTGTTTTATTAGTTGGCAGTTGCATTGCTTCTTTGGTGTTAGGGTGAGGCAGCGTATATTTTTACTCCCTACACCTATGATGGGATCTCATTTTTTTGCCTCTTACTCTTATGATCTGCGAATATTACATCATAAGGGGTTTTTAAGCTCGCAGCATACCATCTATGTATTCAATAGAGCTAGTTTATGTATTAGCTCCTTGTACAAGGATTTCCTGTTATTGTATTGTCCCTGTTTCTTGCTGTCTGTGATTCTCTTTCAAGGGACAAAGAACTTTTCATGTATTATCATATTCTCTTTTGCCTTTTATGACGATTCTATCATTCTGTCTTTTTTTATGCTTGAATGTGTTATCTGCTTGGCATTGACCTTGATCTTTTATGCATGTTGCCTTCAGGAAATTGATCAACCTGCATTAATTCCCCATATAGCAGAAGCAAGTGCTCAGAAGTATCCCTATGAAGTTCTTTTCCGGAGCTTGCACAAGCTGCTGATGGATACTGCCAGTTCTGAGTATGCACTAGAATCCCATTTTGCATCATTATATTCAATATAGTTAGTGTTTGTTTTTGTGTTGTTTGTATGATATCTTGATCAAATCTGTTACCTTCCAGGTACCTTTTCTGTGATGAATTTTTTGGGGAAGAGTCCTTGTTTTATGACATATTTGCGGGTAATCATCCAGTCTGTTCTCTTATGCCTTTCTGAAGATGGACCTTTTGATTGATCTCTATACTATTCTGAGATCACTTGGTCAGACTGAATCAGTCATACACGTTTTATGCCAGCATTGTGAATTTCTGATATCTCAAATGTCCCTTTTTGGCAGGTCCATTCGCAGTTATTGATGAGCACTTCAACACAATCTTGTCAAATTCTTATGATGCTATCGGCCTAATGCTCATGATTCGTCTTACCCATCAGCACCAGGTACTTCTCTTTCACAAGTTTGCCATTTCCTTGCTAAGCTGTGAGTGTTGTCAACTTGTCATAACAATCGACTCCATCTTCCTTGCAGCTTATCATGTCAAGACGGCGGATTCCCTGCTTGGACTCATACCTAGATAAGGTGTGTGTCTTTTAAGTAACTTCTATTGCCTTGAATCATGTAAAGAATACTTCTGCTTGGAGATAAAGAAACTTTGGTGGTGACATTGATTTTATGAGTTATTTTGTCTATTATAGTTCTTTTGCATCGATAATATCTGTTTTGATGCTCTCTGCAATAATACTTTTGTGAAACCTAAGTCTTTGAACCTTCTCTGATTCAGGTTTGATTATTGAGAAAGACAGCTGCATTTTCTAATGTTATTATGAAATACAACTTGATGGTTTCTTGTTTCAGGTGAACATTGCACTATGGCCTCGTTTTAAGATGGTCTTTGACATGCACATCAGCAGTCTGCGTAATGCAAATGTGAAAACGTTGTGGGAAGATGATGTTCGCCCTCACTATGTCATGAGGCGTTATGCTGAGTTTACTGCGTCCCTCATTCATCTCAACACTGACTATGGAGATGGCCAAGTCTGCTAATCTTTGATCCTTATACTTCATCTTTGCTCACCTCTGTAACCTGTTGAACTCATTGATTTCTGTTTTATTGCAGCTGGAGATGAACTTGGAAAGACTTAGAATGGCAGTTGATGATTTGATTATGAAGCTATCTACGCAATTTCTTAAATCAAAACTGCAGTGTGTGTTTCTTATAAACAATTATGATATGACGATTGCTGTCTTGAAGGTGGGAGATTGTATTGGTTAAAAGACTACCTGCTGCAACTGATACTTTCATTTCATAATTCACACTGTTTGTCGAATTTCAGGAAGCTGGTCCTGATGGTGGTAAGATTCAGATGAATTTTGAGGAAGTCCTGAAGAGCCAAACAACTATATTTGTGGTGAGTTACCAGCATAAAGTTTTCTATGAAGTTCTTTTTTTGTGTTATAAACTTCAATGTTAGCAGAGTGGTGTTGTGGAGTAATTTGGCTGTGTATTTTTTTTTAAAATCTATACAGGAAGAGCTGCTGCTGGAGCACTTCAGTGATTTGATCAAGTTTGTGAAGATCAGGGCATGTGAGTATCTTTCATTTTGGAGATGCATACGTGTGTCTTCTTCCTCTAGTAATTGAAGCAGAAGTGCTTAGTGCTTACCAATGTGTGCCCAATTTCTAACAATTATGAGTTATGACAAACTTTTCTTCATATACGGGAGTTTTGGAGAGCAAAGGGGGGTTTTGGGAGGGTGAATAAAATATGGCAGTTTTGGTTAGTTTAGATGAAAATATATAAGAACTTAAAGGGGATTTGTGGAACTGTTGACTTTCTTGCTTAACAATACTATTATAGATCATGGAATAGCCACATCTCTTGAGGATTGTTCTGTTCTCTCTTTCTTTTTTTTGTTTCATATACTTGTAGTTCAAAAGTTTAGCAGTCTACCATATTGCATTGAGTGGTCGTTACTTGATTGTAGAGTTTTTCTCATAGTACCTTTAATTATTTGGAAATTATTTGGAAATAGGGGCTAGCAAATTGAAATACTCTACTCAGGTTATTTTGTGTAAAATGTCCTTTGCTATGATCTCCTTCGTTTTTGTGGATACTGAAAAATGTCTGATATGGTAATTATCAGCCGAGGATCCAAGTGTGGGTTCTGAGAAGGCCATATCCGTCAGTGAAGTGGAGCCACTTGTGAAAGATTTTGCTAGTAGATGGAAAGATGCAATTGAGCTGATGCACAAAGATGTCATTACTTCCTTCAGCAACTTCTTGTGTGGCATGGAAATCTTGAGAACTTCATTAACACAATTGCTGCTCTACTACACCCGCTTGTCCGAGTGTGTAAAGAAGGTTCCCGGTGGTGGTTCTGCACTGAACAAGGATCTCGTTTCTATACAGTTAATTATTCACGAGATCAGGAAATTCTCAAGGACTTTCTAAGTATGCTGTATTTTTTTTTCTCCGATTAGGGAATTAGCAAGTTTCGAGATCTGTTGATAGTCCGAGTTGGCTAATATATGTTCAAGTTGGAGCTTTTCTTGAAGCTGTTACGTGAGAGTTGAAGTAAAAGTGCTCCCCTGGAATTCAGCTGCTGTCATAGAATCTTTACATGCCTGGATCTACGGAAGGGAAGAGGAGAAATTTTGTTGTATTGTGATCTGTTTCATATTTTTGGATTCTGAAATGTTGAAATTTTATATGTAAAATGTGGAAATTTGAGTTTAGAACTGACAACCTAGAACTGGATTTTATGGTTTCCAATCACATTATATTTATGTAAAAAGAAAAATGGAGAAAGAAATTAAAGAAAGGAGAAGCAACATTATGCCAATTTGGTTCATAGTTACTGTTCCAGTTGAAAAATGTGTCTGCAAGTCGCGACAAGAGCATTAACACACTGTTAAGAGGGATAATTTTTATCATATTCCCGGGTGTACCATGAGCATGGTACACTACACCAAAGGCTATTTTTTTGCTCGCTCATTTGAAACTCCAAATGAGCATAATTACACATAATAGGTGGAGCTCCAAATGAGTAAATGATCAAAAAATAGCGTTGGGTGTATACTATGCACATGGTACACTCGGGTGTATGATGAATGCACTCGTTAAGAGGTGCTTGCTTACCCTCCTTAAACAAAAGAAAAGAGTTTGCTTAAGGTGAAATTTGGTAATCAAATTGATATAAAATTATTCAATTAAATATTTGATTAAGTAATTTTTAAAAAAACTAAATATTTGACTAAGTATATCAAATCACATTAGATGTGGTAGCTGTGTCTGTGTATATCAACTAACTTAGTTGATAAAATCTTACGAGGATAATACTTAAAACAATTGTTTATACCATTGTTTTTGACGTCTTTTTGTATACCAAGAACAAAAAACTAACTCTTGGCCTGATAGGCAAAAGACCGACATTTCTTTTGATTTGTCCACTTTTGTCATTTCGGCTGAGTTTAGGATGGAAAATTTTGCTTCAATAAGCTTAAAACCAAAAAAAAACCATTTGCTAAAAAAAAAACCATTTGCTTAACATATACTATTTTGAATTTTTAATCGCATAAAAAATCAAAAGCAAGAAAAACAAATATATAAAGCAGGTATAAAGCCAATCACCAAACAAAGCCTTTATCTATATTCTCTGTGCTGAATAAAAAAATGCTTAAGATATGCCAATAATTCATAAAGCATGAAGTTGGCTTTTTCTTATTAGAGGACTTAGAATATGCCACTAATAATAATAATAAATAAGGTAATAGTTAAAAAAAAACAAAACCCACTAGAAGAATATTATGAGAAAGTTAACTTTATGCCATTTCTTTTTATAGTGGTTGTAGTAAATTAATTTTCAACCGCAAATTTGTCAAGGGACCTTATGATTGATTCATTATCATTTGTGCTTAAAACCTTATCATTTTCCTGAAAAGAAATAAAAGTCTTTTATTTAGGCCTTTTCCAATTATGCTAAGATTTTCAACTTTCTTTCTTCAGTGTTTTCTTCTACTTTTTGGACCATTTTTAGATTACGTGGTTACGAACTTATGGTCTAAAATTTCTGAAACCTTGAGGAAGAAGTATCTCCTTTTATTTTAGCAGTTAAAGCCTTAAAGGTGCGGAAAAACAAAGGAGATGTTATTGAGGTAAGCTGGAGTTGACTGTTCTATAAGTAGCAACTTGGCAAACCAAAAACTTTTACTATTTGGACTTTGGAAGTAGGTTTGCCAGTTAATTGTAAGTGCATAAGCATTAATGAAGAGGATTATCCATTAATGAGAAAATTTTCAACATTAATATATATTGAACGACCAAGTAACCTTAATTGACTTACTGTTTGTTTGGTTGACATTAAAAGTTATGAAAAATAGATTTTCTTAAGAATCAGAATGATGTGAAGTAATTTGGCTGTATACAAACACGAGGAATGATACATGCTAGAAAGTTATACTTCCAACAAATTATAGGAAGTTATTTACGTAGGTCTCTTAGGTAAGTGAAAGTTCCCATAATCAACCAAACACAATCGTGCTTCCTAAAATTGCTACTACATGGAAAACCTGACTTCCTAGAAATTATGATTTTCTATGTTCAATTAAAGGACCACTTAATGCTAATTTATTAGATGAATTGCAGGGTTATAAATATCATAACCACCAAATCAACAATGTTCTCCTCGTAATTTCATAAAGTATATGAAAGTAACTTACGTTTCTTTTTTAATTATACAGTTTGACTTTCACGCTTAATATCTTTAGTTACAAACAGGTAAAAATTATAAGAAGATAATTTTTGGAAAATATATGTTGAGTCAAATCTAAGAAGATCCTATCATCATAGGCATAACTATATTACTCCTTATATATAAATTATAAATCCGTCAAAAAGAACTATATGATCAATGCCAAAATATAAACTTTGTAGAATAAAAGAAAACAAATGGTGTAATATTTAACTAACTTGAAAAAAACTTGAAAGTAAAGAAACCAAGGACAACATGTTTTCCATTGAGTAGATAAACATCAATTCCGATGTCGTCCAGCGGTTAGGATATCTGGCTTTCACCCAGGAGACCCGGGTTCGATTCCCGGCATCGGAACTTTTTTTTTATTTTCTCTCTCCACTTTCTTCTTCCCCAATTCATAACTCTTCTTAAACCCTTTTCTCACTGCTATTTTACCCATTTTATAGAATCTTTCATTTTTTTCTGGGATTTTTCAAGGAGAGAGAGTAAACCCTCCCAAAATTGAAAAAACCCATATCACAAAATCTTTAATTCTTTTCTGGGGTTTTTCAATTACCCAAATTAGGGATTAATTAACCCCAAAAAAAAATTTCAAAAGAAGAGAATTCTCTTTCCATTTTTATGAAGGAATTTTGACCTGGTATTTATTTATGTTTTACCATCTGATAAAAACAACCACACTTGTTTCTCTCTCCTCATTATACTACCCAAAATCTCTTACCCGCTCTACGCATATCATCAAACACTTACCCTACATTGTTGTCAGCCGTTTTTCTTCTTCTTTCTGCAAAACTTCAATTCAAGGGTTAAAATTGGAAATTGAGAAAAAAAGAGAGATGAAATATGTTTTAGTTACTGGTGGTGTGGTTAGTGGTTTGGGTAAAGGTGTTACTGCTAGTAGTATAGGTGTTGTTCTTAAAGCATGTGGTCTTCGTGTTACTTCAATTAAGATTGGTGAGAATTTAAGTTTTTTTTTGTAATTAAGTTTTGGGTATTGTTTAAGATGTTATTGTTTTGCTTAATTTGTATTGGGTTGATTGTATTTTTTGATTTCTTTGTTTAATACTTTGTGGGTGTTGCTGAAGATGTTATCTTTTTGTTTAATTTGTATTAGGTTGGTTGAATTTTTGGTTTTTCTTGTTGAATAATTTGTGGGTATTACTAAAGGTGTCATTTTGTTTGTTTAATTTGTGTTGGGTTGATTGCATTTTTTTTATTTCTTTGTTTAATAGTTTGTGGGTGTTGCTGAAGATGTTATCTTTTTGTTTAATTTGTATTGAGTTGGTTGAATTTTTGGTTTTTCGTGTTGAATGATTTGTGGGTATTGCTAAAGGTGTCATTTTTTTTTTTTTTTTAATTTGTGTTGGGTTGATTGCATTTTTTGATTTATTTGTTTAATAATTTGTGGGTGTTGCTGAAGATGTTATCTTTTTGTTTAATTTGTATTGGGTTGGTTGAATTTTTGGTTTTTCTTGTTGAATAATTTGTGGGTATTACTAAAGGTGTCATTTACTCTTTGTTTAATTTGTGTTGGGTTGATTGCATTTTTTCTTTGTTTGTAGTTTTTTGGTATTGCTAAATATTGCATTTTTTGTTTAATTTGTTTTGGGTTGATTGCATTTTTGTTTTTGTTTAATAATTTGTGGGTATTGCTAAAGAGGTCATTTTTTGTTAAATTTGTATTGGGTTGATTGCTTTTTTTTATTTCTTTGTTGAATAAATTGTAGGTATTGTTCAAGATGTCATTTTTTTTAATGGGTTTACTGCATTTTTAATTCATTGTTTGTGTTTCCATGGTTCCTGCTGGAACTTGTTGTTGGCTGTTACTATTTACTGATTGATGTTGTTTTTCTGTTCATGTTGATTTTTTTTCATGTTTGTTTTTATATTTTTAGGTCCATTAGGATTGGATTTTGGTTCATGTTTTCTTTTTTTTGGTATATCTTGAGGTTAAATTATCTTTTATATTCCAAATGTCTTGTTTTTCTTCTGAAGTTTGTTCCAGTGTCACATAATTCACCGATCCGAAAAAATTATGGGGTGTCCTTTTTTGCCATTTGGGCGAACCAGAACAGCGAATTATATAGAGAATATGTGACTTTGTTCATAAGTTTGTGTTGTGTTTTTCTTTTTTTTTTTTTTTTTTTCATTCTATGCCCAGGTTATGCTCTAGATACCGAATTTTCTTTTCATTGTACTGATTCGCTGTTCCCCGGTAGTTTTTACCATCTTGCATGATTTTAGGTAATCATAGAAAAAAGGACCACCAAACAATTTTTTTTGCCTAATTTACCTACTTCATTTATTCTTGATTGGAGAGTTGAACTTATCTTTCTATAGTGTTGCTTCTCATATTGAATTGTACCTATTCTTATAGGTGATAGTTCTTGTTAATGTTTACTTTCTTCCATTTGTTATCTTTTTACTTTGAGCATTTTAATGTTTGGGAAGATTGTTTATGGTCACAGTTTCTTTGTACTGCAGATCCGTACTTGAATACTGATGCTGGCACGATGTCTCCTTTTGAGCATGGAGAAGTGTTTGTACTTGATGATGGTGGAGAGGTTTGCTTCTGTTTCTATCTACTTAGGATTCATATCAAATTAAAGTTTATATTCATCGCTGGCATGTTCTTTTATTTGCTTATGTATTCACTTGTGCCTACTAATATTTTCATGTATTCTTATGTTTGAACTTGCATTTTAACTCAGTGTTTCATCGTTCACCTGAAATTCTTGTACATATAAATAGCTAAGTATTATCTATTCTTGAAAGATACTTATAAATAGCTAAGTATTATCTGCACTTGAAAGATTTTCTAGAAGCAAAATGACATTGCTCTGTTAGCACAAGTTGTCTATCTGTTAAATACTTAAATTACAGGACATTGGGAACTATGTTGACTTGATGCTTTTGGCTTTAGTATTTTCTATCAGGTTACTGGCATTCTTGTGTGTCTGTTTCGCTGTCTTAATTGTATGGCCTCCCATATGCATATTACCTACTGCTTGATACATAAGTCAAATATGATAACACACTTTTTTGTTTTTACTTTAGCATTTTAGGGACGCACTTCATTCTTGCATTTAGCCTAATTTTGGTTGAAAATGTTTTCTTCTTTGAGTTTTGGATTTTGAAATTTAAATATATCCCTCGTGTATATTCATAAAGGTTGACTTGGACTTGGGTAATTATGAGCGTTTCCTTGATGTGACACTCACACGAGACAACAACATTACTACTGGGAAGATATATCAGGTGAGAAGTGATTTGTATCAATGTCAGTCTAAGCTTCTCCTATAACTTGCTCTGATAATCAACTTCTTTACTTTATTGCAGTCTGTTCTTGAAAGGGAGCGAAAGGGTGATTACCTTGGAAAAACTGTGCAGGTGGGTGTATTTTTTTTAGCTATGAGGTCCTAGTCTCTTGCAATATAAAACAATTTGTCATGCATAAAGACACCATTGTTTTTCTCATTCAGGTTGTTCCACACATAACTGATGCCATCAAAGAATCGATTCAGAGAGTTGCAAACATCCCTGTTGATGGAAGCAATGAGTCTGCTGATGTTTGTGTTATAGAGTTGGGAGGGACTGTAGGTAAAGTTGATCCCTTCCAAGTGGTCTTTTTGCTACTCCTTAACTAAATTTCAGGAACTGGATGTATGAAGCTCTTTATATAACTTTTGTAGGTGACATCGAGTCAATGCCCTTCATCGAGGCACTACGGCAACTATCTTTTACAGTTGGTATGTCTGAATTATTGCTATAGTTTTACATCTCCGAAGACTGAAGTGAATCTTGTGATTGTTTCTCATTAATGCAACCCACCAAATATTTGTTGCTATTTCCCTATATTCGATGAATGTTCTGTCAGTAAGTTAGTCTAGTAGGGGAGTTTGATTGAAGTTCTATTTAGACATTTTAACTTAGTAACTATGAGGTCCCCCCCCCCCAAAAAAAAAAAAAAAAAAACACCATTTTCACTTGTTCTGGTAAAATAATTTAATAATCAGTTGATTAATCAGACTTGCACTGTTTAATTCTGAATAGGCTTGATACTTCATGGTCCTTTTCATCGGACACCTTTTTTTTCTTTTGGTAAATTCTTTATACAGGAAAAGACAATTTTTGCCTCATTCATGTGAGCCTGATTCCTGTTCTAGGTGTCGTGGGTGAGCAGGTAATAATCTGTGTTCGTTGGTTTGTTATTGTTTGTATTATCTTTGTTGACAAATCGAAACTTATATGTTGCTAATGTCTCCTTTCTCAATGCATAGTCTATTTCTTTTGATGTTTATACTTGTCTGTTGTGATCTCTTGTGTGCTTTTATGCAGAAAACAAAGCCTACTCAACATAGTGTGCGAGAGCTGAGAGCATTAGGCTTGACTCCTCATCTGCTTGCATGTCGATCTGCACAGGTCAATCTTTTTTTTAATCAAGCAGCCATTACAATTATAATCAGACTGGCCTATCAAACTTTGCAGATGCTGATTGTTTATCTCCTTTTAACACCTTAGTTACTTGCCAAATTTTTTTATGTAGCAAGTTCTCATAATTTATCCTCTTAGAAGAAATTGAGATACTAAGAAAGGCTAATAGAGTACTTTTGATCTCTTTGTGCTGTCTTAGTTGAATGAGTGATACTTTTTGGTTTATTGCAGCCTTTGTTAGAGAATACTAAGGAGAAGCTTTCACAATTTTGCCATGTTCCGGTAATTGGCTGCTAGAAATTTGGAGTTCTTGTTTCATCTTTGGAAGGTTCCATTCTGATTGTTGATTATGATTTCTTCCTTGACTTCTCTCTGTTGACTTTCTGCAGGCAGAAAATATTCTTAATATCCATGATGTTCCAAATATATGGCATGTTCCACTTCTGTTGCGGGTGGGTTTATTATCATGTCCCTGATCTCATACTTTTAAATTTTACATGTTCTGCTTTTACTGCCAACTGAAGAATTCTTTTTCTATCTTTGGGTTTATCTGGCATGACAGTCTTTCTTATTGAGTTTTGGTGTTTGTTCTATATTGCAGAATCAAAATGCTCACTTGGCTATATTGAGACAGCTAACTTTACTCGAGTAAGATTTTCTTTCTTATACTCCTGCTATGTATTGAGGTTGCTTCCCTCAAAGGCCAAAGCTCAACCTCCCATGAAACTCTAGGGGCTTAGCACTATTCAAAAGCATAGATTTCTGTCATGGATTATATTCTGTCCTGTGTCTTGTGTCATAAAGCCTCCTTGGTTCTACCTAAGAATGCAATATAAATAATATATTACTTTGTAAGACTTTTTTCGGGCTTACTAGGTTGATTGTATTGCAGTGTTGCTGCTCCTCCCGACTTGCAAGAATGGACAAACCGTGCAGAAACATATGATAACCTTACCAACTCTGTAAGAATCACAGTATTTCATCTTCTCACTGATGGGGTTTGTCCTGATGTGTGCTTATTGATGTCTGGTGGTGGCAGGTTAGAATTGCTATGGTTGGAAAGTATGTTGGCTTTACAGATTCTTATCTGTCTGTAATAAAAGTGAGTTGATTCCATGGCTTCAATACTAATGCTGCCAATTTTGCTTCATTAATGTTCATATTTCTAGAATTAGTTGTCATAACAATTAATTGCGGTTGGAGGGGGTTCTATGAAAGGATGAGAAGCACTAGGATGATTATATCATCTGTTATTATTAGACTTGAAGACATGTTGCTGCCTCGTATTATCTTTATCTTGTTTGTCCTTTCTATTGCTGAGGTCTGAAATCCCTATAGGGGCTTTCATACATGAATGGAAAGTGGAAATCCCTCACCAAAATATGGTGGCTGGATGTATGGTCTTTTGCTTGCTCCCTTAATTGCAGAAAAGGTGTTCCTTTTTGTATCTCACATTAGAAACAAAGCTAGCTTGGTACAAGTCAAAATTGAGAAATGAAAGTTAGCTGAGTGAGACATTTGATTTTTTCTTTTATCTCATGGCCTCATTTTATGACCTCTTACCTCTCCCTCAATTTTTTTAATATATTCCTTTACTCACTTACTCACATTTTAAAATCTATTAGCCTATTAGGAATTGTATGTACTTGATAAAATATAATATATTTATACATATCATTCTCTCCTTTTACCTCTTTTCCCTTTTAAATTTTAATATTGGCACCAAACTCGAGCATCACGCTGAATGGCTAGAATTTTTTAATGACTTCACACCTATGTTGTAATGGATAAATTGTATGTGACAAGTCTATGCCATTGTTTATTTTACTCTAATGATGATTCTGATAATAATCTTCTTGATTTGCTGGTGATCTCTTGTTTAGGCACTTCTGCATGCTTGCATTGCTTGCTCCACGAAGCCAGCAATTGATTGGATTGCAGCTTCAGACCTTGAAGATGAAAGCGCCAAATCGGTATATGTTCCCTATACCTTGAGTTCTTATCTCATCTTCTGTTATATTGCCATAAAAGGTTGATGCAAATGGAGCTCTTTTTTTTTCTTCTTTTTCTGAAGAAGAGATTTTGACAGTATTCTTTTTCTGTGCAGACACCAGAAGCCCATGCTTCGGCATGGCAGACTCTAAAGGTATGGCTTTGTGCTTGTATTCTTTCAGTTCCCTTTGCTTCTAAGTTTGCAAGCTATAAACACGTTCTTTTGTTTCCTCACAAAAGCATATCTTTAACTTTGAGCAGAAGATTGTCTGTTTTGGGTGCTATAGAATAAATTCTAAGTAATGTTTATTCTTTTTCTCCTGCCTATCACTGTTGAGTGATCTTCTGTTACACAGCAGAATTGTGCTCGTCACTTCTGAGCATGCTTGTGGCTTTGCAAAATTTCTTGTTTTTCAAGTTTGCTTTTCATGTTCGGCTATAATAGATGATGGTTATCTTTTAAGCTTGTATTAATTACAATATGGCAGTCTATAAGTCAAAGCTCAAAATTCCCTTGCAAGAATACAATTTCTGGAAAGACCACACAATATTGTCTTCCTGGTAGATTTCTGAGTATATATATGTGATTTATCTATACAGAATGCTTCATGTGTGCTGGTCCCTGGTGGTTTTGGTGATCGTGGAGTCGGAGGAATGATATTAGCTGCAAAGTATGCCAGAGAGAATAATGTTCCATATTTGGGAATTTGCTTGGGCATGCAGATTTCTGTCATAGAATTTGCTAGATCTGTAAGTAAATTTATCCTGAAGCAACTCGTCTGCAGTCTTCCTGTTTCTTGAGATTGGTGATTATTTTTTTGGGGTTTGTTGTTCAATGCCATAGGTTTTGGGTTGGGAAAATGCTAACAGTGAAGAGTTTGATGCGGAAGCTACAAATCTTGTGATTAAATTTATGCCAGAGGTATGCTATAAAAGTATTTGGTTTCAAGTGTTAGTGAAGAAAGAAATGATTTTTTTAAGTAATTACCAATTGTGAAGAAAGAAATGATTTTTGTAAGTAATTACCAATTACTTGTGCACTCAGGGGTCTAGAACGCATATGGGAAATACAATGAGATTAGGTTCTCGGAAGACATTGTTTCAGACCCCTAATTGTGTGACCTCGAAGTTGTAAGTTTGACATCACTTTTCTTATAAGAATTGAAGATAATGGTTTGCTACTTCTTGAGACCTCATAGTAATTCATCCCCCCCCCCGGTTTACGTATGTATGCCTATGAAGTTAATCCTTTGCTCATAAGAAATGAGTTGAATTTCTTGAATGACATATTTTGTTCTCCCATTGATTCCTTTGGCTTCCAATTGGTTAGGTATCATAATTCAAGGTTTGTGGATGAACGTCACCGCCACAGATACGAGGTTTCATTTTCCTGATGCTTGGTTTTTCGTGCTAATCATTTTTTGTGTATACAGATTAGTGGTCCTAATTTTGGAATTCGTGCTGCAGGTAAACCCAAATCTAGTTAGTGGTTTAGAAGAAGGTGGCTTAAAATTTGTGGGGAGGGATGAAACTGGAGAAAGAATGGAGGTAAATTGTGCTCCCACTTTATTAAGTAACTATCTGATTATTGTAGCATAAATGAGGAATAAAGTGTGTTTTCGGTGTTTTGTTTTCAGTGAATATCTTTAACATGTTTTTTCTTTATGTGTTTCTTTTCTTGTGCAGATCTTAGAACTGCCTGGTCATCCTTATTATGTTGGGGTCCAATTTCATCCAGAATTCAAATCAAGGCCTGGGAGAGCGTCTGCTCCATTCCTAGGTAAATCTTGCCCCTCCTCCCCCCCAAAAATAAAAAATAAAAAATAAATTTAAAGTAATAAAATAAAAATACATGCACATTAAAGAATATCAGACATAAATAGGAAGGGGAAATCTGCCATAGTAAGCATGTTCAACTATTTCTTGAGTCAAGTTTGGCATTGGATATACAATACATTTCATCTCTGTTTAGGGAAATAAGGGGTGTTTGAGTGCAAAGACTGCACCAGCAAGCAGGAGAATTTAACACTTCGTTTGGATGACAATAATGGAGGGAAAGGCAGGGAAGGAGATTGATAGAATGGAAAGGAAGAGTGATATTGCATTTATTCTTCCAACATTGGAAGGATATGATTATTAAGAGGGAAAGAGAAAGCATCCTTCCAATACCCTTCTTTTCTCCCATGTTATATGCGATCGATATAAAAGGAATCACGCCCGTTCCTCGAGAGAGTAGTTGAGGTAGACTTCACCCTCAATAGTTGGGGACTGAAGAATTATTCAATATAAACAAGTGAGAAGTGCACTAGATTTATGGATTCAAAGAGATCGGATATGCTCTTATGGATACCATGATTGCTTCATTAAGAATCCTTTACACCAGCATAAATATATGATATAATGTAGCAACAAAAAAGAAAGGATGATGAATGCTCAAGCTAATAGCGCTTGGGCTACTTGGTATTTAAACATCTTCCGCAGAATACTGAAATGATCTTGATTTTTTGGCTACGGGGAGATTGTAATTTTTGACCAAGCCTTTTGCTATTATAGGTCTTATATTGGCAGCAACCAAGCAATTGGAAGGTTATCTAAAGATGAATCAAAATGGTAGCTAGCATGCAAATCTAGATCGATTTCTCTTATACGTTTTCGTTGTTATAGTGGTAAGCATCTGTTTAAGAAGGCAATCTCTGGTTTTCCCCATAGAGGAACGAGCTAATGCAACCTTTGAACTTTCTGTGTTGCAGGAAATAGGCATAGCATAAGTATAGTAGTTGCTGCGTGATTTTTGTGCCGATCAAAATCGAAAGGTGCGTGCGTAGCTCTTGCTGCAAACGTTTAGTTTTTGAAAATGTAAGGCTCGAAACTCACTCATTTCTTTTTGAGCTCATTAGGAAGTTTTGGATAGTGAATATTGGTTGGTGTTGGTTATAGCAGCTCTGGAATAACCACTCCATTGGGCTCCAGATAGTTTACTACATTGTTTAACCTTCATATTCTTTTAAATTTTGTTTTCTGATTGGAATATTTAAATTAAGTTCCTTTGCACAATACTGTCTCACCTTCTTCCCATATTTTTATATTGCTGTTTAGAAATAATTGCAAAACGAATTTTGTGAAACTGGATAAAATCTATTATTATCAATAAAATTACTGTAAAACGCTCTCAATGAAGCCTCAGGTATTTACAAAATGCCTCAACGCCTCGCTTACAAAATCTCCTCAAAAAATAAAAAATCCGAACCATAATGCTGTATCTTTAGGTTCCCTTATATTACATTGTGCCGTTGTTGATAGGAAATCTGTCTTTGCAGCTTCATTTGCTCATAGAACTTAGCAATAAACTCATCTGCCTTGACATCAATCCCTGCTTCTTCATTAACCATTTCTTCTTCACATTCTTCATCTTCGTCATCTTGGTAATCCTCCACATTGCTCTTTAGAAAACTCCTCCTTGCACCGTAACTCCCATACCTTACATCATCATAATCATCACCGTCATTACCAAAATCATAATCGAAATCAGTCACCTCTGGTGTAATGCACGGAATCTTGAACCTTAGCGAGCCATGTCGGTTCATCCTAAAGTGCATGATGGGGGTTTCATCAAAAGAGAGCTCACGCTCACCATACCGGATCATATCTCTAGTCTTCTTGTTATGGCCCTTTAGGTGCTTAGGCATGTGCCTTAGTTCAGCCATGAGCCGACATTTTAGTGAACTGCCTTTCCGAGCCCACAACAAGGTTACTCGAAGGAGCCGCCATGCTCGGCGTGCTGCTTCTTCACATGAACTTGTTTTCTTACCCATATTTTTGTGCAAGAGGATACAATTACAATGGTTGAGTATCTTAGTATACAAAAAAAGTGGATGAACTTTTGTGCTTCTTTTTTTAGGAAGAAAATGTTATTTGGTGTTTTGAGATGATGAAGGTTGTTAAGGTTCACTGTCTATATATATACTATGGTAGATAATTACATAAAAGTTGTTTATTATAAGAATGTTACGCGGTGTGATTGGAGTGAGAAAAGGTCAAGAGTGGGAAAAGGAAGTAGGGACACGGCTGTAATGTGGGCCCATACAGCCTCTAGTTTTAAATATGATTTTGTTTTTTTGTAAGTTTGTGGACCTACTACCAAAATATTATTAAGAATGAGTTGGGTAATAGATCCTTCTTTTTCAGCTATTTTTTCAATCATAATCAACTTGCTAGGAAAGATTCTTAAAACCATGCATGAATTAATTCCCCCTAATTTTTTGTTGTGGGTAAAATGGTAGTATATCCAAAATTCTCCCATGCATGAAAGATCCGTGAAACCATGTCTTGTGTGATATTGTTAACTTGTTTTAGTGATTGTTTTTAATGTTTAACATTTTACAATTTTATTAATATGTAGTTAAATATATTAGTGGTCGAGCATTAGAGGATGAAAAATCGAATGTTGTAGAATGGAGGAAGTAAATTATACATATTACATGCTACGTCTTTTTTTGGGGGGGGGTTTATGTTATCTTTTCTTAATATTACTAGTAATCTAAGGCAAAATGTTGCTTGGTGTTACACCATAATCTATGGTGCAACAACCCACAAACCACCGCTTTTTTTGTAAAGAAACTCAAATGACATGAAATAAATGACAAAATGACATGAGATTCACGTCATTATATGTATAGTCCATGTCATTCTTGTTGAAGTATGTCATTATGCATAACATGTTACACCCAAGACGTACTCTATAAATATATGTTGACTCTTACCTTTCTTAAGATCACGGCTTAAAAACAATTGCTACTATGTGAATCGTTGCATGTGTTTTAAAGTTTATTTTTCTAGGTATCAATTATCTATAATGTTTATAAACAGGTTTTATAGATAATAACTAGTGAGTGTCCCGAGTTTTTACTTTTCGTAACTTTTTGTCAGTGAAGAAATATTGACGTCATTGCATTATAAATAATTGCATGATTTTTGGAAAATAGATCCTTAAAAGTTTGGGGATGAAAGCAGTAGATTAACTTTCTACAAGGAATTGGTGTAAGAGTTTATGTTTATAATAGTCTCTTGTTATTATCATAAAAATGTTAGGTATCTAACTACTTGTGCAAATATTTTAATGAGATATAATTATAAGGCCTTATGATATTTTATTTTGAAATATTAAACAATGGTGTTATGTCGGATTAATGGTTAAGGTTCCACTTTTTAGTGTTCGATACCTTGTAACTACACAACATTATTTTTTTAATTGAGGGTTTAACTTGGAAATAAAGCATTTGCATTAGAAACTTAGATGAGAGTGTCACGTGGCACACAAACTTTTTTAGGAACGCCTTTTAATATATTAGTATATATGATGTAAATTGCTCATGAGAGAGTGTTAATTCAAAATGTTGAGACTAGATAGGTATCTTAGGAGAATTGAATAGAAGAATGAGTAGGACAAAAAAAGAAATACAGGAGTTTATGAGTTGGATAATAATAGGGTGGAACCCCATATCATAGTGGAGCAACCTGAAATCAACATTTTGGTTGGAATTTTGTTTTGCAGCTGCTTGGGATGTTTCCTCCCTTGCTTCTTTAAAATCAAGCATTTTTGTCCCCTTATTTAACCAAAAAGTTCTCCAGCTTTTTCAAATCAATTAAAGCTAATCATTGTTTGAAGAGACTTTACATCATTATTTACATTTTAGGGCCTAATTTTATTGCATCCACATCTTATTCTTAGAAAAACAAAGAGAAGAGTTTTTTTTGAGACATTGAGAAAGAGTTTTAATGGATAGGTAATAGGGATATATTGATACTTCATGTGAAGAAAGTATTTGTTAATGATAGAATGTGAAGAAAATTATGGGATAGTTGAAAATGGAAACTGCAAAGAAAGTTAAGGAACCCAAAAACATGCATGTTATGTCAAGTTTGGAGACTTCACTCTTTCTATAATAATTTTACGTTACTGAACTGATTGCAACTGAATTGAACTGAACTGAACTGAACATAATTAAATTATAACTAATAGTACTGATAATAATTTAGGAACTGAACTGAACTGATTGCAATCGAACTGAATTGAATTGAACTGAATTAAATTATAATTAATAGTAATGATAATATTTTAGGAACTGAACTGATTGTAATTGAACTAAACATGCCATAAGTTGGGGAGAACATGCCATAAGTTGGAATCCGTTGGGCTTTTTGTGAAAAATAAATTTGACAATTATAACTCCATAATAAAAAAGTTTCACTCACTTCCCAAATATGATGATGGATTATGCAAATTCGGTGTTTTGAATTTCTATCATTTATTAAACATATAACATTAGGTAGAACTAGAAGTGAGTAAAGGAAGGAAGAAAATATTTGTGAACGATTGCCAAATATACTCTTCATTTACACAAATTATTAGAATAGGCGGTACAAACTTGAGCCTACATTCACCTAACAAGCTCATTCCATCTCACTTTAATCCAACACTATCCTTAGATATCTCGTACCAACTAGTGCTCTCTTCTCTTCTCCTTCCTTTGTTTCCTTGTGAATCTCGAACTACAACAAACAATTTTAAAAATAACCTAACAGCTTTACAGGATGAATTAAACTAGTCACTAAATCAATTAAAGAATGTGATTGTTGAATGGATTAAACTGGTCATTGAATAGATCAAACTAGTCACTATATTCAGAAAGCTGGTCTGTTCTTTTCTTGATGTTGAGTTTTAGTTATTGCCTAATTTTAAACTAAAAGTAGGCAGTCTCTTATCGGACCAACTCATTGATTTATGCAATCTTTTGGATAAAAGTTTTGATACAATAATTGTTGTTGTATCATTTACCAAACATCATATTTGAACTTGATTTCTAGATTTCATATTTCCTATCTATATTCAATAAATCCAAATGAAAATTCTTGTATCTAATCTCTACCTTAAGGAGATCTAGTTTAAGTCCTTAGGAAGAAAACTAACATGGGTGGTTGCCAGGTGTCGTACGATTATAAATGTGATGGCGTTTTAGTCGCAGCTGAGAATAGACCAAACCGCAAACACGGAATGTACTTGTTTTAAGTTTTGGTTAACTAATTGTTTGACTTAAGAGTTAAGATTATAAATTCAATGATTTTTGTCTAGGTTTCTAGGACGTACATAGTACCCTTCATCCCAAAAATCAATGATTAGGGCATTGTTTTTGTGATTACTTTTTGTTTGACTTTATTATTAGAAGCTTTGGGTCCACTGAAGGATGCTAAGAAACTTCATCCTCAATACATGAACACAGCAAAGTCTAATTTCATTATTAGTTGGTCTCTTGTTAGATGATCTGATTAATCGTCTTTAGTCTATATACTAGTTTTTACTCTTTTATCTTAGGGCATGTTCTCTTCGGCATAAAACTACTGAACTGAACTGAATTAAATTATAACTAATTAATAGTAACGATTATCATTTAGGAACTGAACTGAATTGAACTGAACTGAACTGAACTGAACTGAAAATAAGTTGGGGAGAACAAGCCCTTATGAGTAATTTTCTAAAACCACTTCTTCAGTCTTTACTTGCTATATCTTACTAAGATTTTCGGAGATGCATATGGAGATCTTAGAGGACCATAAATTTATTAGTAGGTAACAAAAATAAGGGTAAATTAAAATAGGTGCAAATAGATGAGTAATAAAAAAAAAAGATTTAAGTGGATGGGGGCCATATGCCAAAAAAGTAAATGTCGTAAGTATTTTTTAGGACATTCATATATGGTAAATGTAGCAAGTAGAAAAGATGAGAGAGTATTTAACTTCTAAATATCTTTGTACTATTTGCTAACATCTTACTTTATATTTTTGTACATTTACTGATATTGTTAGATTGTTGTGATGCTATATGATAACTTTATAGGATAATTGCTTGAACCAAACTCGATTCAAACGATTTGTTAGCCACCTTTAACTAATAGCATTGCGTAGTAATTATTGGCTCAAAGTCGAGCTAAAGGTACATTAAGGACCAAGTACCATCAATTTTGAGAAAATTTATCTTTTTTTAAAAAAAAAGTGAAAGTGATCTTTAGCTTATTTTCAAAATTCATAATATTTATTTATGTTTTAAAAGAAATAAATCGATATGCTTGCAACATTATTAGAATAAACTTAAACAATTAAATTATTATTTTTATTGTCTTTTCGAGTTTTAGTGTGCTAATTTATCATTTAAACCTTAATAGATAAAAAAGTTAATGAAATTATAATTTTCATTCATTTTTTATCCTTAACCCTACACATTAAAAGATGAGTTTCTTAAGGTATCTTTTACTTTCTCGGGCCTGTTTTCTTCGGCATAAAACAACTGAATTGAACTGAACTGAATTAAATTATAACTAATTAATAGTAATGATTATCATTTAGGAACTGAACTGAACTGAAAATAAGCTGGGGAGAACATGCCCTCAAAGACTGTGGGAATTTGTTTCTGTTAGGGAGAATGGGCCACTGTTTAGGTACAATGGGCCATCAACATCAAATGATGAAGCTATACTAGTATTTGCTTAAACGGGCAATAAGGAGAAAATATGCAACAAATTGGGCTATATGTTAAAGATTCAACGATTCATTAACAATTTAACATTGCAATTTGCAAACTTGTGAATACACCGAGAAAATGAAAAACAAATGTGCGCTCCATGTTTTCGGCTTGAAATCTTCTGCTGGTACATGTGAATCAACCTTTCATACTCTGAAGTCTTAAATATGCAATTAACAAGTTGGCAATCAATATATTTTTTTTTTTTAATAAGGTAAGGAGAAACCTTGACAAGTTGGGGGGAATAAAGGGGATCCCAACTGCAAGGTGACCGATCCCGGGACCTCCCCAACCAGGGAAGCTCTAACCACTAGGCTATCCCTCACTCTCAAGTTGGCAATCAATATACAGCTTGGCTACTTGAAGAAAACGATATTATTGTATTCTACTTCCCTCGTTCGGAAAATAATGGTCATATTACAAAGGTTACGCTACATGTCAATACAACCTTCTTATAACCAATGAAATAGGGGTTTATGTATTAAATTGTTAAAAAAGTATCTAAAATTTTATTGATTGTTAATGGTTAATAGGTTGTGTCATGTAAGATATACACCAATAAGCCAGAATAAAAAAGGATATGATTTGATTGTATTTCATAATTTGTTACTCCATCCGTCCCAAAATATAGTTCTTATTTCCCTTTTTTCACGGAAATTTATGCAAGTAGCACCTAAGAGGACTTTTCTATTTTCTAGGTAGAAATTTAAAAATGGGTGATGCATTTGGTTAACAAAACGAATGGGGAAGTCAGAGAAGTAAACTTCCTAGAGATTTCAACTTCTCACAAAATGGAGGAAGTTGCTAACGAAAACTTCCATAGAGAATAGGGAATAGGGTCCTATAAATGAAAACTCCCATAGATAATAGGGAAGAGGTAAGGTGATGTTTTAACACTTGATATGATATTGCCGAGCAGCGCCCGAATAGGGAATGTAGCCCTCGCTATATATAATAACTAGCCTTATATGCACGCTATGCGTGCGAAATCACATAAAATAAATTATCAATATAATTATCTATTGTTTTTATAATTTTTATATACTATCATGACTTTTACAATAATAATGTTTTTACATGTGTTTCTACTTTCAAAAAAAAAATGTTCTTACATGTGTAATTACTTTAAAAAAAAAAATGATTTTACATGTGTATAATCTGTTTATGATGATTTTAGCATTTTAAATTTTATTTACTTCTACGCAAAATAATCTCAAACATGATTTTTTAAAATTAAAAAAAGTCATGAATAATGAAGAATAATGCAGCTAATGAGAAACATGTTATACCAAAAAAGCACGTCTATCATAATATATCAAAGACATTCAAAGTGTAAATGACAATGACAATAAGCTTAGTTCTAGCTATCTCAACAGACAACTTTTATTAATTAAAAGTGCAATCCTTTCCATTTATAATGTGTATAATATATCAATGTCAATTTAAATCTCTAAAATTTTCAGTCATAGGGTGGGAATTATAGCATATCTGTGAAGAGTCATGAAAAGAAAGAAAAAATTGTACAATAGCCAACAATAAAAGTGCTTACTTTAATTGATAAAACTTGGGACCTTAACATTACAATACAATACAATACAATACAATACAATACACAAAATGCAATTGCAAACCATTTTCCCAGTTTTTTTTTCCTTCCTTCATCATTGAAATCAACTCCATCAGTATCAGTCTATGGCTTCCACCACCGCCGTGAGACCCAAAACACCGCCTTCCACCCTACCATCTTTCAGAAATCCGAAACTCAATGGGTTCTCTCTCACTCCTCTCTATCTCTTAACTTTGTCGCCTAAACTCAAATTTTAGGGTTTTGCGAGTTCAAATTCTTATTCGACAATTAAATTTGAAATGGTATCTTTGAGATATTTAATCTTGTTTGAACTGAAAATCAAAGAGTTTTAGTTTGCGAATTAATATGAAATTATAATATGTGTTTACTGTTTTGTATGTTGTTGGGTATGTTTGAGACTTTTGAGAGAAAGAGCAGGGTTGTGGGAACACTTTCATTTGGAATGTTCCTTGCCAAAAAAAATTACGACTCTTAAAATTTACATTTTGGTTTTTTTAGTTTGATATGAAATGTTACATTTTCTAGTTGTTTCCTAATTTATCAAACAAACTACTTACAATTGAATGTCATCAAGAAATACCTGCTAATTGCACTTTTCTTGATAAAATTCCTCAAAGTCTCTGACTTTTTCTTGGTTGTTTACAATATTTGCCAAATGTGTCTAAGTGTCTTCTTTCTCTTTATTTCCTAAACAAATCACACCAGAAAACAATGTCAGTTTTGTTACATGTACGACTGTATCGAAAAATAAAATCAATATACTTACTTGATTATTTTTGTGCAAGATCTTAATCAATCATCTAATTATCTTAATCATCAATGTAGAGGTAGAAGGAGAGCAAGAAGATTACAGAAGTGAAGAAGCGAGTATTTGTGTTTTGTGTTTTGTTTTTTCAAATTGAAAACTGTAAAATGCATGCCACAATTATTCACCATCAATTTAGGGATTTTTTTTTAATTCAATTTTTTTTGTAATTCAATTTTTTTTTTGGATAATGTGGATTGTAAATTGTTACTTCCACGGTGTTGCTTGTTTTTAATAAAACAATTACTCTTTTTTTTTAGGATAATAAAGTAGTTACTTGCTTGTTTTTTATTTATGTAATTTGTTTTATTTAGTAAGGGCAAAAGAGGGATTTTATATTTTGGTGTCCCCCTATAGTTGCCTTATAGAATAGAGATAATAATACAAAGACCTTATCATAGTGGAAAGTTCATAATGTCCTTTACACAAATATACTCTAATACTTCCGACCCCATTAACAACCAAACACTTCTAGCAAATTCCATGAATTTGATTATGAAACTTACCCTACTATTCGTACTTACTGTGATATGTAAGATATGTTTTTCATGAGATCATCAGTGTTATACTTCTAGCAAATTATTCATGGAATTTGCCAAGGGATTATTCTTGGAATTTGATTATTCATGAATTATACTATCCCTTGGCAAATACTTCTAGCAAACCATCAATTTTTATAATCAAATTAACAAATTCTATGAATAATCCCAGCTGTGATATATATGTAAGATATGCAAAATCTTCGGAAAAACAAATTTGTAGTTGCCAAGAGCTATACTTTTTTTTTTTAAAGCCCCGAACCCCCCTCCCCCCAACAATATTGAAATTTTACTCCTACCAAGATTTGAACATTGGTCTCCCACGTAGGAGATAGGAAGCCATACTATTGGACCCAAGGGTCCTTGGTTGCCAAGAGCTATACGTGGTTGCAACTTGCAAGTAGACGTCGTAATCTATGGGAGGATTTGCATGATGGTGTGGGACCCATCCCTATACCACGGAATTTAGGTATGGCTTACAGTTGCAAATTTGGGTATATATTCATTCATCAATCGAAAATGGACGTGATATATTGTTAAGTTGTAAGGGTACAGGTTTCATGGTTGCATGTTCTCAGGTGATTTAGTAGATCACTAAATCATAATAGAAGTATCATAATATCACGTAACTCATAATATAACGGTCAACTGAATATGTAGAAAATTTGGTGTGGATGTCACGTAATTGCAATATCTTAATTTACTTTTGAGATTAGAGTATTACTTTTGACAGTGGTAGTATTTGGGACTTTGGGAGCATATATATAAAGTACTTGTATTAAATTTGTCTTTGATGTTAATTAGAGATTAATTACTACATCATTGTTATTGATCAATCTTAATAATATATAAACCTCAGGGTTAAGCCATGCACAAATTATGAGGGTTTGTTACAACTTATATGATATATCAATTATGTGGGAATTATAATGGCCCATGTCACATGCAATGTATATACACACTGACACACAGATAATGTATAACAAAGATGTTGTGTATAATCTCTTTTAAGCAATTATAAAAGTTTTAAAATGAAACGTTCTCATCGTAAGATCTTAAAGATGTCGCTTTTTGTTTACGCTACTTTTAAAGTTACCACTTTATCTTAAATAGTAAAATAAAACGGTCTTTTTATAGACCAATTCAGTAACTTTTTTTAAGAGACAACGTTTTAATTGTTTCTCCTATTTTCGTCGCCTATCCTCTAATTAATTTCAGAAATTAAGGCTTGATATAACTCGAATAGAAATGGTGTTTGTATCTTGTTACTCCTATATATGCGGGGAAATTGTCCATAGCTAATTTTAGCTGTCAAATGTCAACTCATTTTAATTAGCATGAACCCACAATTTTAGAAAAAAAATAATATTCTATATGATATTCTATTGTACTTTTCTTAAAGCTCCTTACTCCTCCATAATTTAATCTTTATATATATATATATATTTATTTTGGTATCATGTCCTTTAATTTCTAAGCAACCACAATTTTCATTCTAGTTTGAGACACTATAAAATCACCAATTTAAGCAACCCCTTCAACAAATTGTTTCAATTCCAATTTCCAAGACAATTAGTCTCCCATTAGATCATTCAATTTTCCTCTCGCCCTGCTTTCTGCAGGGGGGAGGAGACATAGAAAAATTCCAAAAAAAAAAATTAGGAAAACAAATAGCCCTTTAAATCAAATATTCAATCAAGATCATATCACTTGAATTGCTTGATCAAATTTTATATATAAATTCGTTATGAATGAGTCTACCAAACCAAATGACATTATTGGGTATCAAAAGAGCATCAACAATGCAAACAATTATCACAAAAAACCCCCAACCTCCAAAGACAAGAAAAAAATGTTCAAGGGGGGTCCTATGAATATTATCAAGGTAGCATTATATATGTTGCGGAAGAAGGGCGACAAATCTTCTAAAAAATTGTCGCCCTCCTTCCCAACTACTGCCACCAACGTTACTCTGACTAATTTGGTGGGGGCATTTCGACCCTTACACCTTCAGAGGGACGTTGGTGGCATGTCTCCTCCAGCACCTCCGCCACATAATTTTCTAGAATCGCATGTGGCGGAGGTGGTGATGCCTCCTGAGGAAAGATTTGAGGCTTTCCCGACCTATAATCCCAAATATGCCGCCTCCACGTGCTCATCTTCCTCTGGGGGAGGGATGAGCAGGTATGACTCAGCTCAGAGTTTGTATGATCTTGATGACCATGATGATGATGAAGAGGAGGAGGGTATGATGGATGATGGAGATGCTTATTATGATGGGCTTGAAGGGGATGAGATGATCGATGCTAAGGCTGACAAGTTCATTGCTAAGTTTTACCAGCAAATGAGGCTCCAACACTTGAATTGAGCTATCTCTATATATAAAACATTAGGAGCATGAATTCATGATCGTGCATGATGCATGCTATTGATCATGTCTTGTGATTTGGTTCAATTTTTTTGAGGGACATTGAGTAATAAGCTAGATCAATTGAATTTGTCTTTGATTGAATAAAAAAAAAACAGAGAATAGATGTGCTAGTACAATAAAAATTCATGTCATGATCACATCACATGCATGCATATTGCATCCATTTGATCATTATCAAGCAAATTTTCATCTTAGAATTATGGTCACAAGCATTCAATGCATTTTCATAAATTTGATATCATTGAAAATGGGCTTGGGCAACGCAATAAGGAGGAGGAGAGTTTGGTCCACATACAAGCCCAAAGGAGGTTCCATACTAAAGCCAATTGGTAATAGTAGGAGTAGCTCCTCTAGCTTATATTGTGGTACTTTCTCTCCTCTTTCTCCAATGTGGGACAACTCACATGTGCACAACATACATAGGGTTCAACACATTTGCTTATCATCACTCAAAATTTTACAGTTATACGTTTTCAGTTTCCATTTTTACTTCTTTGCGCGTGAGATTATTGGGGCAATGGGGTTGGATTGCATGCGTGCATGTATGCGTCTTAAATCTTAATAGTAATGGCGGATCCAGGAATTAAGTCTCGTGGCTTCAGACTTGTTTGAACATAAATCTAAAATTAACTCTTACTGCAAATTACATTTTACTATATGTTTATACTTTTTAATGAATTTTTTTTTTAACAATTGTATTTAGCGGAGTTTTTATTTATCTTAATTTTTTGGTTACATCTTAATATAATTTTTACAAGAAAATTACAGAGTATCAATTATTAAGACAATTTTCATTAAATTTACCTATCAATGTTATGAATTTTTTAGTGACTTATTTTACTAAATGCGTAGATAATTAACGGAAAGTTATATACATAAGTACATTACCCTTA
This sequence comes from Beta lomatogona, assembly GCA_947646795.1. Taxonomy (NCBI): domain Eukaryota; kingdom Viridiplantae; phylum Streptophyta; class Magnoliopsida; order Caryophyllales; family Amaranthaceae; genus Beta; species Beta lomatogona. Next base: position 172,599 of record CANSNZ010000319.1, on the reverse strand, counting down.
CGGATTAGGATTACCTATGAAAAGCTAAAATGAAAATATTAAGTTTAATCAACGCTTGATTTTTGTCAATCCTGCATTTTCAAATTATTCCCATGCTAAAAAATGTATTAACATGTTATAAGCAACCCTTAGACAAGGACTACATATATCATTACCCTTGATTAATAAATATTTATTACATAATAGTGTATCAATACATGGGTAGAAGGGAGAGATTTGTAAATCATATGAAAGAGCTTAAAATCAAAAGGAAAACTTAAAGAAGAGGAAAAATAGACCAATCTGCAAAAAATGACTTATAGTAAATGAAGCGACCAGAAAGAATAAGAAAAACTATGAAAACTAACTTTAGGACAAATGATTGTATCACACGCGTAATTACCACTGAGCCACGCTACAATCCCATTACTATGTGCGCGACTTTTATATATAACGAGTTTTCCCTTTCCTCTCTTTTTCTATTTTTGCCCAGTTTTTTGCCGGATTCTTATGGGTTTAGTTGAACCCACGGAACCCACGCTGGATATGCCACTATTTAATAGTACAATTTGAACCAGCTAAGTATGCAAAGCCACCCTATAATTATTATTCAGGCATATCATTCTTGTAAAAGCGAATTTCAAATTTTACATGCAAGGGGCATAAAAACTTGAGAATGTAATTCACAAATTACAAGTGAGATGTAGTTGTCTTTCACTACACTTGGTCATTTTTCTGACCTTTTTCACAATGATCAGTTTGCCAGAAACGAACTTACTCTTACATTTTTTTGACACTAGCAAGTGCCTACATGTACATCAGTACATGGTTTTCTTTGTTGCGTAGAACCAGAATCAAACTAAGCCATAGAAACACCAGTGGCATATCCAGGATTTTCACCATATGAGTTCGAACATTTTGAATATAACACGATCATAAATTATTTGTAAGATAATAGTCACATATTAGTTCAAATTTATTGCGAATATTCGAAAATTCAAAGTTGTATACGGTTTTAGCTTATTTGTATAGAATTGTCTTAAGATGACTAACTTGAGTGCTTGTTGTATACATATATATATTAAAAACAAAAAAAAATATTACAATTAAAACTATAATATGGAATTCGATTGACATGAACAATAAAAAGGGTTAGAAAAGAAAATTATATTAAATAAAAAAGGAAAGAATTACTCTATATGAAACATAACAAACGGTAAAGAAAACTAAAAATGGGGAAAAGGGCAAATAAAACAAGGCAGAGCATCAAAAAAGAAAGAGAATAATAGGTGGGAAAAAGGAAAACAAAGAGCCAACAAGGACGCCACGGGATTCGAACCCCGCACTACATGTTGGGCATATTTCCTTTTTAATTGACACGAACCAACCTGACAACAAGATGTTCATGTTCATATAGCTGCAGGATAGATCTTTTAACCGGGAAAACAAACAGATTTTTTCCCAGATCCACTATGGGTTCAACTGAACCCAGTAAACCCATAGTGGATACGCCACTAAGAAGCACAAGATAACCTTTTAGGTACACCTGGGAGTCACTGGCGGACCTACATTGTAGCACAGGTATGCACAAAGCATAAAATTTAAATTTTTTTTTGGCAACAAGTACACACAAGCAAAAGAACAACACTAATCCCACTACTTGTGACCTAAGGCCACTTCATAGGTTTCGACAATAGACCCACAACAATTATTACAATGCAAAACATTATTAGAATAATCCACACTAGGCTTAATACTACAAATATGATAACCATTATTTATATGACGCTTTTTCCTTGGATAATAGTAGAAGGTTGGTGGAGGGATCAAATCTTTTCTTTTCCTGCCAGTGGCTATCCTGCATGTTGAATAACAATTAGATGATGAACAAACCATGGTTTTACTCTTAGAACTTTTCCTTCTACCACCATTCTTCACATGTGACCAGGACTGAGTTTTCATTCTCCTTGCTACAATAGAGAACCTTGAATGTTGCTTCCTTCTTGAGTTTGCGCACACCAGGATGAGGTTTCAATATTCTTCTTGATTTTGGTATCATGGCCTATAACACAATTGCGGACTCCAATATCCTCCTCTCCATACATGGACTCACACGAAGTCTCCATTACTAAGTCCTCTTTGCGTTGGTCTTTCGACTTCATATTGGATTTATTTACCGCTTTATTTTGTTTTAGATAATCAACCATTGTCAAAATAGCCACATTCTGATTTTGACATTCCTCCTTTCTCTTGACACCAACATTTGAACTCATGACTACTCTTATAGTCATCATAGAACCAGATCGGGAATTAATGCAATGAATAGAATTTCCCTTCATTAAGTGGGAATAAAAGTGCCCTGCCTCCTTCAGCCTCCTTCAGTTAGCAAACCGATACTTGGGCTCAGTTGAAGTATTTTCAACTTCCGCACTTGGGAGATTATGGGAACCCATGTCTTCCATAGCAGATAATCCATGCGTTTCCTGCTTATCATTCAAATCCGAAGAAGAATCATTTCTTTGTATATTGTCCAGCTCAAACTATCCTTCTTTTCCAGATACGCTTTGCTTCCTGTTTAGAGAATAAAACCCTAATCCTAAACCTGTTGGGATATCATCTTGGTAGTGCATTTTTGAGTTCTCCTTGAATAGAAAGTTTTTAATCTCTTCAAGTTTCATAGAAACCTCCCGATTTCTAGGTTCAGTCTTGGCAGCCAACAATAAGTCTCAATAGGCCAAATCTTTTTTCCCTAACTCTATTGCAACTATGGCTCTTCTAAACAAAGCTTTAACACTATTCGGTTTGAAATCCAAGACGATTGAACAAATCCGACCTACCTGCTCAAACTCATTTTTTCTGCTAAAACAAGCTGCAGAGTTGAAGATAATACAAATAGCTAGCTCAAAACATTCAACCATTTCTACAAATTCATATCGAGCAAGAATGATCCCTACATAACCATACTTCTATAGGGAATCATCAATTTCCCTTTACTTAAAAAATAAATTCCCTTCCTCTTTCAACTCTCTTACAAACCCCATAACACCCTCTGAATTTTTTTAAACTTGAGATTAAATTTAAATTGTGTGCTTGGTAAATAGAAGAGTGCCTCTGCTTAAGTGGTTTCGCTACACTTTATTAGTTTCCAAATTCAATTGATGTTAAAAGGTTGGGCCGTCTGACCGTAACTTCGGGTCAGACGGTCTGACCCAGTACTTTAACATAATATTAACACTTATATTTGAGATCTTTTTTCAATGAATTGTTATTCCTAATGATACTATTGTATTTTTAGTTTATGAGAATGATTAGAAATACAAGAGAGAGTGTCATATAAACACGATAAGATTAAGATATTGTCAACAAAAAAGGGAAAAAGATTAGGATATGGCATATAAAATTGTTATCAGGTATTTGTGTCAACTACAAGAACATAGGAGTAGGATAAAATTGTAAGCTTGTTCGATCACATAGGATGCATAATATGCAGGTAGTAAAGTTTTAAATATAAAACCTAATTCTTTTTATTCAGTTAGATTTAACTTTAATTTTCCAACAATAAACTTTTTTAATACTCCCTCTGTCCCAGAATACTCTTTACACTTTCCTTTTTCATCTGTCTCATAATACTCTTTACACTTCTATTTTTGGATATGACCCACTATTATTTTAATCATTTTACCTTTTAACATTGGCCCACACTCTCTCCCCTCCAGATAAAATAATATCACTCCTACTACCTACCAACTCTAACCATTGGCCCCACTCTCTCTCCACTAAATAAAATAGTGCTACTTTACTACCTACTAACTTCTATCACATCTACTTTTTCAATAAAATAACAATTGATAACCAAACAACAACTTATCATCTAAAACTACGTGCCTTGATGAGTGTCAAGAGTAAATTGGGACGGAGGAAGTAATATTTTTCCAAGTAGTACTGCTTTGTTGAGCAACATTGCTATACACACAAGATAAAATAATAACATATATAGTAGCTCTCCCCAATGGTGAAGTTTTAGCTAGAGCTGTCATTTTGGTTAATGAACTGCTGGTTAAACTGAACAAAATGAAAATTTAACTATAATTAATGAATTGAAAGTAGCTCATTACTGAAATAAACTGAAAAAAGTTACCTCAACTTGAAATAAACTGAAACTAAATTGTAACTGAAATTAAGCTGATAACTTAACTGCAAAATAACTGAAAAATTAATTAATAAGTTGAACTGACTGAAATCAAACTGAAACAGATTCAGATTGAAACTGAACTTAACTGAATTGATTTAAACTGAAACTGAAATACAAAGTTTATAATCGAATTGGATTTTAGATCACCCGAAACTAGTACCGCCCGACTTCACATCTCTATTTTTTTACTTTATGTTTCTTCAAGCAAACGATAATGAATGCTCTCGACACATTAGATGATGTAGTTAAAATTAGTTGTAATATTAAATTAAAATAAACAATAATTATACGGTTTATATCATTTATAGGTTTCTTTAAGTTTGTAAAACATAGCATACATTTCAAAGTTTATGTCATTTTAGGAAACAAAATTAAATGTTAGCAGGATCCTTTTCTTAAACATGTTAATTATTAACCAAAAGTAAAATATAAAACTGTATTGAGGCTATTCTTTTACAATGTTATCATGTTATGACTTTATTAGGAAGAGACCATGAATTATAAGTTTGTATATGAGTTAGGAGTGCCAAAAAGTATTACAAATGAAGTACTTCAATCAAATTCTTGACCAAAAGTGAATTGAAATGTTAATCAAGTGCAATATCAGTAAAGTACATATTTATCGATCTATCTTTTATATCATATTTAGTGATGTATAACTCTTATATACGTATTTAGTACACGTTCATTTAGAGAATATAACTTGAATTTACGTAATAGAGATGTATAATCGAAAATATGTTATGTAAAAGCCAAAAAAAGAAAATTTGTTCAGCCGGTCCAGACCGAAAATCGGAACTTCAAAAACCTTGGCCAAACAACAGTCTATTTTTTCGTTCCGGACCAAAAAAAATCGAACATTAAAAAAACTTGGACCTCATTAGAACTCCAATATGTAGGATCGCCCTTAAGGCTCTAAAATCTCGTAAATGGTAATCTATAACTTGTGTATAGATCAACTCTCCAAAATTAGCAAGGTTGTCTCTAGATTTTGTGGGTTTAAGTTTTGTAAAATGGAATTATAAAATGGTTACAATCAATTAAAAAGGTTGATATACTTTGATTTTGGGCCATCGAATGATAAGTTGGAATTGGTTTACTTGGGATTTTACTTCATGGTTCTTGAACATATGGAAGATATCTTGCATGGAGTTCAACATGCTTCCCGAATTCATTTGCGTGGTGGTTTATCACTACACAAGGTGTATAATAATAATACATATATTATATATATATATATATATATTTAATTTAATATTTTGCATGTTATTATAAACTTATATGGGTTTGTCACTTTGTCAAATGTTTGTGTAGGTGGATGAACACTTGAAGAAACCCACAAAATGGTTTTATTTTTTATCTACTTTGTTTTACCAAATTACAAACAACAAAACCCCATTACTAGTTCTAGATTGTACATCCAAAATACTTTCGGCTAATATTCACTTCATATAAATGTACATTGACCTATCTTCCCATGTACATCCACATTTTTAATGTTTTACATTCATCTACTCTGTTATGTACATCTAAGATTTTGGTCCATGACTCGAAATTTCTTTGTACTGATACTCTTCTTCCCATGTACACAGTGGCGGATGTAGCTGTTGTCCTGGTTGGTCACGTGACCAACCAATATTTTCAAAAAAACCACGAAACTCTCACCTTTTGTCTGCACTCTGCTTCCACTTCTACAAAGTTTCTGCAAAGGTTAATATCAGTTGTGGGTAAAAGAGGCAAATATGGTTATTATCAGTTGTCAATTATGGGAAGAGATTGTAACTTTTCTGAGATTAGTAGATTGGATTAGTATATTAACCACATATATATATATTAATTCATATATTCAAGGATATTAAGTTGGTAGCTTAACAAGATTATGAAGTGATTTCAGAACATGAAAACTCGACGAGAATAATTGTAATAATTTATAAGTACTATTTCGTTGTAGCCTATAATATTATGGATATTGCTTTTGAAGTGGAACCTCCAGGATTTTTTTAATACATTAGTTATTGGTTGTAATGTGTTCGATGGATCGTTGTGTGAGTGTGACCAACCATTCTCAAATTCCTAGATCCGCCACTGCATGTACATCCAAGTTTTTTGTATTGTGCATTCATCAACTTTGTATATAACCACCTTTCATAATGTATTGCATTTTCAATAGCAGTTTACTTGGTAGTCTATTGATAATATGAGTGAATGTTTAAATACGTACATATGTACATCCCCTCATATCCTTAAAATATAATAGGCAGTTTGCTTTGGTAGTCGATTGATAATACAAGTGAATGTTTAAACACGTCCAATCTATTCAATATAAAATTGGCAAAGAAGTGTATAACCTTCTTAAAGTTATAGACATCTCCAATAATTGTATGTGTTTTCTTTCTACCCAACCACTAGGGACGACAATGGATCGGAGATGGGTCGGGTGGAGCTCCATCCGCCCCATCACCCGCGGCCCAAAACTCCTTCCACACCATCCATCACCCGCCAAAAATGTCACCCATATACGCTCCACCCATCATCCGCGGGTGGGCGGGTGGGAAACGGTAATACTTGGAACAAAAACTATTTTCTAGACTTAACAATTTTAAAGAAATTAATATATGAAAAATTAATTATAGTCTCATAGATTACAATAAAGCGACAAAATATCAATCTTATTACACACCGAAAAGTAATTGTAAGTATTTTTTTTTATCCCTTAATTTTTTTTTAATTACCTTAAATGACACGTGGTAGTAAAAAAAAAAATTCTTTTTATATTATATATATGGGTGGATGGATGGATAATGGAGCGGGTGATGGGTCCAAAAAATGTCATCCACATCCGACCCGACCCACCACCCACCAGTCATCCGCTTCACCGCAAGTGATCACCTATTTATTCGGGGCGGGTGGGTGGATAATCCACTCACACATGGATAATTGTCATCTCTGCCAGCCACTAAGTTGTAGTCTATCCATACATGAAATTTGATGTATTATTGCAATTACTGCATTCCCAAACTCTAAGGTATTATTTGATTGTTTGGAAATAATTTTTCACAAGAACTTTGTAGAAGTTTTGACAGCCTCAAATGTTTCAAAATTAAATTGCGCAAATACACCCAAGGCTCTGGTGTAAACATCAGGCCCGGCTAAGGCCCTGTGCAGGGTGAGCAACTGCACAGGGCCCCCAAAATATAAGGGCCCAATTTATCTGCCCAATTTTTTTTAAAAAAAATTATCTACTTAGTGAATTCATGCGTGAAACACAAACACAGGCACACAGCTGCCTTGTTTTTGCAGTTTGCTTATCACACGTGAAATATAAATGCAGAACTCCTCGATAAGTGCAAGCCCATACTCCTTATTTACTTTCTAGTTTCTCTTTTGCAATTTCCAAAACAGATGTCTTGTAAATTCAACCCCATTAATTCTTCAACCCCGTCCCTTCGACATCAGACTCCAAAAAAATTCTTTCTCTTCTCCTGTTCTCCAGTACAATTTACATTTATAATCTCGAATTTCCAAAGAGAAAAAAGCGTTATTTTTGTTAATGATAATCTGCAATTTTGTTATTTAGTTTTTTTTTTATAAGGTTTAGTATTGGCTTTTAACGCTGGAAAGCTAAGGTTGCAACTTTCAAGTAAAATTTGTATGTAATATATGTTAAAATTTTCTTTGGAAAAAAACAACTTTTATTAGTTTTATGAAATTTTACTTTTGATATTTATATAACGACGTCTTTTTTACCCTTTGGGGCCTTATAATTTAGCTTAGCACAGGGCCTCTAAATTGTACGAGACGGCCCTGGTAAACATTCACTGAAAGTACATGTATTTTGTAACATCTCATGTTAACATCATTACATCAGTCCACTAGGAGATATTATCATCTACGAGCCTCAGCTCACAAGGATTTGCTTTTGTATACCCTCCAATTCCTGATGACCCTAGATCCCTAATTGATGCATGAACTTGTATTACTGTATGCATTGTCAACAATAGGTATCAGTTACCGGCTTTTACGGATTCGCTCCTGAGTGATCGATAACTGTTGCTTCATAAGGTCTTTTATATTTGTAGAAAATACAGATTAATAATCTATTAAAAGCTACTTATACAACCTATTAATATTGTACATATGTGAATAATTTTTTCAAATGTAGGAATATACGTAATTATGGAGTACATTTAATTTACATTCTTTGATTACCGAAGACAAGTACTACCTCCGTTCTTTTTTAATAGTTACAATTTCACTTTTGACACTATTCACAAATTTCCCTTTGACTATCATTTGTGATTTATGGTTAAAATAAAATATAGTAATGTGGGGTCTTGTTTGATTCGTCTCGATATGTACTTTTAAAATATCGACTTTTATAATTTTTTACAAATACAAAATTAGAGATATAAATACTCAAAGTAGTGCATCGGCATGCGTGAAAACTGAAAAGTGTAAGTGTAACTATTAAAAAGGAACGGAAGTAGTAAAAAATAGTTCAAGCACCCTAGACCTTCTTTGCTAACAAATACAAATAATGGACAAAACTCTCTCTTTATAACAGGTGGGTTGCTGTTACAAAAGATTGAAATTATCTCTCAACATGATTGATATGGATAAAACTATTTATACACTGCATATACATAATTACAAAACAGTATATTACAATCTACTTATTATTACACATGTTTAAAAACTACTAATAATAGCCAGTGGCGAATCTTGAAACTTTTTTCACTGGGGGCCAAAAAAAATTTCCGCTAAGTATAAAAGCCTAAAACCACCATATGAATATTATTTGTGAATCCAATTTAAACAAATATTAGCCATGTCAAAAATATATACTATATCAAAAACTGAAAAAAATATTAGCTAAAATATTAAAAACACAAGCGCCACACTTTCACTCTGGGAAAAAACACTAAAGTAACAGTCGATGATCTTCCAACATTTTCAAATCACCAAAAATATACTTGGTGATAATAACTCTTGTAAATTTATGTTACATATTAAACATCAATTGAATGAAAAAATATGATTAAACAAACAAAATCCATAAAATATTAGCCACTAATTAATAAGGAAAACCCGAAAAAACAAAAAAAAACTTATCAACAAAATTCATGAATGACAAGGCACTAACAAGGAAAAAAAAAAGATAATTATGTTGATGAGAGATGACGATTGACGTGAATGTGATGCAAAGTCATGCAAATAGGCAATAGATGAGACACGCTTTCTGATTCATGGCCCCACTTTATTAGTCATACTCATTATTAAACACGCACAAATATACTTTCTTACTTAACAGGCTTTGCAGATGATAGTACTACTTTTATTTATAGCTTCCGTCAGATAATGGGTTATGGGTATCAGACTATTGGGCTGTAGTACTGAACACAAGTTGCTTTTTATTTTAATTTCTTGCTGGGCCGAAATACCAAAGCTGTATGATTTTTTTTTCTCAAACCTTTGGGGGGGCCAGGCCCAGGCCTGCCCCTTAAATAATCCGCCCCTGATAATAGCAATAACAAGTATACTTCCTCCGTTTCAAATTACTCGCTACACTTTCCATATAGGGAAGTTTCATACTACTTGCTACACTTCCTTTTTGGGCTGTAAACTCTCTCTATCTCTCTCCTCTCACATGGGTCTCTTTTCTTTTAACTCTCCACCTCTCTCTTCTCCAAAAATTGCCTAGGAGTCCGTGAATTGAGAAGCATAGCAAGTAAAATGAAACGGAGGAAGTAGTAAGGTTAATTTCCTCTCTTCGATGTCCATTAACTTCAATGTATGTAACTACGGTTGTCGTATACGTATCCTAAGTATTACCATTTTTCTGTTGAGACCTTTTTTATTTGGGTTTTAGCACTTATTAGAGGAAATAAAGAAATAAATCCACAATACCAACATTGCAATTTAAATTCGTTCCCTTGCTAATTTGTTTATCAAAAACAAAAATCAAATCTTTAGGACCCGTTCGTTATCGTTTTTTGTTTTCAGTTTTCAATTTTTTTGAAAACTAAAAACAAAAAATAGGAAACCAGAAAAAGTGGTTTTCACTTTTTAGTTGTCAGTTTTCAAAATCATCATGTTCCCAATAAATTTGACTAATTTTTTATTCATTATATGACATATGTCATATGACTTTGAAAATCAAAAAACCAAAATACAGAAAACTACAGTAATACCAAACGGGTAGACTTTGCAAATTGCAAGCAAGAGAACTAAACTAATTACTTACATTAACAAAAAAAAAAACATGCATAATTTGTGACACAAAACCACTATTTTCCAATCGTCATGTTATTAATTAGATAGATGTAGTATACAAAAAGTGCAAATATGAAACAAATCAATGAGGGAGAATAAACACAAAAAACCATCAAAATCCCAAAGAAAAAACATCAAAATTGTCACAAATTACACTTAACAATTAACATTATGATATTTTTTTTTTCCCTTCTCATCCTCTACATTGTTGAATGTTGATGATATATATTCTCTCTCCTTTGACCAATACCAATTAATAACCATGAACAAAAGCAGAAACCTTATTCTTAATCCAATGTAACCCTTTTCTAAAAGAAGCCTTGACTTTACCTTCCATTGTATAAACTTTATACTTGATAACTCGTTTCTTTCTTTTAGCCTCTGGATCGCTGAGTCTACCCCATTTTTTCTTCTTCTTCCTTGACTCGTGACTCGTCCGAGTTAACTGCATTGGGTATGGTGGAAACTCATCTCCTGTTGACGAGTGGACTCGCCCACTCGTCACCATTGTGCTGTCTTTCTGATTCGAGAATCGGTAACTCGCTCCTAACTCGCTCATCTCTACCGATTTTCTCTCTGTTTCAACTCTGTTAAGGAGAAAATAATAAGTTTTTGATATAATATGAGGAGAGTATGAGAGACGTGGAGGTTTAGAGGGAGGGAGGTTTTATATGCACAAATTATAACGTATAATTTTATATGGCGGACTTTGGGTGAAAGTTATTCGGATAAAAATCGAAATCTAACTCAATCCAAATTGAATTAGTAATTTGGTGGACTCAAACTATATTCGGATTGGATTCGGATTAATTTTTTTAAAAAAAACGGATTTTCTGATTGGTTTCGATTGAGGGTGATTGGAACCAATAATCCAAAAATCGGATCAGATTGGTTTGGACGCTAACTCTAATTGGTTTGGATTTGAATTGGAAAATTAAAATCCAAGTTTGTTCGGATCAGATTGGATTACTCATAAATCCAAACCGTACACCGGACTTTCACCTATAGGTGGACTCCAATGCTACTCCCGTGTTCTAATAATATACATCATCTGTTTCATAATAGAATGGTTATTTCCTTTTTTTGCGCAACCTTTGAGATGTGACTCTGACATTCGAATATATTTAGGATATTTTCTCCATGTATTTAGAGATATATTTATGTGTAGGTCGTCATTATCTTTCAGGATTCGTAGCACAGTAGGAATGATCCTTTGTAACCTCTCGTATATTGATTAATAATAAATTCGTCTCAATATGTAGTTTCATAGTATCAAATTTTTAATTTTTACTTGAAGGGAATAAAAGTTTTTTACGTTATAAAAAGTCTTGAAAACTGTATAGAAAGAAATGTAGTAAAGTATATGTAGACGGAGAGAGTATATTATAAAATCTTTGTTTTGTAGAGATACAATAAAAATAAAAATGTTGTAACAGAGTGCTGTATGATTAATGGTTTCTGAACTTATATGGTTTTTTTTAATGTTAATTTTTCTTTTAACAAGAAAATTAAAGATTAATGAGTCTAGCCTAGCTGGATCATTCGAGGATTTCTGAAGAAAATCAGAGAATGAGACAGCTTTTGATTTTGTCATTGTTTATGTATACAGTATACTTGATCCAGAAGTTCAGATTTATTGTAACTTGGAATATTTTATTTTCTTATTATTTTATTTTCTTATGGTCCTTATTATATTCACAGAATCTTACTTCTATGTTGTACTGTAATAATGTAATCTATCCAGCATTCTAGCTCTATCTTATAAATATGTTATTTTTACTTGTAACAATTAATTTTGCATAACTTTAACTAATATCTTTAGTTACTAATAACTAAACATTATAAAAAGCAAATATACGAAAAATATACATTGAAACAAATCTAACAAGACTTCATTTGAATATGTTTTTCCTCGACTATAAATCACCAAAGCTAAACTAAATAAAGTTTGTTAATAGTGTAAAAGTCAAACCGTTGCAAGTAAAAATAAAGGGAGAAATCCTCTTATATATTGAGCACTAGCTCATTTCAAAATGCATATCTAGAATTCTAGATTAGAGAAAATGCTCCATATATATTCTTGTAATTTGTAACTAGTGAACAATTTGTAAGCAAAATTGTCTCATACTAATTCACAACAAAACGGTTAATATGATTTACCTTTTTATTGTGAGTGATTAGGTATAGTATCTTAAATATATTTAATGTTTTATTAAGAAAGATAAAGAACGACAACGAAAATTAGACTCATGCCAAAATGAATTTGTGTAATGTTTAATACGTTGGCTACATGAACTTAGAAGATGCCGCCAGTTGCTAAATTCAGGTTGGAGAGTGAAGCTAGTCCATGTGTTTAGGGAAGGAAACCGCGCAGCTGATTGGCTTGCCAATCAAGGGGTTGCTCATATTTCATCTGTTGTTTTGTTCAATAATGTTCCAGGTGAAATTTAGTAGAATTCTAGCTGAGGATGCAAGGGGAGTTGCGTTTCCTCGTCTTGTGCCTAGGTAGTTTAGTTGTTGCTTTTTGTAGTTTTTCTTTGTTCTGGTATTGTGCCTCTTTGGAATAAAAAAAATACGTTGGCTACATCAAACAATATCTGAATTTTCTGTGGTTAATAGGGAGGCATCAAAATAACATGATAATTGATGTATATTTATTTTAATAATTAAATAACAATTCGACCATCATAGTGCCCCACATGCCAGTAATTCAGTTCATTTACTTTGCGGTCAAAATTATATTACACATGGCATACAAGATGATTAAACATAACAAGTGAACAAGCCAATTTGTAAAGCTAACTGCTTATTACCCAATAAGGAAATAATTTGTAAATTGTTATCTTGTTTACATCTAATTTATACTTTTATAATGAGGAGATTGCGAATTCAAATATCACCTCTCATGTTTCCAAGTTACCTTTTTTTTTCAGATATTCTCAAAATGTCATTACATAAACCCTTTAAAATTACAATATAACACTTACTAAGTTACCGTTGAGCCACACTCTATATAGTTAAAACTTTTAATAACAAAATATTAAACTCTTCCCCCATAAAAGAAAAATGATATTAAACTCTAATTTTTAAGTAATTATTTAAGAGGTGAGCATTAAATAACTACAATCATTTCCCCAATTCAAGCATGCATTATTTATCGGCCAACATAACCCGTGTTTATATCTCCAGTGCACATATGCAATCAACTTCATAAGAAAGAACCGCAAATACGCTTTAGTGACTTCCGTTTTAATTAGAGTATATAGAAGTGATCATGGGTCGTGTTGGGTTCGACTTGAGCTATAGTCTCACAAAATTCTTAGCACAAAACGGTCCAAAACATGTCCCTCAACTTTGTTCAGTTGTTGGCCCAGGTTTAGGTCATGAACCGTGGCAAAAACCCGTGATTTTCGACAGTTTTTCCATCACATTCGAAGCATTAAAAGCAAAGGAGGCTTAGAAATTGGGGTTTTAGGAATTAGAGGAAAACAAATAATAAAGAAAAAAAGGGGTAATGTTATGACTGCTATTTTCACCATAATTTCCATTTGAAATTGAAGAAGAAGAAGAAATAGTTAAGAGAGAAAATTAGCAATGGTTTCTGTATCAACATGGTGCCGTTACATCGGGCACAAGCTTGAATACTCCATGGCTGTTAGCTGGAAGGTGCCCATCTCTTTTTTTTTATATATTTATTAATTTCTATTTTTCATAAATAAAAAGCATTTTTTTTGCTTCAAAGTTATCTGTAAATTAGCAATCTTGAAGTTTAATTTCTCATTAATTTTGGTGATTTGTTCGTGTTAAAATGAGTTTATGTTTTGGTGTTGGGTTTTACTTAATTTGCCCTTCATTTTTGTTTGTTGGTGATCTTTGAATCTGGGATGAGTAATTTCTTGAATTGGGAGTGTTTTTTTTCTTTGATTTTGTTTTGAATTTCTTGCTAATTGATGAATTTGGGCTTGATTTATATGGGGTTTAGGGTTTATGATTCTTGGGATCTTTTTGTATACATTACTGGAGAAGTTTCATTTATTCTTAGTTTTAACCTTTTTTTTTTTTAATTTCAATTATAGCTTGCTTTCAATGTGTCATTGTTTGTTTGGTGGTCTTCCTTGTTAAAGGTGCCATATTTTTCCCATTTATCTCTCTAATTAGTTAATCTACGTTTCAAAATTGTCCCACGAATGTAAAAATGCTATGCATTGACAATGAATTACACGGAAGAGTGTATGATATGAAATAATGAGATGAATTTTCTGTGATAGATAATATCCAAGGAATCTTTTCTCAAACTTAGTGGCTTGAGCTATCCTGCCGGGCGCCGGGGTGTGAGTTAGCTCTTCTGTCTCAGTAAATTAAGTTGATGATCTACTAGGGGTCTGGGATGTATAACATCTTATTTGTCCATAACAATTTGAAGTAAAGTTGGGCTAGAGCACCTTCTCAGGAACAAGTTTTCTATTTCTTAATTAGTATTTGAAATCTATGGTGTGATGATATGTAGTTGGCATCATATTTTAACTTGTTTCACACCTTTCTTTTTTGCATATCTTATATGAATATGCTCTGGTCTGTTGAAAACGTCCTTCTGTTTCTGTTGTTTGTTTAGGGGGTTAGGTTGCGTACATCTTGACCTCTCGATGCGAAGCCTCAATTCATTATACATCAGCAGTATTCATGTTGGGTTGTTGTTACAGATGTATGCCAGTGCCATTTGTATCTCTGCAATTGCAGTGTTTTATCTTTTTCTTGCATTTACCATTGATAGTGGGGTAGATACATGTTAATAATCTTAGGGTGGATTTTTTCTGATTGGGGCTGTTTAATGTGGTTAAAGCATTATAAAGGGGGTCAGATATCTGAAGGTCAAGTGGGAGACACAGTATGGAAAAATCTACTTCAGGGCAAGTTAACCTTTTTACATTGGAATAAAGGAGAGGAGATGGCTCCCACAGTAGGGTCTCAAGGTGGGACTCTCTTAGTTAGAAAAATACCAGTTCCAGGTCCAAGGTAATTCCATGTTGCCTTTTCTTGTTGTTCTTCATTCTTTCGAACAGCTTATGAATCTCATATTCTTTTACTTTCACATACTAATAGATTGGTACTGTTAAGTTTGCACCTTTATCTGGGCTGTTTACACTTGTCATTTCTCATGGAGGGCTAGTGACAATGGTCTTTTGCTTTACATTTTTAGAAAGGCCCGATGTTTTGGTTGTTGTAAGTGCATGAATATGTAATATTTTGTGGGGGTGTATGGGAACTTTTAGCTGCATTCTATAAAATGGTGATCTTTATTCTTTATTATCAAATGTTCAAAGCTCCAGCAGTTTTTTTTTATGTAAATACTCACGTAAGATATTGTGTCCTGTGCTGTTTTGGGGTGATATGGAGATAATTTCTTTTCTTATAATAAAGTGGAAAGCTAATCATGTAAAAATCTTGTAATGGTCATCAGAACTTGAATCTATGCAAACTTTAGATTTTCTGTTTATGGTGGTTTCTTTGGTGATAACTTCGCTTGTTTTTGTTTGGATTTAATTGGGTTCAACCGGGTAATGTGACAAAATATGTATCGGTAACTTGGAAGAAGAGGTTCAAGGAAAATTGAATTGCAGATATTTGGAGGTTACTTTTGTTCGTATTTTGGCGCTTTTACTTGGAAAGGAAGTAGTTAGCGCATGTTTTAGGTCAAATTATTGGTATGCATGTTTCAAGCTGTTGTATAGTCAAAGCCAAGCTCTTTATCATGAAAATAGTTGTCACTCACTCATTTGCAGATAAGTTTATGTGTGTTGTCGAAGGCTAATGGGCCTCTGAATAAGGATTGTTTGGTGATCTCTGAAGGCACTGATTTTATCCCTTACACGATTGTAAGGTTGACACTACCTATCTGATATCCGACTTAATCCCTGAAAACACACCCAACCTTCAACAGTTAACACACATCCTTGAAGATAGGAATCGGGATGGACTGGTTTGACCGCTAACTATCATAAATAAGAAGCTATAATGATGTTGCCTGAGGTCAATACTGGCTTGGAACTTTTCGTTTTAACTCATATGGGTTTAGGTCAATATCTATCTTCAGTCTCAAGCTTTGACATGTTTTTAAGATGTGCATGATTGTTTCTTAGCGTCCTGTATCCAGCTATGTTGCATTGTCAATCCATTGCTCCAGCTCCCGGCATTAGATGCATTTCTATTATGAGTGACGCATTTATCTTCATCCAGTAAAGAATGTCAAGCATGTTGTACTCATCCATCTGCCAGCTAGCAACTCTTTGTCATTGGAGTACATTGATTGAGGGATCGTTTGATTCTTTCTCAAGAAATCAAATGATGAATCACAAATGTTGGTGTCTCTCTTTGGAACTAGCCTGCGAGTTGAGGTAGACTAGTCTACTTTATATCTTCACTTGGACTTATTGTGTATCCTACTTCCATGTCAGTTGGATACAGTTATGGAAAAGCTAAGAGGAAGCTGCTATAAATTTGAGCACTTGCGCGTACACGCCGTCCTGATTTTTGTGTTTTGAGATACGAAAATTATTTTTTTGGATAGAATTATAAGAAAGAATAAAGCACAAAGCCTAACCTCTTTACTTTATATAAGGAGACATTACTCACAAAAAATAGTCTAGGACCATCTTCCTCTAAGTCTGAGCTGCCTGAAATAATTACGCTCAACCTCTGCAGCTTTCTCTGCCTGTTCCCCTCTTAAAATTTATGGACTCATGGTGGCATGAAATGTCTGGTCACAAGGTGAACAGGACATGGAGTTCTTGTTTTTGTAGTTGTGCCATTTCGATACAGTTACGGTGGCATGAATGTGGAGTCTGAGTATATAATTCTACAACTGATTCTTGCTTTGCATCCCTTGCTAAAATATACATCAGTAAGGGGATTGGAGAGTTGGGTTTATGGAGCTCTTTGGAAGTCGAGCGAGATCAAAGATGACTTTGAGAGAGTGTGTTGTGAATGATATCGAGATGCTAGGTTTTCAGGATCATATATGAATTGGCGAAAGGGAATGGAAGCATGGGATCTATGTGGACTACAGCTGAGCTAAAATCTTTGACTCATATTGGGATTGAGACTCCTGCATTGTTGTCGTTGCTGAAGCCTAGTATAAGCAAAGTATATAGTGATTCATTGCATTTTATCCTTAACAATTAACATTGTAAAGAATTTGGTCAGATTGGCAGACATGTCCTTTGCAAATTTATTATAATCCTTCCTAGGGCCTTCAGACTTCAGTATCTCTAGTTAAATTATATACAATTGTCGTGGTTGTTAGAAAGTGGATATGATATCTTCTCTCCTGCTCTATTTACTTTTTGTCTTGTTTGGCTGTTTCTATCAAGGACTTGGAATGTGTTGCCTAGCATCCATGGTCTGATTTGCAATTGATTGCTGCTGCAATACTGCACTATTTTCTTGAAAACCCCTCATCCTTCCTTTAAGGGAAAGGGAGAACTAAGAATTCTGGATTTGATTGCTACATATGTTTTTCGATTTAGCTTCTTAAACATGTATATGATCATGGCAGTCGTGTCTTCATTGGAGATGTAGTGGTCCTGAAAGACCCTGAAAACACAGACAATTATCTAGTGAGAAGACTTGCTGCAACTGAAGGTTTTGAAATGGTCTCGAAGGACGAAAAAGAGGAGCCTTTTATTCTTGACAAGGATGAGTGCTGGGTGCTTGCTGACAATGAAGCTTTGAAGCCAAAGGTACTGCCTTTTCTGACTCATTTTGAAACAAACTGTGTTGCTTACTCAAAAACTTGCATTTGCTTTTAGCAGAACCGAGTTTGAACTTTTTCGGCATGATCTCTGATTGTTTCAAAATTCATATTAAGATGTCCAACATCACTTTTTTCTCTTTATTGTTTTTTAAGTCATTTGTTATAAACCCTGAAATTTAACATATCATTTTATAAATCTTTGCTTGATATTTGTTCTTCTTGATTGCTTGTTCTTGTTTGTCATAGTTACTAGTCTCTAAATGCATTTCAAAGAATAAAGGATAATATAACATAAAGTCACTGATAAAGTGGAAGTTTACCCTTGGCTTTGTAGAAATATGGGAGGGGCTTTGGCTAGAGTGAGTCAAGATTCTTGTGAAGTATGCAGCTTGTTATACTTCCTCCCTAATTCATGCAACATTTGACATTCTAGGTCAAAGTATTCAACCACTCCTTATGCTGAAAACTGAAAACTGCAACATAAAATGAGCAGAAAGTTTCTTAAAATGAGCAAAAAGGTCTTAAAATGAGCAAAAATATAAAATGAACAAAAAACATAAAATGAGCAAAAATTTGTAAAATGAGCAAAAGTATTTTAAAATGAGCAAAATCATAAAATGAGCAAAAAAACATAAAATGAACAGAAGTTTGTAAAATGAGCAAAAACTTCGTAAAATGAGCGAAAGTTTGCTAAAATGAGCAAAAGTTTCTTAAAATGAGCAAAAACATGAAATGAGCAAAAAACATAAAATGAGCAAAAATTTGCAAAATGAGCAAAAAGGTCGGTTTTCAGTTTTCAGCTTAAGGTTAGTTTTCAGTGGATCCTACCTATATATATACGTGTCAGATCTATTTTTGTAGTATCAGTTTTATTTATTTTACTAGTACATAACTTAAAGTATTAGGAGTAATAGTCAAAGACATGTCTTAGAGATTGTAACTTATCAAATGTTGCGTGTATCCAAGACAGAGAAATAATGTCTTTACCTTAATGCCGTGCTTGGTTCTGATCACGTGTTGGCACAAGTGTCTTTTTCCCCTGTCTTCTTGAATGTTAAACTTTGTGTATTATGATTACTTTTACCGCAAATTCAATCTATTTAGCATATTCTCAGATACTAAGTAGCTTCTGACAATCTATGATCCCCGTCCCCCCCTTCTGAAGCAGGAAGCAAAGGACAGTCGAACTTTTGGTCCAGTTCATATGTCAGACATTATTGGTAGAGTTATTTATTGTTTGCGCAATGCTGTTGATCATGGTCCTGTGCAAAATAGGTGAGAACAGCACCTTTCTTATCTGCTTTACTTTGAGTTGGGCTATCTTGCAAGCGGTGTGGTAGCAAACAAGAGGTGCAATTCTCTCTCTGCTTGAGCCAGTGAGGGTGAATGGGTAATTGAAGTTACTTGTTTGCTACTAAATCGTTAACCCAATAAAGTTTTTCCTTCATTAATTATGAAATTGCACAAGTACACATGCGAACATGCCAACCACTGACCAGCATAAGTGATCTACTGGAACCACTTTTTTTTTTTCAGTCACTTCAGCATCCAGAAGGATTCTCCGGTGTTAGAAGTTGAGCTCGATGTTGATGAGATGGCAAAGAATCACAAAACTTAACTTGAATCAGTCCATTCTCTAGAGCTCGTATCTTGGCGATGTTATGCTTCCTTAAGCACTATGTCATTGGTTAATCACCCCCTGACCACGCGCATTCGCATATCCCTGAAAGTTAGAGCCTCACTGAATTGGTTTGTATGTACCCTTTTCGATCATTTATTTTATGGTGGAAAAGATTCATTTTGTCGAAATTTTAGTAAAGGAGAGAAAAGAAAACTAAATAATAAAGAGATGATTCTGTTGAATTGTTGATGCGTTTGGTACAGTTGGTTACTGTACCTGCTGGTTTTCTTCTTGAAACTGCGATGACGGTCAGTACCATAATTTGGATTGAAGTTGTAATCTATCTGATGTTTTGAAATTTAATCATTCATCAATAACTAATTCAATAATGAAAAAGAAAGTAGCTGCACTTTTTTGTGCACAGATCACACTTTTGTAATGATATGAACTTGATCACATTTTATTGGTAAATAGATGACTAATGTGTAGATATGCATACTAATGAAGTTAAGCCATAATGCTTCGTCACAAATCATGTCTTTATTTAGAATGTTGAATCCATTTGGTAAGACTTGGCACTATATCTTGTTTGGTTCGAGTTCGGGATAGCATGGAATGGAATAGATGTGATATCATCACTGCCACACCCCCCCCTTCAAACAAATCTTCATGTGGAAGTGGTAGCAGTGGCAGCAGCAGTGACAGTGATGAAAAAGATAAGGGAGGAAGAATAAAATATACGAAGTACATATAGAATAGGAAAATTTGTTAAAAAAAACCTTTTAAAGGTTCAATTTTGCGAGAAAAGACCTTTTAAAGCATTCTTTGCGGAAAAAAACCACAAACTTGATTTTTCTTGCAAGATGAAACCTATTCCCATTTTCTGGTGTGGTTTTTGAGATGCATAGGGGTGGTGCTGCAGTTAATAAAAAATAGGGGGTTAAAGAAAGATAGAAGGGTCAGCGCCGGAATTGAGAAAAAAACACACCGGAAAATTGGAATATGTTTCTTCTTGCAAGAAAAATTAAGTTTGTGGTTTCTTTTCGCAAAGAATGCTTTATAAGTTTTTTTTCGCAAAATTGAACCTTTAAAAGGTTTTTTTTTTGACAAATTTTCATATATAATATGAGCGGTATAAGTAATTACGAGCGGTAAATAGTCTCGCGCATAAAAATTCACATAAAAAAAGGAATGACAGTGTGAGTAAGTTAAACACTTTTAATGTTCTTGAGTCAATCTTAAATACCTTGAACTTAACACACCAACCATGTCTGTCACAAACCTAACAATTTAAAAGGAATGACACAAATTTGTTGTAATATGCATCCAAGAGTATTGCATAATTGAATTTCTGACAAAATTGATAACATGACACGAACTTTGTATCTTACAAAAAATCATTATCTTTTACAAGACTTAACCTTTTGGGAATTGGGACACTATCATATAGTCCACAATTCTAAATCAAATCTCTATTATGTAGCTCAAGGTTATATTTCACCATCGAAGAAACCAAGATATGTTTCTTGGAACAGTGAAGGTAATCAAACACTTGTGTAATACAATATCTATTGATTCATCACACCCACAAGTTATATGAATTCTTGTCGATTTGACAACTTAATTCCAAACACACAAGTTACCATTGTTAGAGCCCCAACAACACAACGTAGTACGATTGTTTAACACCTTTTCTCTCTATGTTTGGGTAAGATATGCATCGTGCTTTGTCGGGGATTGCCTAAATAAAAAGGTGGGCATGCTCTAGTAGGGGAAAAGGCAGAACAAAGTAACAAATATTACCTCCATTTCACAATACATCTAAAGTTTTTTTCACGTACTCCAACATACTTCTGTGGACATTAATTTCTCTAATTGCGTATATAAGTAAAAATTACAAAAAAAAGTTGATGTTTAAAATCCTCGCATTGAGACAAGTTTTAACAAGATTCTACTTGACTATGTTTTTTCTTACATAATAATGAGAGAGATTATTAAAGTTGGTTGATGAATAGTGACCAAATGCGAAATGTTGCATGTATTGTGAAACGAATGAAGTACATTGAAAGGACCATGTAACCTTTTCTTATCCCTCTCATCTTAATAATTCTCCTAACACTTGCTTTAAATGAAACGCAACATGCTCGCAGTGGCGAATCTAGAATATGTATTAAATGGGGTGGAAATAAAATTATTATTTTTAAGTGAGTTCAAACAATCAATTTTACCAGGAAATTTTCAAAAATCTCAAATTATATAAGCAAAATTTCTAAAATTTCCGAATTCAAGTTAGGTCAACTGATTCACTAAACCCAACATACATTTACATTTCACCCCCTGTATGTTAGTGTTAGTGTTGAATATGGAGCGGATATAGATTCATGTTAATAGTGTGTATTTGTGTCGTGTACTCGTGTTCAGTTTCAATTGTGTTATTGTGTCGTGCTAAGTAAAAAAACCCCGAGTAGACATTCTAGACCCCGTTAATAAGAAAAAGTGGACATCGCAGTCCACAAGAAAACTACCAAAAAAAAGAAGGGATATATACTGTTCTACACTCAATTGCTTTCACGTCACTGTATACAAATGCAAAAAAACCGCCATTGAAGAACACATTTGAAGGTCATGTCTCGAACCCTAAATATCATCTCCAACAACGTTCAAGGTACTCTCTTCAATAGCGTTTTTCAATTACAATTTCATATCTTAGTTGAATTCACTAGTTCCGCCTGTAATTTCCTTTTCTTTTTCTCTATAAACCGTCTTTTTTCTCGTATATGATATTTGAGCTGCAATTTTAATGTTAAATGTTGTCTATAATTGATTTTTGCTGGTGAAGTTTCTCTTCTTGCTTCTAATTTTTGGGGTTCTTGATTTTTCTGGGATATATGTGATTTGTTTTTGAATTTACTTATTAAATAGCAAGAATTTCATCAAATGGGCATGCGAATTTTCATTTGTGTACTCATTTTATTTGTGGGAAAGTGTTGTTTCTATTGTAGGAAATTGGTTTTCTGGGTTATATGTTGTTGTGTTGCAAGCTTCTGATGTTGCCCACCAAGTGTTTGTAGAAATGACAGTATTTTGTATGATGTAATTTCCGCTCAAACTAGGCTCTATGTTGTTCTTTGGTATTATTATAGCAACCTGGAAAATTTTGCTTTATTTAGGGCTACCTAATTGGAGTAGTAATCTAGTATTTGATATGGCAATGAGATATATTAATGTGCTCTTTATAATAGGATGGAGAAAAATAGAGCTCTTTGTATAAATATATTGGTGGAAACTGGAAATTAGGCACCAATTGCATTTTTAGGGGTCGTTTGGTTCAAGGTATGGAATGGAAAAGGAATGGATACAAATAGAGGAGGGGAACGGTAACAAAGATGGTTACATTTATTAAGTGTTTGGCTCAAGCCAAGGAATGGAAATGAATGGTAACTATTACCACCAAGTAATGGATTTTGTTACTCGAGGGGGAGGGAAAGGTAACAGATTAGGGGAATTCATTACCATCAAGTAAAGGTAACGGATTGATGAGGGGTTGAACCAAACAAGAAGGAAGGAAATCGGTAATTGATTCCGTTTCTTGAAGCCCATATATATTGAACCAAACGACCCGTTAGTTAGTTGTGCGTATTAGCAATTCAAATGGGTTTGTGTATGATTAGATATGATGTCGGAGACAGGCTTGAATACTGCAGGCATCGGAAAGTTTTCTGTTGCATTTACGTGGTCATAAGGAGATGGGAGCGAATAGATATAGATTAATGCATCAAATAGAGATATTGTAAGAAAAAGAAATTGTCCCACTTAAGTCTGAGGTGTTCTTGGAAGGAGATGCAGGTATACGCATTTGCCATTGGATAATTGATGATTGATGGCCTAAACAGATCGATGGGGAAGATCAAGAAAGGATGTAAAGTACTGTATAGATTCTTTTTTTCCCTGAAAACAAAGTAACTTCAACTCAGATTCAGTTGGAGTTTGTGGTTTGATACTTGACTAAAATTTGCGTTATTATACTGGTTTCCTCTTTGCTTAAACGTTTTCTTCCGATTAAGACTGTTATGTAAAAGTCGGGTGTCATTGGTTTATTGTTCTTCATTTTATAGGCTATGGACCATCAGAGAGCTCCTTTCTCCCATGCTTGGGAGTTTCTGGAAGGGCAGTCAGCGTATCGACTTGTCCTCGAAGTGAATGTAAAACGACCCAGGTGAATTTTATACCATTAAAGTGTTCTTTGAAGCACATGTCTTTCATCTGCAAGGCAAGTACTGGTGGTTACAGAAGAAATCCAGATTTCTCCAAGCAAAACAGATCTGGATACTCTCGAAATAGGAACCGAGTGAATGAAGAGAGGGACAACTCTGAGAACCTTGATGAATCTGAGTTCTTATCAACTAAAAACGGACCATTACTTTCTCTTTCCAATAGCCCAAAGTCCCATGCCACAGCTGCTCCTGGACCGAGAGAAAGGGAAATTGTCGAACTCTTTAGGAAGGTTCAGGCCCAACTTCGTCAAAGAACAGCCGTCAAGGAAGAGAAGAAGTTAGAAGCTTCTAAAGGACAAACTAAAGAGAGCGAAACAGTTGATTCTCTGCTTAAGCTTTTGAGGAAGCATTCAGTTGAGCAAGGTAAAAGAAAAGTTAATGGTGGTGGTACCAATGAATTTGGTTATGATCATCCAAGACAAAGTGGACAACAACCTAATGAGGATAAGAACAAAAGCTTTTTCAATTCCAGTAGCATGGTTAAGGAAGAGCCTCAAGAAACTAATAAGCCTTCATTCAGCAGGCCAGCCTCTGAGTTCAGACGCCGGTCTCCCGTTCCGAGGGTTAGATACGAGCCGATTGTCGATCATTCGGATCTCGATGTAAAGACAAACGAGACTTTTACCGAACCCATTCCCGAGCCTGAACCCGTTTATGATCTAGAGCCAGATCTGGATTTGGTCTCGGGGCTAGAGCTAGAGCAAGAAGAGGAGACAGAGGAAGAGGCCGAGATAGAGCTAGATACAGAAGCTGTTTTTGTGGATGAACCCACAGTTGGTAACTTGTCAGAGGCCGAGTTTTTGGATGCTGAAGAAGATGATTATGATGAGAAGAAAGATGAAGAAACGAAGAATACTGAATCCCTGGACTTGAATGCTATGAAGCTATCTGACTTGAGAGCGATTGCAAAAGCTCGAGGCATGAAAGGTTACTCGAAGTTGAAGAAGTCAGAGCTTGTTGGGCTGCTCAGTGATGATTCCATGTAATCCTTGGTGAGGAAACTAACTACCTGTACTCATCTAGAGATCAAAGAGATTTCTCCTTTTCGGCGGTAAATTTCAGTTAGATAAAATGAGCACATTTGGTTCTTTAGCATAGATGCTGATGGTTTATACTTGGTTTTTATGTTGGATTTTGTTGGAAGGAAATTTAGGATCTATGGATGAGTTCCCCTCTTTTTTGTATACTTTCTGCTCGCTTTGACACTTCTATGTAGAGAGATTGTTTGGGCAACTTTGATGTTTTAAACATGTTATTCTTGAGATTTTTCATACAACTACATGCTAGATATTGATTGGAGGCAATATGTATAACGCTTTGTTCCATTAATTTGTCATCTGGAGTGATGGAAGTTCAGAGGAATCTTAGTCCTATGTCAATGTGGAAGGACTATCAATATAGAATTTAAGGTTTTATAATCAACAAGTCTCAAGTGTCAAAATTTTTGTATAACCCAATTTCGAAATCTAAACGGATGTAAACTCTTTTTATCGCATAATCTAGACACAACAAAACCAATGAAAAATCCATTTATAATTTTTTTCAAAAAACCTAAACCGTAACAGAATAACCACTAATACATTATCCTTCAATTATATAAAAGAAAAATAAAGAAATGAATGATCTAATGTCTTTTATTTTGCTAATCTTGATACGATTTTAGTTGATTCCATTGGGCATTGTAAGTGTTTTGATTTTGTAGTCTGGTCACTTGTTCGTAGGGATGGTAACTTTGTTGCACATCATCTCGCGAAAATAGTCCCATTTAATTTGGTGTAGAGAAACGTTGGGAGTGTCATTACATTCCGGAAGTCTCACCTTATGACTTATGGACTCCTCATATAAAAAAAAAAAAGTCTTGCACTCAGTATCCTATCTAAAACGGAAGCTTTAACACTTGAATAGGAAATTCTTGAACATTATAAGCGGATGAAAAATTGGCGCTAATCTCTCTCCAATCTCCAAATTTCTTCAATTTGAACTCAATCAAACACACTGAATCAATCGTTTCGTCTTCAGGTACGAATTCAAAACTTTAATTTCTTCAGTAATTTCTATCAATGGCGGAGGTTTACATTTCAACGTTTTCTAATTAGTAAGTAGTCAATTTTGCCGCCATGAAAGTAACAATTACAGACCTTAAAAATGGAAGAATGAACATGCGAAATAATTAGGATATAGAAAATTTTACTAATGCGAAAGAATTAGGAGAGAGAAAATTTCACTAATGCGAAAGCAAGAAGTAGGACGGAATTGTTGAGAGGAGGGAGAAAGTTACGCGCGGAAATTTGTAGGTTTTTCTTGTAGCTGATTGAGTGATTGTGCATAAATATGTTCTTGTTGCTATTATTGAAAATTTGCAGAAGTTTTGAATTGAATGTTCAGTGAATCATTCTATCATGAAGCTTCTTGAAGATGATGAGGTATTTCTCACTTTTCTTGCCAAATTATCTTACATTGTAGTGGAGTCGTAACTCGTAATGCGAGGAATGAATAACGTTCATATCGTGACAATTCTGTAAATACGCGATGTAAGATTTTAAAGAAAAAGACTAAAGAAAACTCGGAATTTGTGGGAGTACTGCTTGATCATTTTTACCAATTTAAAGCCTCGATTAGTATTTCTTTTATGTAAAAATATCTCTTCGGATAACTTACAAAATTTTAATAAGAATGGCTGATATTGTGATTTGGAAAATGAATTATAGGATGAGTCAGTGCATTCTGGAGCAGATGTTGATGCTCCAAACAGAGATATTTGTAAGCCTTTTCTCTCTTTAATTTTTAACACTGTATTTTGGAATCTTTTTTTGTTAGAGTCTATGGAATTTTGGAGGAAAGTTAAATGGTAGAGGACTAGAGGTCTATTAATTTTCATTTGTTGGATTGTTTAATATTTATCTTGGAAAATTATTGAAAAGCGATTTCTGGAGTTTTTATTGTTTGGTTGTGATAGAGAAATTTGTTTGCAAACAGCCGGATAGTAAATACAACTGGTTCTTATCTTTTGATTTTCCCGTTGCTGCATGGGTTTGCTTTCCTTTTGAGAATTGATTGAACTATAAGTGTAGTCACAAGATTTTTTCATATTTTTCAGTTTACTTTCTTCATTGTTTCCCTAGAACTATGGGAATCAGACTTGAGTACTTCAGTGGCAGAGCGAAATCTATCATGAGAGAAAAGAGATGAAACTTAGAAATAGAAATGCAAATAGGGAGGTTCAAGCACAAAACATGGAGCCTCAAACAAATTCAACCATATAGTATGAGTAGTACTTTACCTTTAACTTTTATCGATCTTCAAAACCACATAGTCAGGGCCTACCCCAGCCCCCCCTGGTTCCACACTGGTACTTCTGTGACGTGGATATGTCCTCACATGTTGCATTAAATATAGTTGCAAGGTTTCCTTATATTTTCTAGTTACTATTTTCAATATTTTTCATTGTTTCCCTACAACTATGTTACTCGGACTCAAGTACTTGTGTGAGACTTTGGTACATATTCTTAGAGGTGTAAATGAGACGAGACAACTTGTGAGCTACTCGAGATCGACTCGGTCAAAGCTCAACCGGAGTGCGCTCGAATCGAACCCGAGGTGTTGGCGAGCTGAGTTGAGCCACTTGATACTCGACTCGAAAACTAGTGAGAAGCTCGAATACCCAATTATCTATATCAAAACACCTAGATTCGACATATTTTCTACCTTATGGTTGCTTTTAACTTGAGACACTTGCAAGTTATTCGAGATTTACTCGGTCAAAACTCGACTCGGTCAAAGCTCGACTCGGTCAAGTCTCGATTAACACTCGACTCAACTCGAGCTCGACTCGAAATGCTAACGAGTCGAGTCAAACTAACCCAAACTCGAACTCGACTCGCATCATTTACACCCCTATGTATTCTAGTGTTTTGACTTTGGCTATCTTATGGAGACTTCCTGTTTTTGGCTCAAAATTAGGAATCAAGTATCAACACCCATTTAGAAGTGTTGATTATCTGAAATTGGTATTTGAGGTGAAATGAAGAATTTAGTAACATAGCCTGTGAATAATATGTATATAGAAACTTTCAAGGATCTATAATATTCTAGAATTCTTCCTGAGTATCTTTGTACTGTGGTTTTTTTTCTTCCTCAGTAACATAGACGGATTTCCAGAATGTATTTTAGGTCTTTGTTTCCCTCCCTGTTCTAAGTTGTGGAATTTTTTTGTTGTAACGCTCTTTCTTGTTTTATAGTGTAGAACCTTGTATATTTTTGAAATTACTCCTGATCGTTTTCCTTCCAAGAAAAATCCTCGATTGCTGGATGACCTTCTTTTTTTGTGTTTATCAGTATTTACATTTGTTATTTACTATTAAAATGGCTGCAGCATTCTCTCAAGAGAACAGTCGAACTTCAAGTCAGATACACTCACAATGGCAGCCTTCTAGCCAAGATGAAAACAGTGGTAACAAAACCCAGCAGCAAAATATAAAGACTCAAGAGCAACAATCATATCAATTAGAGATGAAGGAAGATGGATCTAGTATGAAGATTCAGACAAAAGTTGATGGCTGTCAGACGCCTAGTGGTCCTCATCCACCATTACATAGACCTGTGCAAGTTGATGGTGAGGGACACTCGGTGGAACCTAATTCTGGAGAGTTTTCCCAGTCTTCAATGCCGATGGAACCTCAAATATCTGGAACGACTCTTGCTCAGGTTCACAGACCGAGCAGAATGCTTAATCGAAGCAGTGAATCACAGTTCTCAAACGTGCAGAGTTTTAGTAATCAACAAGTTCCGATGCCAGATCAGGGTGGCACCTCAGGTAACCGGGTGGATAAAATATCTATTGGCATTTTGATTCCTGTCATCTTACCTCAATTAGATAAGGACAGGGCCATGCAACTCACATCTCTGTTTGAAAAACTACGGGTTTGCTTCTATCTTATGTCAATGAAATTTGGTTTCTTTCCTGTTCAAGTACAATGGCGCAGTTAAGGTCTGTCTCTTTTCCTGATTCAAAGTTTTTCTGGATGATTACTAGCAATATGAGATATCCAAATAGAAGTGTTGAGGATCTGAAATTGGTATTTGATGTGAAGTGAAGAATTTAGTAACATAGCCTGTGAATAATATGTATGTAGAAACTTTCAAGGATCTATAATATTATAGAATTCTTCCTGAGTATCTTTGTACTGTTGGTTATTTTCTTCCCTAGTAACATAGACTCATTTCAGAATGTATTGTAGGTCTTTGTTTCCCTTCCTGTTATCAGTTGTGGAATCTTTTGTTATAATGCTCTTTTTTGTTTTATAGTGTAGAACCTTGTATATTTTTGAAATTACTCCTGATCGTTTCCCTTCCAAGAAAATTCCTCGATTGCTGGATGACTTTTTTTTGTATGTTTATCAGTATTTACATTTGTTAATTACTATTAACATGGCTGCAGCATTCTCTCAAGAGAACATTCAAACGTCAAGTCAGATGTACTCACAATGGCAGCCTTCTAGCCAAGATGAAAACAGTGGTAACAAATCCCAGCAGAAAAATATAAGGACTCAAGAGAAACAATCATCTCAAGTGGAGATGAAGGAAGATAAGAGCTCATGGTTACAACAGCAAGCTGATTTTGAAAAGTCAAGGCGTGGTACTGTTGTCACTTCTGATATTGGAGAACAGAGTTTGGCCATTAACCGAAAAGCTAGAGAAGAATGGGATAAGAAACAAGCTGAAGCTGAGAAACTCCGGAAACAAAATGAAGTGCGCATCTTACTGTACTTCCATAAGTTCTTTTTTTCTTTTTTTGTTGTTACTCTCTGTGAAGATTTTATTCAATTTATGCTTGGGATTTTCTTTTTCTATGTGGTAATAGCAGCCTGACAGCAGTGCCGTAGTTAATGCTGACAAAGAGAAACATAAAGGACGTCCAAAGTCACTGAAGGTAAAGCTGATTAAATTTAAGAAAATTTTACAAGAATAATCCAACTATGGGCGGTCTTCCCATAATAATCTCAACTGTAGATTATTCTACAACAATCCCAACTGTCTTCTCAAGAGGATATGGTGACCTGAACGAACCAGTTTAAGAGGTGAAATGATGATGTGACAAGGGTTGTAGGCTGACAAGAGAGGGAACAAGAGAAAAAGGAAGGAAAAAGCTCAGGAAATGAAGTTATCGGTCAGACGGACACATTTCCCATAGTTGGGATTGCACTAAAATAATTCATAATTGAGATTATTATGGGTAAATGGCCAATATTTGAAAGTATTCTTGTGGATTTTTCTTTGAATTTATTCATGCAACCATTGTGAAGAGTTATACTGGATCTTGTACAATTCTCTTGTGCGTAGATGCCAGTAAACAAAGAGAAGGATGACAATTGCCGTTTAACAGCAGCAAATGTAGCTGCCCGAGTTGCTGTTGGAGGGCCTGATGTGAAATTAAAATGGG
Source organism: Beta lomatogona (assembly GCA_947646795.1). Classification (NCBI taxonomy): domain Eukaryota; kingdom Viridiplantae; phylum Streptophyta; class Magnoliopsida; order Caryophyllales; family Amaranthaceae; genus Beta; species Beta lomatogona. Next base: position 142,071 of record CANSNZ010000319.1, on the reverse strand, counting down.
ACCTTATGGTACAAGCTCGTCAAAAACGCGACGGGGGAACAGGAACTGTAACCAGTTCTCAGGCGGGTAAAGATGCAAAGAATAATCAATTAGCAAATTCTGTTGGGAATGTAAAGGAAATTCGAGGAACTGGACAAAAGGATCTTTCTGCATCTGGTAATGAGTTGTTATTATCTAAATAGCGCATAAACTTTGTTGGCAAAATCTGCCCTAGACATGATTCAGAGACGTAGAGAGCTTTTCATATCTCCTTCCTCACATACCTTTGCCATCTCCTTCCATTCTCACTTACACTCCCCAAGCTTTGGAGGAAAAGATAAAACTACTTGCTCAGCCTTGGATTAGTTTCCATAGGTCAAACTTCAGCAAGTTTGGCACATTAATCTTCACCAATGTCGAAAAAACAGTAATGTAGGCTCTTCTTAGATATATCACAATGTATATTAGAATACAAGCTTTTTATGATTTTTCTTCATATATAATTTTTCTTAGAGACAGTGAAAGTTCATGTGCGTAAACTAACTTGCAATAAAGGGGCAAACAAGAATCTGGTCTTGGGGATAGAGCTAGAGCAAGAAGAGGAGACAGAGGAAGAGGCCGAGATAGAGTTAGATACAGAAGCTGTTTTTGTGGATGAACCCACAGTTGGTAACTTGTCAGAGACCGAGTTTTTGGATGCTGAAGAAGATGATTATGATGAGAAGAAAGATGAAGAAACGAAGAATACTGAATCCCTGGACTTGAATGCTATGAAGCTATCTGACTTGAGAGCGATTGCAAAAGCTCGAGGCATCAAAGGTTACTCGAAGTTGAAGAAGTCAGAGCTTGTTGGGCTGCTCAGTGATGAATGATGATTCCATGTAATCCTTGGTGAGGAAATTAACTACCTGTACTCATCTAGAGATCAATGAGATTTCTCCTTTTCGGCTTTAAACTTCAGTTTAGATGAAATGAGCCCATTTGGTTCTTTAGCATAGGTGGTGATAGTTTATACTTGGTTTTTATGTTAGTTTTTGTGTTGTTGGAAGTAAATTTAGGATCTATGGATAAGTTTCCCTCTTTTTTGTATACTTTCTGTTCGCTTTGACACTTCTATGTAGAGAGATTGTTTGGGCAACTTTGATGTATTAAACATGCTATTCTTGAGAGAATTTTTCATACAACTACATGCTAGATATTGATTGGAGGCTATATGTAGCACGCTTTGTTCCATTAATATGTCATTTGGAGTGATGGAAGTTGAGAGGAATCTTAGTCCTATGTCAATGTGGTAGGACTATCAATATAAAATTGAAGGTTTTATATAATCAACTAGTCTCAAGTGTCAAAATTTTTGTATACCCCAAATTTGAAATCTAAACGCATGCAAACTCTTTTTATCGCATAATCTAGACATGACAAAATGAATGAAAATCTATTTATATCTACCTCAAATAAACAACAAATTTTTTTAAAATTCAGATTTTTCAAAAAACTAACAGAAAAGCCACTAATACATTACCCTCGAATTATGTAAAAAAAAGAAAAGACAAGAAATGAATGATCTAATGTCTTTTGGGTTCATGATTATGGCCCAAATTAATTGTTCATCCTTCATGAACCATTTTTGGGTTCATTGTTAAGGATGCTCTAAGTGTTTTGATTCTGTAGTCTGGTCAATGTGCACAGGGATGGTAACTTTGCTGCACATCACCTCTCGAAAATAGTCCCATGTGGTGTATAGCAACGTTGGGAGTGTCATTACACTCCGGAAGTCTCACCTTATGTACTTGTGGAGTCTTTGTCCCTTAACTCAATGCTTGCACTTTACTCAAATAAAAAAAATGTCTTACAATCAGTTTCCTATTGAAATTTGCTAAAAAATCCTTCAATACTTCAAAACAGGACCTTACTTCTTGAATATTATAACGGGATGATAAATTGGCACAGATCTTGTAGTTGTTCCTATTACCATTACACAATATTTGAGTGCTAAGTATGATGACTTTTATTTCCTCCCAAAAAATATGACTAAAATGTCATTTCATTAATTTCTATAATAATTCTTTAAAACTAAGAGACCCATTAATCTAACGAGTAGAGTTAACCTTCATCATAAAAGTATCATTAAGCCCTTAACGATTAAAAAACCCATAAAATCTTTAATGGTAAAAAACTAAAAGTTAAGGTCCTCGGTGTATGCTTAGTTCTTAGATACCTAACTCAGTAACTCGTAAAAAGTAATACCAAAATAAGAACACTCATTCTTTACAATTATACCCTTGGTTAAAATTCCTTGTTTGATTGAGTTCAAATTGAAGAAATTGAAAAACGAGCGAAAGCTGAAACACTCCATCGTCGAACTCTCACTTTCTCTCTCCAATCTCCATGCCAAATTTCTTCAATTTGAACTCAATTTAAACCTCAATCAAACACACTGAATCAATCGTTTCGTCTTCAGGTACGAATTTACAAATTTAATTTCTTCAGTAATTTCTATTTACTGAATTTAACGTTTCTAGTTACTAATTAGTCTATTTTGCCGCCATGAAAGTAACAATTACAGACCTTAAAAAAGGAAGAATGAACATGCGAATGAATTAGGAGAGAGAAAATTTGACTAATGCAAAAGCAAGAAGTAGGACGGAATTGTTGTGAGGAGAGAGAAATTTACGCGCGGAAATCTGTAGGTTTCTTGTAGCTGATTGAGTGATTGTGCATTTATATGTTCCTGTTATTATTGAAAATTTGCAGAAGTTTTGAATTGAATGTTCAATTGTGTGCAGTGGATCATTCTATCATGAAGCTTCTTGAAGACGATGAGGTATTTCTCCCTTTTCTTGCCAAATTTTGCCAATTTTTTTTACATTGTAAGTGAAGTCGTAACGCGAGGAATGAATAACATTCATATCGTGACAATTCTGTAAATACGCGATGTAAGATTTTAAAGAAAAAGGTTAAAGAAAACTCGGAATTTGTGGGAGTACTGCTTGATCAATTTTACCAATTTAAAGCCTCGATTAGTATTTCTTTTATGTAAAAATATCTCTTCGGATAACTTACAAAGTATTAATAAGAATGGCTGATATTGTGATTTGGGGAATGAATTATAGGATGAGTCAGTGCATTCTGGAGCAGATGTTGATGCTTCAAACAGAGATATTTGTAAGCCTTTTCTCTCTTTAATTTTTAACACTGTTTTTTGGAATTTTTTTTTGTTAGAATCTATGGAATTTTGGAGGAAAGTTAAATGGTAGAGGACTAGAGGTCTATTAATTTTCATTTGTTGGATTGTTTAATATTTATCTTGGAAAATTATTGAAAAGCGATTTCTGGAGTTTTTATTGTTTGGTTGTGATAGAGAAATTTGTTTGCAAACAGCCGGATACTAGTAAATACAACTGGTTCTTATCTTTGATTTTCCCGTTGCTGCATGGGTTTGCTGTCCTTTTGAGAATTGATTGAACTATAAGCATAGTCACAAGATTTTTTCATATTTTTCAGTTTACTTTCTTCATTGTTTCCCTAGAACTATGGGAATCAGACTTGAGTACTTCAGTGGCAGAGCGAAATCTATCTATTATTAGGGGGGGAGGGGGTTTGGTATAGTTCTTTTAGAAAAGGGAAATAAATGCTCAAACTGTGTCAGGTCATGAGAGAAAAGAGATGAAACTTAGAAATAGAAATGCAAATAGGGAGGTTCAAGCACAAAACATGGAGCCTCAAACAAATTCAACCATATAGTGTGAGTAGTACTTTACCTTTAACTTTTATCGATCTTCAAAACCACATAGTCAGGGCCTACCCCAACCCCCCTGCTTCCACACTGGTACTTCTGTGACGTTGATATGTCCTCACATGTTGCGGTAAATATAGTTGCAAGGTTTCCTTATATTTTCTAGTTACTGTTTACAATATTCTTCATTGTTTCCCTACAACCATGTTACTCGGACTCAAGTACTTGAGTGAGACTTTGGTATATATTCTTAGAGGTGTAAATGAGACGAGGCAACTTGTGAGCTACTCGAGATCGACTAGGTCAAAGCTCAACCGGAGTGCGCTCGAATCGAACCCGAGCTCCACTCGAGGTGTTGGCGAGTTGAGTTGAGCCACTCGATACTCGACTCGAAAACTAGTGAGAAGCTCGAATACCCAATTATCTATATCAAAACACCTAGATTCGACATATTTTCTACCTTATGGTTGCTTTTAACTTGAGACACAAGTTATTCGAGATTTACTCGGTCAAAACTCGACTCGGTCAAAGCTCGACTCGGTCAAGTCTCGATTAACACTCGACTCAAGTGAGCTCGACTCAACTCGAGCTCGACTCGAAATGCTAACGAGTCGAGTCAAACTAACCCAAACTCGAACTCGACTCGCATCATTTACACCCCTATGTATTCTAGTGTTTTGACTTTGGCTATCTTATGGAGACTTCCTGTTTTTGGCTCAAAATTAAGTATCAAGTATCGACACCCATTTAGAAGTGTTGAGGATCTGAAATTGGTATTTGAGGTGAAATGAAGAATTTAGTAACATAGCATGTGAATAATATGTATATAGAAACTTGCAAGGATCTATAATATTCTAGAATTCTTGTTGAGTATCTTTGTACAGTTGGTTTTTTTTTCTTCCATAGTAACATAGACTGATTTCCAGAATGTATTGTAGGTCTTTGTTTCCCTCGCTGTTATAAGTTGTGGAATCTTTTGTTGTAACGCTCTTTTTTGTTTTATAGTGTAGAACATTGTATATTTTTGAAATTACTCTTGATCCTTTTCCTACCAAGAAAAATCCTTGATTGCTGGATGACCCTTTTTTTTGGGTTTTATCAGTATTCACATTTGTTATTTACTGTTAAAATGGCTGCAGCATTCTCTCAAGAGAACAGTCAAACGTCAAGTCAGATGTACTCACAATGGCAGCCTTCTAGCCAAGATGAAAACAGTGGTAACAAATCCCAGCAGCAGAATATAAGGACTCAAGAGCAACAATCATCTCAAGTGGAGATGAAGGAAGATGGATCTAGTATGAATATTCAGAAAAAAATCGATGGCTGTCAGACGCCTAGTGGTCCTCATCCACCATTACATAGACCTGTGCAAGTTTATGGTGAGGGACACTCGGTGGAACCTAATTCTGGAGAATTTTCCCAGTGTTTAATGCCGGTGCAACCTCAAATATCTGGAACAACTCTTGCTCAAGTTCATAGACCAACCAGAATGCTTAATCCAAGCAGTGAATCACAGCTCTCAAACGTGCAGAGTTTTAGTAATCAACAAGTTCCAGTGCCAGATCAGGGTGGTGGCACCTCAGGTAACCGGGTGAATCAAATATCTTTTGGCGTTTTGGTTCCTATCATCTTACCTCACTTAGATAAGGACAGGGCCATGCAACTCACATCTCTGTTTGAAAAACTACGGGTTTGCTTCTATCTTATGTCAATGAAATTTGGTTTCTTTCCTGTTCAAGTACAATGGTGTAGTTGAGATCTGTCTCTTTTCCTGATCCAAAGTTTTGTGGATGATTACTAGCAAAACGAGATATCCAGAGAAACATTCTTCAAGCTTATGATTAGCATCGTTGGGGCCAATATGCTGAGGTTGGCTGCGACTAAGATGGGCGGAAAGGTATGATGAATTTTCATTTAATTGCTTGCTGCTGAAAAGGCAGTCAATATTCAGGATGACAGGACCTAATTGATTTCTGCTGCAGTCAGAGAGAAGCCGTAGTCAGCAGGCACACCCGAGACTTAAAACTGGCACTGCAGCCCAATTCTCTGATCCTTATTCATTTGGGCAGTTATATGAAAAGAGCCATAGCACTCCAGCCCTGACACGGACTTCTACTTCAACCATGGCTCAGACCAACATGTCCACTATTTCAATGCAACTTACTCCTGCTCCTTGGCAGGTAAGAAAAAATCAGACAATTGGACCTTCATCAAACATGAGTAATGTGAAGCAGGAGCCTTCGGAACAGGCTCTTGAGAAACAACCAAAGCCCCAACCATCTTTATCCCGGGGGCCTATTATTTCGGGTTCTGTACTGGTTGATCAAGGAGAATTACTTCCAGTATCCTCACATGATGAACTGTTGGGGAGACATAATCCTGGAACTGCCTTTCCAACATCATTGAGGACAGAAAATGTGGCGACTTCAGCTTCTATTCCGTCCCCTATGAATACAGATTTCAAGGTATCTTCTATCATGATTCTGGTGGTTTATACTTAATAAATGCTTCAGTATTCAGGTCTACGATAGTATCATCTCGAATCTGTTTCAAAAACTGCATCGTAAAAGTTGTGCATGTGCCTGTTTCAATGTCTAGAGGTCAACAGTTGGAAGTGGTTTGTAACTTTGTATGACTATGTATGTTTGTCGGTTACTTATTTTTAGTCAGTTGATTGGTACTAATTTTCCCATTTCTGATGTCCAAAGGTTACTTACTGACTGGTATCTGGAGATGCAAAATGTATGTACTGGCTACTGGGTACTGGGTAGAGTGATTTCTCTCGCTCAATTTTTTTTTTCTTTATGGATGGATGAAAAATGTGGACTAGACCGCAGGGCATATGGTGGGATTGACAGGGGGCTGGGAAAACACCATCTGGGTTTAGTGTTACAGTGTAACTTTGCAGTGGTCGTTTTCTCTCCTCCCCGTCTCTGATCTTGAATTTATTCTTCTAAAGATGGTCATGAGCAAGGAGCTGTTGAGCAAGTCAACAAGCTCAATTTCATTTATTTATTTATATATTTGTGATTTCTCCTCAAGGATTTGAGGCCCCACTCATTCTCCTAAACTTTATTTCTGTCTTAACATTGAAACTTTTTTATCTTGTTCCATGCTTTAGTATTCAGTTCCTCTTTTGGCGTATGCTTGTCTGTAATTTGGCATGTGTTCCTTATTCTTGATCATCTAACAAATTTTGCCCCTGATTTCTATGATTCTTTGTATGTTAGGTAGGGTTTCAGAGCATATATGCTACACCTACTAGTGGTGTTGGGAGTAGAGATGCCAATGGGTAATGGGCCCTACCCGGATCCATGGATCCAGATCCGTTTTTAGCGGATCTGGATCCTCAAATTTTGGACCCTACAGATCCGGGTAGGATATGGATCCTAGTTTTTAAACACGGATCTGGACCGGGTCCCATATTATTACCCAGATCCGGATCTATTACCCTTTTTTTAAAGTTATTTTAAAATATATAATTAAAAAGGTAAAAATTAATGTTAAACTCTTAATGTTATTTTTGCTTGGATTTGTTATATTAAGGTTGAATGCTTGTTACTTCAGCATCGACAAATGAAGATGTTAAATGACGTTGTTTTGTTCTTTAAAATCTTTAATTATTGTGAAAATTAGGGTCTTTTTGAAGAAAATAGGTTAGGATCCGTTTAGGACCCGGATCCATAGGATCCAATGGATCTGGATCCTCACTTTTATTACCCAACGGATCCGGGTCGGATTTGGATCCATGCTTGGAAAACTGATCTGGATCCTAGAGGATCATGTCCAGATCCTACCCGCTGACATCCCTAGTTGGGAGCAATTTCAAGGCATCAGCTAAAAAACCATCTAATGGTCTGAATAAGCCACATCCTTCACTAGCTCTGCCAAGGTGAAATTTATGAGAGAGCTTTTGGTAGTTCTGGACTTCCGGTAACATCTAATGACTACATCAGATGTATTCTTTTTTTTTTTTTATTATTTAAATTTATCCTGCCTCCATGACCTTGCAGTAAGAAGCAAATGGTTTTTGGGGCTTTCTCCGATCAGAGCTTCGAACATCTTAATGATGTTACTGCCGTTAGTGGGATTAATCTTAGGGTATTTTGTTTATCTCCAGTGCTATTTCTTTTTCAGAGACTGATAGCTGAATTAGCAATTGGGTTTTGTTTGTAGCTTCAACTTTTTTAACTATAAACAATTTGATCATTAGGGTGTAGAGGAAAGTTTGCGCGGCTCGATAAGTAGTCTGATCAGAGTGTCAAAACCGGTATAGTTTCTCTCGTCTGTCTGCTGATTGAAATAATCATAGTTTAACTACCTTCCTAAGTTAAAAGCTCATGTTTTCAACAGCGAGCTGATTTTGAAAAGTCTAGGCATGGTACTGTTGTCACTTCTGATGTTCGAGAACAAATTTTGGCCATTAACCGAAAAGCTAGAGAAGAATGGGATAAGAAACAAGCTGAAGCTGAGAAACTCCGGAAACAAAATGAAGTGCGCATCTTACTGTACTTCCATAAGTTCTTTTTTTCTTTTTTTGTTGTTAGTTGTTACTCTCTGTGAAGATTTTATTCAATTTATGCTTGGGATTTTCTTTTTCTATGTGGTAATAGCAGCCTGACAGCAGTGCCGTAGTTAATGCTGACAAAGAGAAACATAAAGGACGCCCAAAGTCACTGAAGGTAAAGCTGATTAAATTTAAGAAAATTTTACAAGAATAATCCAACTATGGGCGGTCTTCCCATAATAATCTCAACTGTACGTAGATTATTCTACAACAATCCCAACTGTCTATTCAAGAGGATATGGTGACCTGAACGAACCAGTTTAAGAGGTGAAATGATGATGTGACAAGGGTTGTAGGCTGACAAGAGAGGGAACAAGAGAAAAAGGAAGGAAAAAGCTCAAGAAATGAAGTTATCGGTCAGACGGTCACATTTCCCATATTTGGGTTTGCACTAAAATAATTCATAATTGAGATTATTATGGGTAAAATGGCCAATATTTGAAAGTATTCTTGTGCATTTTTTCTTTGAATTTATTCATGCAACCATTGGAATGAGTTATACTGGATCTTGTACAATTCTCTTGTGCGTAGATGCCAGTAAACAAAGAGGAGGATGACAATGGGCGTTTAAGAGCAGCAAATGTAGCTGCCCGAATTGCTGTTGGAGGGCCTGATGTGAAATTAAAATGGGACCTTATGATACAAGCTCGTCAAAAGCATAATAGGGGAACTGGAACTGGAACTAGTTCTCAGGCGGGTAAAGATGCAAAGAATAATCAATTAGCAAATTCTGTTGGGAATGTGAAGGAAACTCGAGGAACTGGACAAAGGGATCTTTCTGCATCTGGTAATAAGTTGTTATTATCTAAATAGTGCATAAACTTTGTTGGTAGAATCTGCCCTAGTCATGATTCATGGACATAGATACCTTTTCAAATCTCCTTCCTCGCATACCTTTGCCATCTCCTTGCATTCCCCAAGCTTTGGAGGAAAAGATAAAACTACTTGCTCAGCCTTGGATTAGTTTCCATATGTCAAACTTCACCAAGTTTGGCACATTAATCTTCACCAATGTACAAAAAACAGTCATGTAGGCTCTTCTTAGATTTACCACAATGTATATAAAAATACAAGCTTTTTATGTTTCTTTCTTCATATATAATATTTTTTAGAGACAGTGAAAGTTCATGTGCGTAAACTAACTTGCAATAAAGGGGCACACAAGAATCTGGTCTCGGGCCTAGAGCTAGTAAAAGAAGAGGAGACAGAGGAAGAGGCCGAGATAAAGTTAGATACAGGAGCTATTTCTGTGGATGAACCTACAGTTGGTAACTTGTCAGAGACCGAGTTTTTGGATATGCTGAAGAAGATCATTATGATGCGAAAACAAAAAGAAGAAATGAAGAATACTGAATCCTTGGACTTGAATGCTATGAAGTTATCTGACTTGAGAGCGATTGCAAAAGCTCGAGGCATGTGAGGGTACTCATAGTCGAAGAAGTCAGAGCTTGTTGGGCTGCTCAGTGATGATTCCATGTAATCCTTGACAAATCTAACTACCTGTACTCATCTAGAGATCAATGAGATTTCTCCTTTTCGATCGGCGGTAAACTTCAGTTAGATGAAATGAGCCCATTTGGTTCTTTAGCATAGGTGCTGATAGTTTATACTTGGTTTTTATGTTGGCTTTTGAGTTGTTGAAGGAAATTTAGGATCTATGGATGAGTTTCCCTCTTTTTTGTATACTTTCTGCTCTCTTTGACACTTCTATGTAGAGAGATTGTTTGGGCAACTTTGATGTATTAAACATGCTATTCTTGAGAGAAATTTTTGTACAACTACATGCTAAATATTGATTGGAGGCAATATGTTTTTGTTCCATTAATTTGTCTGGGGTGATTGAACTTTTGTCTTATATTGATTGGAGGCAATACATATATACGTTTCATTTACATGGAAGTACTATCAAATATACTTCGAAGTCAAGGTTTTATAATCAACAAGTCTCAAGTGCCAAAAAATTTGTATAACCCAATTTCGAAATCTAACTCATGCAAACTCTTTTTATAGAGATTAATCTAGACACAGCAAAATGAAATTCCATCTGTAACTACCACAAATAAACAATTTTTTTGAAAAAAAAAAAACAGTTTTTTTCAAAAAACCTAATTAAAAAACCTTTCAATTATGTAAAAGAAAAACAAAGAAATGAATGATCTAATTTCTTAACTTCAGTATCCTGTTGAAATTTGCTGAAAATTCCTTCAAATACTTCAAAATAACACCGTGAAAATGGAAGCTTTGATACTTGAAACCTTGGAGAGGAACTTCATGAACATTATAAGGGGAAGATAAGTTGGCGCTAATCTTGTAGTTGCTTCTATTACCATTACGCAACGGTTGGGTGTTAAAGCTCTCTTCTTTTAAACTAAACTAAACTGAATTTGTCTAAAGTGAACAAACTTAATTTTTCTTGATTGAATTGTGCTAAGGCTCTATTCTTTTGAACTAAACTGTACTTAGAGGTGGGCATGGGCTGGGCCAGCACGCGGACCGGCCCGGGCCGGTTTGGGCCCAGCCCAGCACGAGCCCGTTCAAGGCCCGGCCCGGCCCGTTGTCCGCTCCGTGGGCCATGGGCCTACCACGGTCAAGAAATTTTATTTCAGGCCCGCACCGGCCCGCGGGCCGAACGCTCCTTTCCTTTGTTTTTTAGCCTAAAACTGTCAAAAATACAAAAAAACAACATAAAACACGGGCTAGGCCCGCAGGAGGCACGAGCCCGACCCGTGGACAAAACCTGAAATTTTCAAGCCCGGCCCGCCACTCACGGGCTCGGCCCGGCCCGACCCGCCATTTCCCCAAGCCCGCGGGCCGAGCCCGTGAACAGGCCCGACCCGACACATGCCCAAGTCTAACTGTACTGAATATATCTGAACTGATCTAAACTGTGAGAGGAATTAAACTGAATTTTCATTAATTCAGTTTAAAAGATTTGATAATCTAACTAGTGTAGTTAACCTTCATCATAAAAGTGTCATTAAGTCTTTTTTTTTTTTGTTGAGGGGAGTCCTTAAGTCCTTAATGATGAACAAAATCATAAAATCTTTAGAAAAACGAAAAGTTAAGATCCTTGGTGTATGCTTAGATAATACTACTAGATAGTTAGATGCTTAAGGCCCTACCACTTTTTTGGACTGCGAGAAACTGAACTGAATTGAATAGAGCATAAGAGAGTAACTTAATTGAACTGTACTAAAAATAAGTTCAAAAGAACCGCCGTAAAAACAAAATAAGTTTACCATTATACCCTTGGTTAGAATTCCTTGTCTCTAAATACGGAGCAAATTCAAAAAAACGAAAGCTGAAGCACTCCATCGTCGAACTCTCTCTTTCTCTCTCCAATCTCCATGCCAAATTCTTCAATTTAAACTCAATCAACAAACTGAATCAATCGTTTCGTCTTCAGGTACGAATTCAGAACTTTAATTTCTTCAGTAATTTCTATCAATGGCGGAGCCAATTCGAATTCCACTGTTTTTAAATCAACATCTTAAATTAGTTTATTTTGCCGCCATGAAAGTACCAAACCTTAACTAAGGAAGAATGAACATGCAAAAGAATCTTATGATGTAAATTACGCGCGGAGATTGATGAGAGGAGAGAGAAAGTTTTCGCGCGGAAATTTGTAGGTTTCTTGTACTTGATTGAGTGATTGTGCATTAATATGTTCCTGTTATAAATTGACAATTTGCAGAAGTTTTGAATTGAATCTTCAGTTATGCAGTGGATCATAAATATTCTTGAAGACGATGAGGTATTTCTCCCTTTTCTTGCCAAATTTTACATCCTCCATTCTTTTTCTATTGCATCAATTGAGTTTTCACGCTTGCTAATGCACAACTTTGACTCTTAATATCTTTAACATGACTATTTTTTTTCCTAAAATAAAAATAACAATAGATAGTTAAAGAGTGATGGATGAATAGTGTAAAAATCCAAATGTTGCCGTAGAAAAACAAATGAGGAAATATTTTGCACTGTGGTGAAGTCGTAACGCAAGGAATGAATAACGTTCATATCGCGGCAATCTTGTAGATACGCGCTGTAAGAAAACTATTAAAGAAAACTCGGAATTTGTGGGAGTACTGCTTCATCATTTCTACCAATTTAAAGCCTCAATTAGTATTTCTTTTATGTAAAAATATCTCTTAGGATTACAAAGTTTTAATAAGAATGGCTGAAATTATTATGATTTGGGGAATGAATTATAGGATGAGTCAGTGCACTCTGGAGCAGACGCTGATGCTATAAAAAGAGATAGTTGTAAGCCTTTTCTCTCTTTAATTTTTCAACTATATTTTGGAATCTTTTTTTGTTAGATTCTATGGAAATTTGAGGGAAAGTGAAATGGTAGATGTTTATTAATTTTCACTTGTTGGGTTATTTAATGTTTATCGTGGAAAATTATTGAAAAGCGATTTCTGGAGTTTTCATTGCTTGGTTGTGATAGAGAAATGTGTTTGCAATCAACCGGATACTAGCAAGTACAACTGGTTCTTATCTTTGATGTTCCCGTTTCTGCATGGGTTTTCTGTCCTTTCAAGAATTGATTGGACTGTAAACATAGTCACAAGATTTCCTCATATTCTACAGTTTGCTATCTTTATTGTTTCCGTTGAACTATGGTAATCAGACTGGAGTACTTCAGTGGCGGAGACGAAATGTATCTATTATTAGGGGGGCGAGTGTTTATAGTTCTTTTAGAAAAGGGAAATAAATGCTAAAAACGTGTCAGATCATGAGAGAAAAGAGATGTAACTTAGAAATAGAAATGCAAATAGGGAGGTTCAAGCACAAAACATGGAGCGTTAAACAAATTTAACCAGGTAGTGTAAGTAGTATTTACCTTTAACTTTTATCGATCTTCAAAAACACAGGGAGTCAGGGCCTACCCCAGCCCCCTGATTCCGCCACTGGTACTTCTGTGACGTTGATACGTGCTCACGTGTTGCAGTAAATATAGTTGCAAGGATTCCTTATACTTTCTAGTTTACTATTTTCAATATTCTTCAATGGTTCCCTACAACTATGTTACTCACTCAGGTACTTGTGTGAGACTTTGGTATGTATTATAGTGTTTTGACTTTTGCTATATTCTGAAGACTTCCTGATTTTGGCTCAAAATGAGGTGTCAAGTATCCACACCCATTTAGAAGTGTTGAGGATCTGAAATTGGTTTTTGAGGTGAAATGAAGAATTTAATAACATGGCATGTGAATAATATGTATATAAAAACTTTCAAGGATCTATAATAGTCTAGAATTCTTCCTGAGTATCTTTTTACTGTGGTTTTGTTCTTCCTCAGTAACATAGACTGATTTCCAGAATGTATTGTAGGTCTTTGTTTCCATCCCTGTTATAAGTTGTGGAATATTTTGTTGTAACGCTCTATTTTTTTGTTCTATAGTTTAGAACCTTATATATTTTTGAATTACTCCTGATCGTTTTCCTTCCAAGCAAAATCCTCGATTGCTGGATGACTTTTTTTTTTTTGTCTTTATCAATAATCACATTTGTTATTTACTATTAAAATGGCTGCAGCATTCTCTCAAGAGAACAGTCAAGCATCAAGTCAGATGTACCCACAATGGCAGCCTTCTAGCCAAGATGAAAACAGTGGTAACAAATCCCAGCCGCAAAATATAAGGACTCAAGAGCAACAATCATCTCAAGTGGAGATGAAGGAAGATGGATGTAGTATGAAGATTCAGACAAAAGTCGATGGCTGTCAGATGCCTAGTGGTCCTCATCCATCATTACATAGACCTGTGCAAGTTGATGGTGAGGGACACTCGGTGGAACCTAATTCTGGAGAATTTTCCCAGGTATTTAATGCCAACGCAACCTCAAATATCTGGAACAACTCTTGCTCAGGTTCATAGACCGAGCAGAATGCTTAATCGAAGCAGTGAATCACAGTTCTCAAACGTGCAGAGTTTTAGTAACCAACAAGTTCCAGTGCCAGATCAGGGTGGTGGCACCTCAGGCGACCGGGCGAATCAATTACCTTTTGCCATTTTGGTTCCTATCATCTTACCTCACTTAGATAAGGACAGGGCCATGCAACTCACACCTCTCTTTGCAAAACTGCGGGTTTGCTTCTATCTTATGTCAATGAAATTTGGTTTCTTTGCTGTTCAAGTACAATGGTGTAGTTGAGGTCTGTCTCTTTTCCTGATCCAAAGTTTTGTGGATGATTACTAGCAAAACGAGATATCCAGAGACACATTCTACAAGCTTATGGTTAGCATCGTTGGGGCCAATCTGCTGAGGTTGGCTGCGACTAAGATGGGCGCAAAGGTATGATGAATTTTCATTTAATTGCTTGCTGCTGAAGAGGCAGTCAATATTCAGGATGACACGACCTAATTGATATTTGGTGCAGTCAGAGAGAAGCCGTAGTCAGCAGGCACACCCGAGACTTAAAACTGGCACTGCAGCCCAATTCTCTGATCCTTATTCATTTGGGCAGCTATATCAGAAGAGCCATAGCACTCCAGCCCTGACACGGACTTCTACTTCAACCATGGCTCAGACCAACGTGTCCGCTATTTCAATGCAACATACTCCTGTTCCTTGGCAGGTAAGAGAAAATCAGACAATTGGCGCTTCATCAAACATGAGTAATGTGAAGCAGGAGTCTTCTGAGCAGGCTCTTGAGAATCAACCAAAGCCCCAACCATCTTTATCCCGGGGGCCTATTATTTCGAGTTCTGTACTGGTTGATCAAGGAGAATCACTTCCAGTACCCTCACATGATGAACTGTTGGGGAGACATAATCATGGAACTGTCTTTCCAACTTCGTTGAGGACAGAAAATGTGGTGCCTTCAGCTTCTATTCCGTCCCCTATGAATTCAGATTTCCAGGTATCTTCTAATCTTGGAACTGCCTTTCCAACTTCGTTGAGGACAGAAAATGTGGCGCCTTCAGCTTCTATTCGGTTCCCTATGAATACAGATTTCCAGGTATCATCTATCTTGATTCTAGTTGTCTATAATAAATAAATGCTTCAGTATCTAGGTCTACAATAGTATCATCTCTAATCTGTTTCAAAAATTGCATCGTAAAAGTTGTGCATGTGCGGTTTTCAATGTCTAGAGGTCAACAGTTGGGAGTGGTTTTTAACTTTGTATGGCTATTTGTTTACATATGTATGTTTGTCGGTTACTTATTCTAGTCACTTGATTGGTAGTAATTTTCCCATTTCTGATGTCCAAAGGTTACTGACTGATATCTGGAGATGCAAAATGTATGTACTGGGTATTGGGTAGAGTGATTTCTGTCTCTCGATTTTTTTTTTTTCTGTATGGATGGATGAAAAATGTAAACTAGACTGCAGGGCACATGGTGGGATTGACAGGGGGCTGGGAAAGCACCATCTGGGTTAGTGTTACAGTGTAACTTTGAACTGGTCGGTTTTCTCTCCTCCCCCTCCTGATTTTGAACTTATTCTCTTAAAGATGGTTATGAGCAAGTGACCAGAAAGGAGCTGTTGAGCAAGTCAACAACCTCAATTTCATTTATTTATTTATTTATTTGTGACTTTTCAACTCGGATTTGAGGCTCAACTCATTCTCCTAAACTTTGTTTCTGTCTTAACATTGGAACTTTTTTTATCTTGTTCCATGCTTTTAGTACTCAGTCCCTCAATTGACGTATGCTTGTTTGCAATGTGCCATATTGTTTCTTGTTCTTGATCATCTAACAAATTGTATCCCTGCTTTCTATGATTCTTTGTACGTTAGGTAGGGTCTGAGAGTATATCTGTTACACCTATTAGCGGTATTGAGAGCAACTCCAAGGCATCAGCTATTGGTCTGAAGAAGCCACTTGATCCTTCACCATCTCTTCCAACGTGAGATTTAGACTTTGGAGAGCTTTTGATAGTTCTGGTAACATCTAATGACTCCATCAAAAGTCTTTTTTAACTTATCCTGCCTCAATGACCTGGCAGTAAGAAGCAAAAGTTTTATGGGGCTTTCTGCGATCAAAGCGTCGCTCATCTTAATGATGTAACTGCCGTTAGTGGGATTAATCTTAGGGTATTTTGTTCATCTCCAGTGCTGTTTCTTTTTTAGGCTCTGATAGCTGAATTAGCAATTGGGTTTTGTTTGTAACTTCATCTTTTTTTAACTATCAAAATTCTTATCTTTTGTGATTTGATAGGAAGAGGAGGAACAGTTATTTTCTGGTCCCCAGGGTGACAGTAGAGTATCAGAGGCATCTCATAAGGCTGTTCAAGAAGAAAAGGGC
Source organism: Beta lomatogona (assembly GCA_947646795.1). Lineage (NCBI taxonomy): Eukaryota > Viridiplantae > Streptophyta > Magnoliopsida > Caryophyllales > Amaranthaceae > Beta > Beta lomatogona. Next base: position 125,534 of record CANSNZ010000319.1, on the reverse strand, counting down.
AGACTAATTCTGCAAAAGGCTCCTCTCCAGAAGAAGTTGGCAGAAATAAGTTAATATTTAATCATCTTTATGAGTCTTCTGAAATTTTATTAGATAATTATTCAAGGGCAAACTTATTCTCTGGTGCTCACCTGTCTTTACTTTGTGTTCATCAGTGACAAAATATGGGTTGAAGAACTTGAGCCATGATGTGGAGCGGTGCCTCTCACTAGTAAGATTTTAAGTGCTTCACACTTGTGTCTCCCATGTTTTCAGTGCCCATAAACAATTTGGTCATTAGTGTGTAGAGGAAAGATTGCGTGGCTTGATAAGTAGTCTGATCAGAGTGTCAAAACAGGTATAGTTTCTCTCGTCTGTCTGCTGATTGCCTGATTGAAATAATCATAGTTTAACTACCTTCCTAAGTTAAAAGCTCATGTTTTCAACAGCGAGCTGATTTTGAAAAGTCTAGGCATGGTACTGTTGTCACTTCTGATGTTCGAGAACAAATTTTGGCCATTAACCGAAAAGCTGGAGAAGAATGGGATAAGAAACAAGCTGAAGCTGAGAAACTCCGGAAACAAAATGAAGTGCACATCTTACCGTGCTTCCATAAGTTCTTTTTTTTTTTTTTGTTATTCCCTGTGAAGATTTATTTGATTTATGCTTGGGATTTTCTGTTTCTATGTGGTAATAGCAGCCTGAGAGCAGTGCCGTAGTTAATGCTGACAAAGAGAAAGATAAAGGACGTCCAAAGTCACTGAAGGTAAAGCTGATTAGATTTAAGAAAAATTTACAAGAATAATCCAACTATGGGCGGTCTTTTGATAATAATCTCAACTATAGATTATTCTAGAGTAATCCCAATTCCCAACTGTCTTCTCAAAAGGATATGGTGACTGAACGGATTAGTTTAAGAGGTGAAATGATGATGTGTCAAGCGTTGTTGGCTGACAAGAGAGGGACCAAAGGAGAAAAAGGAAGGAAAAAGTTCAAGAAATGTTATCAGTCGGTCACATTTCCCATAGTTGGATTACACTAAAAGAATCCATAATTGAGATTGTTATGGGTAGATGGCCAATATTTGTATTCTTGTGGATTTTTCTTTGAATTTATTCATGCACCAGTGGGAAGAGTTATACTGGATCTTGTACAATTCTCTTTGTGCGTAGATACCAGTTAACAAAGAGGAGGATGACAAATTGCGTACAACAGCAGCAAATGTAGCTGCCCGAATTGCTGTTGGGGGGGCTGATGTGAAATTAAAATGGGACCTTATGGTACAAGCTCGTCAAAAGCGTGATATGGGACCTGGAATTTTAACTAGTTCTCAGGCGGGTAAAGATGCAAAGAATATTCAGTTAGCAAATTCTGTTGGGAATGTAAAGGAAACTCGAGGAACTGGACAAAGAGATCTTTCTGCATCTGGTAATGAGTTGTTATTATCTGAATAGCGCATAATTTGTTGGTAGAATCTGGCAATCTGCCCTAGTTATGATTCATGGACGTAGAGAGCTTTTCATTTCTCCTTCCTCGCATACCTTTGCCATCTCCTTCCATTCTCATTTACATCCCCAAGCTTTGGAGTAAAAGATAAAACTACTTGCTCAGTCTTAGATTAGTTTACATAGGTCAAACCTCACCAACTTTGGCCCATTAATCTTCACCAATGTAGAAAAAACATAGTCATGCAGGCTCTTTTTTATTCATCACAAATGTATATTATGAAAATACAAGCTTTTTATGATTTTTCTTCATATATAAATTTTCTTAGGACAGTGAAAGTCAGTGTACGTAAACTAATTTGCAACGGAGGGGTAGAAAAGAAAAGTATTGAGAACACTCGTTTCAGTATGTGAACCTTGTTTTTGCTGCAGGTCTGGTGAGACAAGGTGGTAGAAGCCAGGTTGCTGCAACATCTCTTAGGGTAGCTCCGCGTATCTCCATCAAGGATGTGATTGCCGTGCTGGAAAAAGAACCTCAGATGGCGAAGTCCACAATAATGTATCGTATCTACGACAAAATGCATGCTGATCCTGCTCAAGCTGAGTGAAGGGGGGGGGATTTATGGCTTCATTGTATCAACTTGTTAGTGTTGGAGTTGCAACCACGTTCGCGACCTGTGTTTAATGTGCAGTGCCCATGAAGTTTTGCTTTTGCCACTTATGACTTCTTCTGAACCTTTCTTTTTCCCCTTTGAGGGGGTGATATTGTGAAGTAGTACTCATTGTTTATATTGTTTATAGATCAGAAAACAATGGGTATCATAGATCAGAAAAATACTACTCCCTTGTTTATATGGTGGGATTGAGATTTTTCATAGTGGTTGTGAGTGATGTTTTATGGCTTCTTTTCTCTAAATATAAGACATTTGGGGGAACATATATTATGGGTGGGAATTGAAAATGTTGATAAAATGACCAATTTGCCATTAACAAAAGTGAATGGGAGGAGAATGAGTAAGGGTTGAGTAATTTTGCTATTAATTCCTATACTATTTTCTTCAATAGCCTAACAAGGTATTATCAATTTTCTTATGAATTCTCGTACACCAATTCCTACTTCCCATCTCACCCTCTATTTCCGAGGCTCGTTCCCATGTACCAAATGCCTCATAAGGGATGACAAATAAATCCACCACCTATCGAGTTTCGATGTAGAACAATGTTGGATTAACCATTTCCTTCAAAGATAACTATATAATGGACAAATCATCTATTTAAGATATATTGGCATGTTCGGCAATAGTTTTTAAGGTAGATTTTAGTGTTTTCACTTAGTCAAAATTCTAATAATGCTGAAAAGTAGTGTTTAAAGTCGCTTTTGGTGTTTGAACTCATATATTGGAAAAACTACAAATATTAGCTTTTTTAGTAACTTTTTTTTGACAACGGGAAATCGTGCATTAATTAAAAGAGGATGTACTACCTAATGCTAATACAACCAAAACTAAAGCAAACAAACAAACCTAAAGGAGCTTTATGAGCTCGTACATTCCATCTAAAACAAAAGTAAGCAATAACGATAATAACTCGCAGAGGGAGGAGAGCGTCGCTGGTCATATCTTGTGATGGTGGAGTCAAACCTCGGACGGCCGATGGAAATGGTAGAAGCAGATGACGTTCACGATTTGGACAACGAACAACCAACGGCGAGCGTCGCGGCTCGCCGCTTGAGCAATCCCAGTAATCTGCTATCACTTGGGATTCTGGGCTCATGATCTTTGGAAGAGACACGTTCCGGTGTGACTCAATACTCTCACTCGAGAGCATGTCAGGTTTCTCTATAAAGAAGGAGAAACGCAGATGAGTGGGCGTGCTGAAAACCCTCAGATGCAACTGGGGTGCCGCCTTCAGATTTTCAGTTGTCAAGGCAAGGATCATAAAGATCAATGCCAAGCTAGAAAGAGAGCTAAACAGGGTGAGCTCTCGAACACACCTCCGGTTTGCAAAACCGGAAAACACACGTCCCAACCATGAAATACTTTCATTGCCTCGTCCATGCTCACAAACTTGAGTCACTTTTTCCCTCAGCACAGATTCCAAAAAACCGACATATGTTACTATTACAACCTTGAACCACCAATCCCAACCTAACTTACAACCACTTATCAATGGCCACAACCAACCACTGACAATTTCATTACCAACTCGAAAACAACGCACTCCTATTATTTGGAGATTTAACACACACTTTAAGAAACAACCAAACATACTAACATCAACCTACTAGTTTGAAAGCTTAACAACCAAAGGGAGGGGGAGGGGAAGCCCGACACTAACAAGGGGAAGGGAAAAGGGGAGCCCAACACTGACGGGGGGAGGGGAAGGGGGAGCCCGATACCAAACTAAACACACTAAACCTGGGAAGGGGAAGGGGGAAGGGAACTACCTAAAAACTAACACTACGGGGGAAAGGGGGAGGGGAAAACTCGACACTACGGGGGATTGAGGAACCGACTGGGGACAGGAGAGGAGGGGCCGACGATCCACGGCGACTAGGGACTCGAAAAACCTACAGGGGGAGGGGGAAAACGACAGAGCAGGGGAGGGAGAACCCGGGGACAAGGGTGGGGGACCCGAGAACGAAAACAAAGGCGATGGGGAAGGGAAAAGAACGCGGGGAGGGGGAGAAGGCCAGGAAGACGCAGCGACCGGGGAGGGGGAAGAACACGGGGAGGGGGAATAACACGGGGAGGAGGAGAGTGGACAAACCTCCGACACGATGACAGGGGAAAGGAAGGGCGCGAACCTTAGCGACGGTAAAGTAGGTGGCAGGCTTGCCGGCAACCTGGTGAGCGGCGCGCTCTGGCCGGCCACCGGCAAGCCTGCACAGGTAGCGACGCTTGAAGAAAAGGAGGCTAGGGTTAGGGTTTTTGAGAGAATTCTTTGAGAGAGAAAGGACTACGATTGAGTATATTTATCTTTGATATCTTTCTAAACTAACAATTAGTTACCGAACACTAATTTTCATAAAAGCAATTGTCACTGTCAAACTCTAATAGCTACCGCTAGACGTGGCCACGGTCCGGGCTGGGCCGGTTCAGCGAGGGAGGAACCTGAACTGGACCGCAAAGTAACCGGTCCGGTCCGGTTCAGGTTCAGGGCTAGGAAATTGCAAACCTGAACCGGTTTACAAGCACTCTTCTACCTGCACTAAAAGCAGATTCCGAAGCAATAGTTGATGCTGGAATTGCAAGTATGTCGCTTGTAATTCTAGCCAAAATGAGTTTCCACCATTTAAGAATGTGGAAGTCTGCACCTGTTTCAAATTGATAGGACAAATAATTGTCTATCCCCGCGCAAGCGGATTCGAAGACACTAGTTTTTTGTTTCTTCAAAATGTTAGTAATTAAAGAATCAAAGCGAACAGTATTTGCATGTCCGGAAGTTGGAACGAATTCGGGGTCATAAATCGAGATACAATGATCATGAAGTTCCTCCAAAAGGTGTCTACACTTCAAAACATAACTGCCAACATCATAAGAAACACCTAAACATTGATAATAGAAATTTAGCAAGTTTGATAGGCCATCAAGTTTAAGCGCTGGATCAAGTATACAAGTAACACCATAAATGTACGGAAATTCACTAAAATATGCAAACCACTTTACCTTCATGCTATCAAGCACAACTTTGATTTCACTCACATCCAATTTCTCATTGATGGCATGTACCACCTTAATGCATTCTACGATTACCAAATGAATGTTGGGTTCATAAACCAAAGAAAATGTGTTAGTAGCATTGTGAAAAGATTTAAGAACATCCCGAACAAGTATTGCAACTGTCCAATGATAATAAGTAATCAACATATCTTCTTTCGAAACAACTTCATTATATAAAGGAGTCATAACATCACGATACCTGATTGCATCATTCAGCAGTTTATAAGTAGAGTTCCATCGTGTTGGAGTATCAAGAGACCACACCTTCTTCGGCAAGCCGAATTCCTTACACAATGTCATGTACCTCCTCTTAACCTGGTTTTTTCTTAGGACCCTAACGCTATTTCTAATGGGCTCTAATAAAGGTTGTAAACAAGCTATACCTTCTTGAACAGACAGGTTGAGTATATGAGCACAACATCTAACATGTAAAAATTGACCATCTAATATAAGCTTAAATGTACTTTCCTGCTTCAAGAAATCAATGGCCTTAGTGTTGGCCGTTGCATTATCCATAGATAACGAAAATACTTTATCAAGCAAATGGTATTTCTTACAACACTCCATTAAACGGGCTTTTATGTTGTACCCACTATGACTCTCGTCCATAAGCTCAAAAGCAATAATACGTTTCGCAAAACCACTCATCATCGATCCAATGGGCAAGTAACACACATAAAAGGTTCACCAAAACATGAGGTCCATGTGTCCGTTGTCAAGCTAATGCGACCGTTGAAGGTACGAAACATCTCTATCATATGACTTCTATAGAGATGAAATGCAGTTTGTGTGCGACGCTTAAGTGTGTTCCTAGGGACTTTCCTAAATGCTGGTTGCAAAGCAGTTCTATTGAAATATTCAAATGCATCACTTTCCCCATGGTTGAACGGCAATTCATCAATGATAACATATTTAGCAAATTCATCAATCATACGATCTCTATTGTAGGAGAAAGGCATACCTGCGCCGGGCATCTCACCAGCATACTCGTGGAGTTGTGTCTGGGTGTTTCGGTCCCCGCCACTGCTAACATTCGCTGCCGTAAGGCCATGTTTGTTGGTCAAAGCCGTTCCACCACCGTTCCTCCAGTTGTAAGTCGGTGGTGGGTTGACGCCTGCATTCTTGCAAAGTTGACAAATGCACTTCCATTGTCTCGGTTCATTGGTAGCAACTTTTTCAAAGACTGGCCACACCCATGACACTTTTTTTGTTCCTTGAGGTTGTGAGCCACCAGCTCCGTCGTCGTCGTTGCCCACGTCGGTTTCACCGGCTTCATCTACGATATTTAAGTTAACATATATTTACTCATTGTCGATTAACATAATTAACATTAATTAGCTAAGTGCTAGTTTATTTACGTTCTTATTATGAATACTTATTATTGCAAAAACATTATTAATTAAACAAAATCACGATTAACTATCTTAATTTTTTTCGATTAATAATCACAATTAACTAGCTTAGTGATAGTTTATTTACGTACCTATTATACATAATTATTATTGGTAAAACATTATTAATTTTAAATAATCATGATTAAGTATCTTAATTATTTAAGATTAACATAATCACGATTAACTAGCTAAGTGTTATTTGAATTACATAATTGTTATTGCTTAATAATATTTATGTAACATAATCATGATTAATTATCGTAATCAATATCGCTTAACATAATCACCATTACATAATTATTATTGCTAAAATATTATTAATGTATCATAATCATGATTAATTATCTACATTGACTTAATTATCTACATTGACTATTAGAATAATCACAAATAAATTGCTAAGTGATAGTTGATTTGCTAATTATTGAACACTAACCCGGTTGTTGCATGTTTGAAGCCGATGGTTGTCGGTTGGGTGGCTGCACAAAAACTTCATTATCATCTAACAACTCATGTTCTAAATCTTGGATGAAATCGCTATTGTCGATGGACGGTGAATTAGAAGAACCACCTCTTCGGCTACTTGAACCACCGCTCTTACCTCTTCTAGTTATTTTGAAAAATTTTGACATTTTTTTGGAGATAGAAACTAAAGTATTAAAGTAATGTGATATTGTTAGAACTAATAAAGTAAAAAAATAGTAAAGCAATAGCTTAAAGAACTAAAACTTAGCTAAGTAGACAACAGAATGCCAAACAAGAAATTAAGATGTTTTGCAATAAATAAAGTTGGAAAGTAGGATATTTAAGTAGTACTCAAAGAAGTAGAAAGAGAAGGTTGAGTATGCGAGATTGATAGAATTTGAGAGTATGAGATTGAGATGCTGAGAATTGTGAAGAATGAGAATGGTCGAAGGAGGTATTTATAGGAATTTTTTGGAGGGATAATTTTTATTTTGAATAACAATTTGGGTGGGGGAAATCATGAAGTATGTTGGGAGATAGTTGATAATTGATGAATTGGCGTGAGCGGATAATAATTCATCCGTTCGGTGTTATAATTGAGGAGCAAAAGCTGCAACCTACAAGCAACCTACAAGATAGAGTAGCAAACGCGGATGATAATTTATCCGTTAGTAGATATAATTGAGGAGCAACCTGCAAATGAATAGTAGAGCTACATGATAATGATACCAGATAGACTGGTAAAGCAAAAGCATGCATTCTGCAAATTAATTCACTAGTCATATCCAACAGTAACAAATAGTTGCCCACTTGCCAATCCACGGTTCTCAACGGTCCACGTTCCGGTTCTAAGGGTGGTCCGGTCCGGTTCTCCACCTCCACCACTTGACCCACGCTAGCCCTGTCTAGTACACGGTCCTGGGCCGGTTCTGAACCGCCTTTTTGGTGGTCCGGGCCGGGCTGGTTCATCTACGGTTCGGTCCAGGGCTGGGCCCAGTTCGACCCGCCCAATGGCCACCTCTAGCTACCGCAACAAACTACTTTTACTAAACACAGCTAAGGCCTAAGGCTACCAAACACGTCTGATATGTTTTATATTTTGGTTCCTTAATCAAGTTTCTTAAAATTTCCCCCCAACCTTAAATCAATAAACAAAATGCAAGGCAAAAAGAAATTCCCCAAATGCCAATCTTCTCAGTTCACACTCATCCATTTCCCCTATGTCCTTTACTTCATCGTTAAGATTGAGGGCACCTGTAAAAACATGGGAATTTGAATAGATTTTCTGGGTAAAAATCTAGAATACAATTCAATTCCAATTTCTGCAAAAAAATCAATAAAAAAAGTAGTGAAAAATGGGCCAAAAAAACTCAAAAGATGAATCGGTTTATCAGCAAGTAATTGAAGGAAATGTTGAAGCCATTAAAGCTCTCTGCAAAGAAGGTGCTCGTCTTGAGGTATCTCTCTTTCTTTTTCTTCTCATTTCAATTTTCTACTGAAAAATTGATTAAAGTTGGTATTTTTTTTTAAAAAGAGATTATAATTTTTCTGGGTTATAATTGTGAATTACAGTGGATTGATAAAGAAGGGAAAACTCCCTTGATTGTGGCTTCTATGGATCCAAGACTTTATATTGTGGCCAAGACTTTGATTGAGCTGGGTGCTAATATTAATGCATATCGTCCTGGTAAGTTTTGTTTTTATGTTTTTATATTTTTCTATATTCTATATTATAAACCTAATAATTGCTTTGGATTTGATTGATTGAGTTTATGGGTATTGGTTTTTTTGTTTTTGCTGATGTTTGAAGAATTAAGTCTTACTGGCTCAGTTTTTCTGGTTTATAGTCTTTTCCTATATATGTAGAATTGGCTGAGTGAGAGATGATACTCATTGGATGTTGTTGTATGTAATGATTGGTTTTATTCCAGATTTCTTTAGGATTTAGTTGGTTTTAAGTCGCGAAGATTATCGCCACTTGATTATGGTGTACCTCATTAGGTTGTTTGTTGATTAGTCGTATATAAAGGTGTAAATTGGTGTAATTTTATGGAATACATATTGGTTAAGGAATGTCTTTTTGTGAAATGACCAAAGTTGCCTCCGTTTTTGTTTAATGGAAGAAGTGTGTCTCCTATATGAGTTGAAAGGGGAGGTAGATTAAGACATTGAGTAGATTAGCACAAGTGATCATAGTTTTGTATAGAATTTAGAAAATAGATCATGACATTTGATTCGGATTTTTTTGTTTTAACTTTTTTAATAAAAAAGCTAGCTAAACGAAGTTTATCTGGGATTAAAGGGACTAAAGAGTTACTTATGTTTAATATGCTGCTGGGAAGTTATCTAAGAATTGAAATGCTCAATTTTGATTTTATATGGTTTTTTCTTTTTTCGATTTCTGTGTGGCAATTCTTTCTCTTCATTGATCTCAGAAGTTCCCGTTTGTATGCTAGGTAGTCATGCAGGTACACCTTTGCATCATGCTGCAAAGAGAGGCCTAGACCACACTGTTAAGTTGTTTCTCGTGCATGGAGGTACAGTTCAAAATAGTCACCAAGCATTTGAGATTGTCTTTCTGTGCTTGCTGGTAGTGGAGACTTAAGTGATTGAAGTCTATCGAGTGCTAGTATGTCAATGTATAATGGACTCTGTTAAAATAATTGCAGCAAACCCTTTTGCAAGAAATGATGATTGTCAAACGCCGTTAGATGTAGCCAGAACAAAAGGACACACCAATGTTGTACATGCAATTGAGGTACTTTATTTGGATTAATTTTTATGATAGCCTAGGTTTTTTTTTATATTTGAAGATATACAGCGAAATGCACTTTATATTTCTCTATATCTTTTTTGTCTGTGGGGTTTTGCTTCCCTCCTCTCAGGCTCATATTTCCTATTTCTCTGGTGATATACGTGAGATTCTGTTGGTACCAGGCATCCTTGAATCGCTGGTGCCTCAACGGTTAGCAAGAAAGAGCTCAAAGTAATGTCTCCTTTACCTTTTGCACTTTGCATATTCATCTAGAGCTACTGTTTCTGTCTATAAAAGTGTAGCTATCCTTGAGACCCAACAATCAAGCTAAATGGTGCAAGGGCATCTGATATTTTTTTTCCTTCTCGCGGTTTTAACCTGTTGGTTTTTTTGTTAATCCTGTCCAACTACTATGAGCCTTTTGCTAATATTCTAGTTACAAAAATATATCATCCCAAGACTGATGATAAGTATGTAAGTGAAAGTTTATTTGACATTTTGGCATGGTTATGGGGAAGGTTTGAGCGAAATTAAGTTTATAGTGACTGAGTGAAAAGTCAATGGTCCCAAAGTAGCTGATTCCCTTTCCACTTGTAACTCCAAATAAAAATTTACTATTTTCTTTAAAAAAGCGTCAATACTCATTTCACCAATAGTTTGCTATATAGCTTTCATGTGACTTCAAAGTTATTATATTTCTCTTACCTTTTTCATAACTTTCCCAGGAAGAGTTGGGTGGTGGTTGTTCCTTGTGGTCCCCCAAATACAAAGAAGCCTCCAAAATTGGAGCTCGCTGTGTATTCTAGTGCACAGGTATGTAACTTTATGGCCAAGTCTTAACTGAAATTTTGTTTGAAACCATAGGATCTGCTATGTTCTTTTTCGGCCTCTGCAGATTATTATTCTCAATTTCGGCTTACTATAGGAACTGGAGGATTGTGATCTTGAACTACTATAATTCAGTATCTTTATATTATTGACTATTGAGTCGATGAATATTGGGTCCTAGTGGAATAGTTGAAGGTGGCTACTGGGTAGGCATTCTCCTTTTTGGGCTTTGCATCCGAAAAATCCAATCTCCTTTCTTAGTGGCTTGATTGTTTAAGACTATAGTTTTCGTGAATCTACAATGCAGATGCACACAACACAGTGTCTATCAACAACATTGGTATATGGGTAATGTTGCTCACAAGTGGCATTTCCAGTTTCACAGGCTGAATTCCCCTTATTTGAACTTATTATATTCATCGGCAGTGTTCTTATTGTAGTTGTGCGTTGAACTTGGGTAGCCCTCATGTTGGGAGAAGGTTTTGCATTTGTAGATTTGGTTGATTTGCACCATCATACCATCATAATCATTCCGCATGCCCTCCATCATAGAAAACATACGATTTTGAGTGAGTGAGAGGGAGGTAATAACATGTTCAAAATCAAAAGAGGGAGAGGATGAAGATTGAGGTTGCCTACTAGAGCGACCTCGGGGAGGGGGAACAACATTTTCGGCATGGGGTGGGGGGTTCTCATATTCGGGCTGACTATCAACATCCTAAACATTATCCGCAACCCGATCAATCCTAGTGGCGAGTCACCGTTACGTACGGATGACGTAGCGAGAAGGACGTGATTTTTGACGCGGCGTTCTATAACGGGATTTCTCGAAACGAAAACTTCCAAATCCCTTACAGAACGGCAGTTACGTAACGGGAACAACTGGGTTTTAATTCCATGCTTTAAACACTCATCTTGTGACTTTGTAAATCTCCTTTGTTCCCCTTCTAAATACAGCTGTAATGAACAGGATCCCCAACCTCGTACTATCATCCCTCTTTGGAAGTGCAATATTCGGGAGCCAAAGTTTCATGAGTCAGATCCCTCCTTAACAATTTTGAATGAATCCACTAGTAAGTTCATTACTGTATATTATATTTGCCCACTTCTTTTGGCATGTCCATTCTCTAGTGCTCACCTGTGACAAAGGGTTATTTATCTGTGCTAAGCTAGTTATTACTTCAAAATCTGTCATTTCTATATGGTTATGCCTTCTACAGCTAGTTATGGGGTGTGAAGCTAGTATCCCCCTGTGCTCAGCCTAAGCTTTTGTCTTCAGTGCTGTTTTACAATGAGTAGAAAATTGCAGAGAAACTTGTACATCTGTAGTGGAGCTTGTAGATTTGTTCTTGTAGAAACTTGATATTGATACCGCAGGAACTAGAAATGTGACATAAAACAAGATGTCTGATGATTTCTTTCAATATCAACGTTATGGTTGAAGCTTTCTGTCAGACTTTGCTTTTGGTCCTACTCCTATGTAGTTGGAGAATCAATTGAAAGCTTGTCATCAAAAGATATATATGATTAGCACTATCTTTATCAGATGATTGCTATGTGGGAGCTGTATTATTTATCTAATAAACAAGCTCTCTCCCCTCCCCCCTTTGTGTGAAGAATGGTGTCTGCCATCCACCTCCTTTGGGTTCTGTCTCTAAACTATTGCTTTATCCTCCTTTTTCCAGGGACCCGTTATAAATTTTTATCCGCCATTGAAGGAGACAGGCATCAACTTGCTCAGCTATATAGCGCTTGCAAAGGATTTCCTAAGGTATTTATCAAATGCCTAGCATTAGTTTAGGACTAATTTCTGCCTTATCCTGATGTGCAATTGTGCACAGGCATATTGAACTGGCAATTTGTTTAGCTTTTGCTTAATTTGAGAGAGCTGACAGTAGTTAGTCTTATGCTCAATGAACATTTATCTGGTTAGGCAATGGATATATTGGAATGGAACTCAAACCTTACTCTAATCATCCCTCTCAAATATCACTTAGAAATATGTTATTTTCTTGACAAGCTTGCTCTTTATAGTATTTTTTTTTTTTTTTTTGACATCAAGAAAATGTGCATTAATTAAAACCGGAATTACAACCTAAGGAAAGACCACATAAACTAAAATTTGAAACTAACCACACACTAAACTGAGCTTCACAAGCTCTTACAAACCATATAAAGTAAAAACACCTAAAGCTGGTACAAAACTGCCTGCTATGGAGGTCTTCATTGTTCAAAGGTTGTGATAATCGCTTGTCCATGATAGCGACAAATGCGAAGACACTGGAGCTTCGTAGAGAGAAACAACCTGCACTAAAAGGGTATATCATACCTGATGGAAGTGGTGGGAGGAGCGAATTATGTTCACGATCCGGGCAACGAACGACTAATAGCGAGATTTTCATCTCACTGCATGAGCAATTCCAATGACCTTCTGTCATGTGGAATTCTTGACTCGGGATTCCTTGAAGAGTCACGTTCCTTTGTGACTCAATATTCTGTTGAGAGAGTATTTTGGGTTTCTCCTTCTGATAGGAGAACCGCAATTGAGTTGACGCGCTGTAATCCACCAGATTCAACTGGGGTGCCGCCTTCAGATTTGATTTTTTCAAGGCAATGACAATTAAAAGCATTGCCAAGCGAGAATGAGAGCTAAGCATTGTTAACTCGCGAACAGACTTCCGACTTATGAAATCGGAGAATAAACCACCCAACCATGAAAACTTTTCCCCTCCTTTCCCACGCTCACAAACGATTAAATAATCAACTGAGGGAGCCCTAAACATCGGTTCCCTAACTTCAACCTCCATCTTCTTCGGTTCTAAGGCATTACCTTTTCGGTCTCTTACATTAGAACCATTTCCCCACTTCACCCTCAATATTGAGAAAATTTGTTGCTCAACATCAAGGTAGTCCACTCTAGTATCTTGGTAAGATCTTATTCTAGAGATTAAAAAGGGAAATTTACCATACCCAACTACATCTGCCAATTTGGACAACCATCCCATATCCAACTGACAGAAATATTCCAATGTCCATAACCAACCATGAAGAACAACTTTAACAACTCGGAAAGAAAGACTTCCTCCAACTATTAGCAGAATTACCAAGCATATTAAGAACGAAAACAATTTATTCAAACCTAATAACATAACTAAACTAAACATAGCACTCGCAGAAGGTGATCCAAACCAAAAGAACACTAACGAAGGTAGAGTATCTCACTTACACCCAACCGGGGACCGCCAAAACGCGAGCGTCCGGAGCAGAGTCGTTGGCGGCTACACCAAACACCAGTGAACGGATCCCTGCTTGAGGTGGTGATCAACCGAAAGTAAACACACACTATCTTGGACGACGGCAGCACTAAACCGCTACTTCACGGCGGCTTCACTCGACCACCCCTGTTTCGCACGACTACTCCTTAACCACGCCGGCAGCCGAGCGGTGGGGTTGCGATGGCAAACCACAAACTACGCTACTAACGAAACCACACAGAAAAACGAAAAAAAAATGCGAAAGGGGACGGGGGGAGGGGCCCGACAACCACCTTGATGCGCCCGAGGCGGCTCAAGCGGCTGTCGAACCCCTAGGGTTTGCTTTGGGCGGTGAGGGTTTTCGCAAGGGGAGAGGTTTCCTAAGAGAGAGGGTTTCCTAAGAGAGAGAGACTTGTTATTCGAATGAACTTTGGAGGTGTACCGCTTGCTCTTTATAGTAGATACCATTGTGAATATCATTCGTGCTTCGTGGTGGGAAAAAAATTGCATCAGAAGTTTTGGGAAGGCTCTGTGCGGACCTATAACGACTTCTTGCTACTTCTCACCCCTTTTCTTTTTCTAGAGGGTGGATGAGTTGGTGCATCTCAGGGCCCGATGGCCGTGACCTTTTGCACCTGCATGTCCTAGTTAAGGATCCTATACACGGCAAACTTAAGGGCTATGAACCTTAGGTAGTTCGTGGTTGTGCCTATCATGTAGAGATTTTAGTTCATGGCTTCTGATGGTCTTAGGGAGCTTAACCGAAGTGTTGTAGCTCAGAAAGTCAGAGATAATATATAGCCTATGACTTGGGTAATCACAGATTCTCCTTGGTTAGAGGTTCAGATCATGCAGCCTACTAGAAATTTTGGGAAAAGTAGCAGCTCATGCTTTAACAATAATTACTGGTTGCTTGAAGCTGACCGCTGAAGTTTTAGACAGGGCCTCATGGCTGCTCATGCAAGCTTGTTACTAAATCCTTGCTGAGTACAAGCTTACATTTTCAGCTTCCAAGGGTCGTTCCAACAAATTGAAAGGGAAATTAGCCACTACTCCCTCTGTCCCTTATTGTTTACCTCATTTGCTTTTTTACAATCTCCAAGATGCACATTTGACCATTAATATCTTTAATTACATTTAAATAACAATTATAAAAAGTTGATACTTGGAAAACGACACGTTACAAGGATACTAACAACAGTAACAAGATCCCACATGATATTGTTTTCTCTTATATATCGATGTGAATTGACGGTCAATGTTATTAATGTTTGACCCTGATAAAGCAAATGGGCCAAATAATAAGGGAAGGTGGGAGTATTTTTTATTTATTCTGACTTCATCTCACTAGCAGTGCATTAGTATATGCTGCCATAACTGGGTCATAGCCCTCTAGTCCAAGTTTCTTAGTGCCTTTGCGTGTAATATCTCTTATTTTCCTGAGAATTTATTTTCAATGGACCTGAAAGTCTTGAAATCATGGTTTGAGGGAGTTAGGCTGTTGATGCTGAATAATGTGTTTCAGAGCTGTTGAATATTCTGTCATGCTAACCGAGTGATAGCCTACTACTTTAGCTTACTCATTGTGGAGGACACACAACATGTAAATCGTGTATATTTTAAAAAAATACAGATTCCGATCCAAAATATTAAATTAAAGATTGACTTTAGGCATCCATCCGATATATTATCTATAGAGAAGCAGGCATCAAAAATGCCAATCTTGTATTCAGACTGATCATTTGCGAAATTGGTGAACTAGGTTATGCCATCACCCTCACTACCGGAAACTAACACCAGCAATCAACCAGAATTTTCATCAGCCTCAAATTCTCAGTCAACTTCTGCTACAAATGGTTGGGGTGATATTGATGGTAATGATGCCGCTCACAGTAAGTGCGGCCCATCTGTTGTCCCAACACCCCTGAAGGAAAGCTGCAACGGATGGGCCTATGATTCCACACCAGAACAACATAATGGGTGGGCTGGTCCAGGTCCATCCAGACCTACACCACCAGAAGCTAAGGCAAGCAATCGGCCAGAATCGTCATCAGGCTCGAATTCTCAGTCAAGTTCTGCTACAAAAGGTTGGGGTGAAATGAAAGGTAATGCTACTCACAGTGAGTGGGGCCCATCTAGTGTTCCACCACCCACTAAGGCAAGCTGCAATGGATGGGCCGATGAACCCAAACCGGAGCAATATAATGGATGGGCTGATCCAGGTCCATCTAGACCCACTGTCAGTCCTACAATTGTTGCCCCAACATCCATTCCTTCTGCTCCATCAGCTCCTCCGTTGCCTGCAGATGTTTTAGATGACGAGCCTATTCATTATCCTACAATCGACGTGGTCCCCATGGACTTGTCCGTCACCAGTGGCGAAGCAAAAGGTAAATCCGATGAGTCTGGCTGCGTGATATGTTGGGAAGCCCCGATTGAGGGGGCGTGCATTCCGTGTGGTCATATGGCTGGTTGTATCTCTTGCTTATCAGAAATCAAATCCAAGAAAGGGGTTTGCCCTGTTTGCCGGGCCAAAATTGATCAGGTTATCAGGCTTTATGCTGTTTGAGACCAAAAATTGCTTCACAATTCTTTTGCCAGTTATGCAATTGAGGGATATGGTGTTATGTTACACTGTGATCATGTTCAATTTTGTAATGTAATATTGAATAACTGTATAGTCAGAAACCACAATATTGTTTTAAGAATGAGTTATAGATGTGCTATAAATTATATATCTATGTGAGAATCCATTTTCAGAGTTCTAAGTATATACTTTTGTCTGTAAATAAGAAGTGTTTGTTTTTAGTCTATTACAAAAATAATATATAATATTAGTATAATTTAAGAGCTTAAATTTCAAACTTGTTCGTCCTTTTATGGTATTGTGGAGCTCAGAAACTTATTTCGTGAAGGATACATATGGTCTTTCAATTCATTTCCTTATCAAAAACAATTATCAAATCAAACGCCGTCTATTATAAATGAAGGGATTTTCTTTTGGAGAAATTATTGCGAAAATAAAATGCTGGAATAATCGAATTTAAATATTCCGTTATACTATTGTCCTTCTATTTTTTATGAGTGGCACTAGTTTGAACTCCTGATATCTCTAAATTCTAATTATCAAGAAGAAAGAATTTAAAAAGTTGATATTTTGAAAATATATGTTGAGACGAATCTAACAAAGATTACTATATTTTTCGTTAAGTATTAATATGATCTAACTTAGCTGGTAAAGTCTTATGGGAGTGGTGCCTCAGACCTTGGATCAAATTCCGTCTATATCACTGCACTTATCGCTCATTTACCTACACAAAAAACTATATTTTTTCTTTAAGTATGAGGGTCAATTTCAAGAAGTTGAGTTAAAATATTATCTTGCACCAATTATCACATTCTTGTGGAAGTACATGTGAATTTCTCTTCCTTATTGAAGTCCTGTCTAACCACGCGTAGAAAATACCAAAAACGAAGCTTTAGAGAATATGTTTACACCTAAACTACTGATATACTTTAATTTAATCTAAACTTCTAGAATTTTTTGGTTGACATTTTAAAATTTGGTGTACCATTAAAAAACATGAATTTTCCACTACATTGACTTGGTGGGTACGCTAAACAAAACACATTTCCTTTCTATAAATGATAAATAGTTACTCCCTTCGTTCCAAAATATAGTTCTCATTTCCTTTTTCACGATAATTTATGCAAGTAGAATCTAAGAGGGATAGTAAAGATTTTTTGTTTATTTAAATCAATGTTGTATGGGAAAAGATAATTTTAGGAGAGAGAATGGAGAATAATTGGTGAAAGATCATTAATTGTAACACTTGGGTTGAATAAACAAACAAAAAACAAAATTCAAGAAGCAAATAAATGATGGGACACGATTTTTCTAGACAAATTACGGAAAAATGTGGAACTAAATATGAAAATGGGAACTATATTTTGAGACACCCAAAAAGGAAATTGGAATTATATTTTGGGGCGGAGGAAGTAATACATTACCATGAGGCATCATCAGCTTGTTTTATTAGTGGAATTTTCATTAAATTACTTTTTTGAGTGGGATGTTCTTTAAAACGACATATCTAGTATCAAATATGGGACAAAATTCTGTTAAAACGACGTGATTTTAATTAGTTATTCATTTGGCTAATCTAAATCAATGTCATCCTGATATTTTCTTAGGTCATTTAATGCAATTAAATATTAATTCAGTGAATCAACCAATTGAGAAAATGCTACATTCATTGGATTACAATCCTTATGATCACCTATTATTTTAATATTCGTGTGAGTAGTAAGCTAATTTTAGCTAACGGTTTCAAATTCATAGTAATTTTGTTTAGGAGAATTTTCAGTAAAATATAATTTAGTTAGTTTCTTAAAAAAAAAAAATCTCATCAGAGAACATCAATTTATTATTTTTTAGTTTGGTAAGTGGAGTAGAGAGCATCATTTTGTATTGCAAATTTGCAATATCTAATATGCAAAAGATAATATCTAGAGTTAATAACTTAATATTACCATGTTCAATTTTACGGCTACAAGTTAGTGAAAAATTTCCTTTTATTATCCAAAATGATTTAATATACTTCCCTTTCTCAATACTTACTTTAGTCCACTCGTCAAAAATATAAATGTTGCATCTTAAGAAAAACAAGTGAGGTAATTCATCCGTTTCTTAAAACGTTTTGACTTTTACACTATTCAGACACTTTATTTGACTGTATTTTGTGAGTTTTACATAAAAGAACATATAATCATGTGGGATATGTTATATTCACATCAACATCTAGTTTCAAAATATCAATTTTTTAAATTTTTACTTATATAATATTAAAGATGTTACTGATTAAAGTTATCTATCGGCAAGTGTGTCCGGATAAATATTTCAAGTACTATGAATTACAGGATAAATATATATTTTAGCAATATTTAGGTCTAAAGTGCAAATAAGTTTGGAAAGGGAAAATAAGTGTGAATATAGGAAATAATTTATGAGATTTAATATTAGTAAAATAAGGATGTTGTTGTTGTTCCATGCAATTGCACCAGTCCAAATTCCCAACAGCTGACCAAAACATCATTTTCCCAAAAAGCCTTATTTTCCTACCCAAATATATTTCTTTATTTATATTATTGCCTATTTAGAAAAAAGAAAGAAGATTAATATGTCAACCTTTGACAAATAAACCCGCCTCTTTCTCTCTCAATTAACTCTTGACTTTTTCTCTCTTCATACTACCCAAATTACCATCTCTGTTAGTTTCTCTGAGTTTTCTTCAGCCACTTTTTCTTACAAAACTTACACCACCATATATATTACAAAGTTTTTATCTTTGAAATTTCTTCTTCATTTTTATATTTTTCCATTTGTTTAAAAATTCATTTTTCTTTTTGTTAAGTTGTGTTCTTAATTATTGAGAGAGGAGAAATGGGACAAAAACAATCAAGAGATAAATTGATTTATCATTATGTGATTAATGGTGATGTTGGTGGTATTGAGTTTCTCTCCAAACAAGGTGCTAGCCTTGAGGTAATTAACTAATCTAACTAATTAATCTTTGTTTTCTTGTACTTTTTTATTTTTATTTTTGGGGTGGGAGATTGATTTCTTATAGAGGGGATATGGATTATTATATTTCAATGTTTAGAACTAAGTTTTTATTGTTATGGATTAAATGGGTTAGTATGTTTTTTTAAAGTTTACTCATTAGTATTTTACACAATCTTCAATGCAAAGCACTACTCATTAATATCTCTGATTACATATTTGTAAAATATTACGAGAATTTTACTTTATAAAATATACTCATTGGAGCAAATTTAACAAGATGTCACGTGATGATTTTTTTTTCATAATATGGATTAAGATATATTACGTGGTACTCTGAATAGAATAAATAGAACTTTAAAGAACAAAGAGAGTATTTGTACGTAACTTTTTTTGGTACAAGGTGTGGAATTATTATGGATGGTTTAAAGTTCAAACATAGAATATTTATTATTTAACATAATTTATTAATTTTTATTTGGTTTGTATTGCTAAGTTTTTCTTTTTTGATGCACTTAATAGCTAAAATGTTAGTAAAATATTTGTGATGAAATTAAAATTTGTTTTCTTGATGATTTTTGAGTTTAGTGGAAAGACAAAGAAGGCAAAACACCCCTTATTGTTGCAGCAAAGGATCCTGGTCTCTATGAAGTTGCCAAAATTCTAGTTGAGTTGGGTGCCAATGTCAATGCTATTTGCAAAGGTAAACCTTAAGTTTTTTTTGTCTATTTCTTTAAAAAATGATCATTTCTGCTATATTACTTTACTTATGAAAACCAAATAATTACAAACAAAATTCAGGGATTTCTACTTTTTATTGCCTATATTTTTATAGAGTGAACTAGAAGTTTAATATATATAATATATTGGTGATTATGATTCCTTAGAAGGAATTTTTTTTCCCTAGTTCTAAGATTCTAGTTCTTTGTCAAAATTTTAGGGTGTTTTCAGTTCACTTAAGTTTCATTTATCTAAACTTATTAGCACTAACTTAAATTTATGAGAACTTATTAGAACTTATTAGAACTTAATGTACGTAGTTGTAAGTCGAAGTTGGTAGCCCTTATTGACCAGAATTTGATTATCTGAACAAATACGAACTTATTGGTTTTAAACTTGAGTGGTTTGAATTTATTAGTCCTGATTTTATTTTTTCCTGGTATAATTGAAATTAAGGTGAGTTGAACATTATTAAGTATGTGAAATAATATTTCATCATAGGTCATGATGGAGGAACACCTCTACATTATGCAGCAAAGGAAGGCCTTGAGAACACAGTTGTGTTACTTCTCACACATGGAGGTATACATATATATATATATATACATTGATGTGCTAATCATCAAATCTCATATCATTTGCAACAAATAGTTAACAACCAGTTTACTTTCTTGTATGAATTCACAGCCAATGTATTTGTCAAGAATCGTGAGCATCAAACACCACTTGACATCGCTAGGAAGAATGGTCGTAATATTGTTGTTCGAGAGATTGAGGTTTAACAATGTGTTCTTCTTACAATTTCATAGCTAGCTATAGTTAATTACAACATTTTATCTTCATTTTTCTTGATGTTTTATTTTGTATCTTTCAGAACCGTATTTGTTATTTTGCTGGTCACATCCGCGAAACTTTTGGACCAGGATTGTCTGATGTAACAACTACAGAATCATCCTCAAGAGTAATGTTAGTAATCAATGCTCCATAATCAAGCCTAATGATTGGTTTAAGTACTTGTAATCTGCATATTCTCATCAATTACTGATTCTTTTACTTCAACTGAAGACTTTGCTATAATCTTGCTATTGTGTGCAGTTGGGTGGTTGTAGTACCTCGCGGTCCTCATAATCCTCCAAAACCTCCAAAACTAGAGCTTGTCATTTATTCAACTCCTGAAGTATGTTTTCTTTTGCTTAAATTTTTATAGATTTCCTAGTGTTATTAATGTCATATGTAGCAACTGATTAGAACTAATTTGTTGTAGAAATTGATTCTTAGAAGTCGAAGAGAGTAGAGCTCGAAATTGATTAGGAATATAACATTTCTTCATTGGTGGCATCACTCTAATGTTGAAAGCTTTGTTCTTAATGCAAGAAAAATAAAATTAGACTGCATTTCCCCCAAATATTCATGCTAGATAATATTCAAGATAAAGAGATGGATTAGTGCTATTTTGCTTAGTCTTAACCACATTAATTTGCTTGTGCCATTCAGATGTTGAATGCCAAGTAGCCATCTCTTATACGCATGCTAACATGTTATTATCCTTTAATATGGTAATCAGGATGCTGAGCCGCGTAAAATTGTCTCTGTTAAACGATCTAAAATTAAGGCGCCAAGATTTGATCAACCAAATCCTGCTTTGACAGTTCTCGACAAGCTGACTAGTGAGTTCGTACATTTTTTTTCTCCATAAGTCTGCTCTAACTTTTCTGATTAGGTTGATTAATCACGAGTTCTCTAAGAAGTAAAGAAGCTTCTGAAATCAATTTATGACTTTTGTTCGTATTGAGCTTCTACTAATTTTTGCTTTCTTGTCCAGAAACTCGGTATAAATTCTCATCAGTCACCTACAATGACAAACAACAACTTCGACGATTGTACAATGCTTGTAAAGGGATCTCTCAGGTATGAGATGATCTGTATTATCTAGAAATACAATTAATAACTTCAATACTACCAAAAATATATATAGGCCAAGACTGTTGATCACTGAACTTTGACCATATATTTAGAGAAATCACAAGCTTTAACATAGATATATGTGCGTAGGTAGCCTCAGCTCAGATGATGAATTCTGAATATGTAAGTTCACCGCTTCACTCGTCAGCAGCATCCCAAATCAGTAGTCCTGCTTGGAGAACACCCAGAGTATTTTCGCCTCCTTTGACACCAAACAACAATGTTTGGGTGCACGAATCACCTAGACGCACAGATCAGTACACTGGCAACTGGGGTGTCATGCAATCCTCACTTAATCCACCAAATCATAAGCTGCGTCCTTTAGTCTTGCCGACAGCTGACAGATATTCTGCACCTGCAGCAGTTTCTTCGCCTGCTCCATCAGCTCCTCCGATTAATACTAGCAATTTTATTGATCAAGTGCCCACATCTGTTGCTGAATCTGCAGGGCACCAACCTGCAACAGATGAGTCCGCAGTGTGCGTGGTGTGCTGGGAAGCTCCAGTTGATGGGGCTTGCGTCCCATGTGGGCACGTGTCTACGTGTATGTCTTGCGTAAAGAAGATCATAGACAACAAAGGGGTTTGCCCTGTTTGCAGAGCCAAGATTGATCAGGTTGTTAAACTCTATGGAATCTGAAAATAAAGACAGTTATTTAGAGGGTTTTGTACATAAGACTGAGTAAATCGTTGGTAATTCTTTGATTTGGGGGAGAGTTGGGTGTCTTGTGATGATCGTGTTATCATAGCTTATGCAGTAACACAAATAACATGATATTGCTTTTGTTTGATATATATTTATGTGAATACCAGCAATATCATGGAGTTTTCATGTATAGTAGTATATACTTTAAGACAATTTTGCTTTTATATGTTGGTGACATTGTTTGATACTTGAGATAGTTTTTGGATATCTGTTCAACTTCATGATAAACTTTGTTCTCCTAAATTGTGAAACCGCTTTCTGTATGGGGGCTGTACAAGTTTCCTACCGGTCCAGTTAGACCGCTATTGACCGTTATGACGCATCAGTCAAAGATACCCCATTTTGCTTGGTATGCGCCAAGCCAGGTGCCGGCGTGCTATGCATGCCGGTCACTTCGATGTACCTTATCGGTATCTATCAGCTGGGTTATTGCTAGATGGGCTTGGACTGATCCAGTACTTACTCAACGCGCCTATGAGCCTAAAGATAAGTATCAGAAGAGAATAGAAATGTATCCAACCAATAGGAGCAGTGTCCTATCTTGCTAAGGACACTGCCGGCTCCTATAAATACCCCATGATCTGAGTCATAAGGTACGCTCACACACACTAATACATTCTACTTGAGACCTCCCGTCTTTATCCTTTACTGACTTAGGCATCGGAGGGGCGTTCCTCGGATCAACCCCCGAGGTTAGTTTATTTGTTTTGTTTTGCAGGGCATTAAACCGGCTTATTACACAGAGGAGATACCAGTTCACTCCCTAATAATTATTCCATACCGGAACACTTTCCTTTTCTTCCTTTTTATGGTACTAAAGGAGAGCTTACTTGATTCTTTTGAAGATACTTATAAGATGGGCAAAGGAAAAGTTTACGATACCTTTTTCTCAAGGAAAAATATCTACCAGTGCGTTTTCTTTAGCTTAAAAGACCAGTAACGTTTGATCAAGTCATATCACGTATAAACTTAAGGAAAAATCAAAGTTGTTTAGGTCTAATTAAATCTAAAAAATTACTTGTAGACAAGCAGAAAAGATGATTATTGTTACACAAATTTTAAACAATACAAAAGTTGTCCCATTATATTTATACTCAATATTATGGAAATGACACAAATAGCACAATCATAAATAAATCATATGAAGTCTAAAGAGAAGAATTTGGTTGTTAAACGCAAATGTGCATGAGGATGACATCTAGTTGGTAAAAGTCATGAAATTACTCAAGAAATTGCTATCTTGATATTTTTCAGCAAATGACTTTTCTTTGCTGGGTTAGATGTAATATGTTATGTACTTCTGTATATATTCTTTGATATAGATTGGTCAGAGTTCTAGGCCCAATATGTTACATGTGCCCCATGGGCATCGGGCTAGTACTGCACTTGGGCCACCTAACATTAATTTAGTTTGAGTCATCTGGAATTTCGATTTCTCAAACTAGTTCATTTTAGTTTGTCAAAAGCAAACTTTTTTTGTGGGAAGAGTTCAAGTTTTAGATGGGGAGTTCTTTTTTTTGGATGCAAGTCAATGTATCTAGACCAAGTGACCTAATTTACTAAGGGCGTGTTCAGCAGTAATTTTTTGAATAGTATTAGAAGTTTGACTCGGTGAAAATTTTAATAAATATATAAAAGTGACGTTTGATAAAACAGCGTTTTAAGGTGAGAAATTTTTAGAGGGTAGTGTAAAAGAAACATATGGACAAGTAACAATAGCCATATAAATTACTTTTGCCGAACAAGGCCTTATTTAAGTCGACTTTAATTATGAAAAGTACTTTCATAATCACTTGCTTAGTAAGATTCTCAACCAAGTTGTATCACCAATTTCGGCATCACCGAACAAAACATCAATTAAGTCTACTTTAATTAGCACCAAACTTCGTCAAATATCTGGCAACAACAAGATTAATCACCAGGGTGAATCATGGAACCTAAGTAATAGAGTATATAACTATTCCTGGAACCCAATCATAGAATTCATATATCGCAGGTGACAATTTATATACCCATGTGGTAAACAGAAGTTATCAACTATCCTTTAGAACATAGAACAATGGCCTCAAACTAAACTTTAGTCCTAACAGAACCTGGAATTAACAACCCAACAAAGAGGCAGTTCAGCACAGTTCAGTTCAGTTCAGCTCAGTTCAGTTAAGTTCAGTTCAGCTCAGTTCAGTTAAGTTCAGTTCAGTTCAAAAGAACAAGGCCTAATTAAATGAACCTAAAGCTCAAATCATGTAAAACCTTTTCAAGTAGAAAGTAAAATCATGGAAGCAAACTAATAACAAGAAAGCATAAAAACTGCTAAAACTATTAAGAAAGTCCAAGAAACATCCAAGAAAGTTAAAGAACTTCCAAGAACCATTAAAGAAAGGTTTTATGACTCAAATGTGACTCCACGTACACATCAACGAGAATACTAATATATATAGATAAGTTCAATTTAATAAAAATAATTGTCGCCACACTCATAAATAAATAATTACTACGTGTAACAAGTATTAATAAATTTAGATGAGTTTAAATAAGCAAAAATAAGATTTAAAAAAATAATTTTAATGTTACAGATACATATTATGAAAATCTATCAAAAATTAGCATGTTTGATGGCAACAATTATTTCCAACATTTAATCTATTGTATATTATGATCCACACATTACAGGACCTCAATCTTAACTACTCCCTCTGTATTTTTTTATCTTTCTCATTTGGAATCTTGACACTATTCACAATTAGAGAGAATCTTTTAAATTTTTCTTAATATATAAGAAAAAATATAGTCATGTGGGGTCTTGTTTGATTCGCCTCAATGAGTATTTTATTAATATTCAATTATTATTATTTTTACTAATATATAATGAAAGATATTTAAGGTAGAATAAGTGCATTGGCAAACGTGCAAAGTCAAAGTAGGAAAGATAAAAAAATACAGAGGGAGTATTAGGCTAAGAGCAAGACCTCATCACTTCTAATATATGATTCTAGATTTTTTTCATTTTTTCATTTTTTTTTTTTTTTTTTGTAGTTTAATATATTACTTGCAAAATTTTGTTTCATAACATTAACTTGGCTTGACGTCCTTTACAATACCTTTTCTTGCTTTTTTCGGTACTAAAAGAGAGCTTACTAAATTCTTCTAAAGATATAAGATAAGCAAAGAAAAAGTTTACAATACCTTTTCTCAAGGAAAAGTATCTAATAATTCATTCTATTTAGCTTAAAAGATCAATATTAGGGCTGATCAAGTCCTATCACGTATAAATTTAAGGAAAAATCAAGGCTGTTTAGGTCTAATTAAATATAAAATATTAATAAACGTAAAGAAAATATGTGGACAAGCAGAAAAAGATATTGTTGTTACACGAATTTTTAAATAATACAAAAGTTGTCATATTATATTGGAAAATTTGCCAAAAAAAACCTTTTAAAGGTTCAATTTTGCGAAAAAAAACCTTATAAAGCATTCTTTGCGAAAAGAAACCACAAACTTAATTTTTCTTGCAAGAAGAAACCTATTCCCATTTTCCGGTGTGTTTTTCGCATTCGCGCCGACCCTTCTATCTTTCTTTAACCCCCTATTTCATTGACTGCAGCACCACCCCTATGCATCTCAAAAACCACACCGGAAAATGGGAATAGGTTTCATCTTGCAAGAAAAATTAACTTTGTGGTTTTTTTCCGCAAATAATGCTTTAAAAGGTTTTTTCTCGCAAAATTGAACCTTTAAAAGGTTTTTATTAACAAATTTTCCTATTATATTTATACTCAATATTATAGAAATTACAAATAAATTATATTGAGTTAAGGACTTGAAACAATTACACTAAGACTGAACTCATTGAACTCTGAAGAGAAGAATTTAGTTGTTAATCTGAAAGGTTTATGATGATGACATCCTGATATCCAGTTGGTAAGAGTCATGAAATTACTCAAGAAATTGATATCTTTATTGTATGGGGGCTGTACAAGTTCCCTACCGGTCCATTTACACCACCATTGACCGTTATGGTCAACTCATCCTGAAGAACCCTATTTTACTGGGTATATGCATGCCAGATACCGGCGTATAGTACATGCCGGTTGCATCAGATACCTTATCGGTATTTATCATCTGGGCCATCATCAAATGGGCCTAGGCTGATCCAGTACTCACTCAATGCGCCTACGGGCCTAAAGATAAGTACTAGTAGAGGATAGAAAAGTATTCAACCAATAGGAGCAGTGTCCTACCTTGTCAAGGACACTGCCGGCTCCTATAAATACCCCCATAATCTGAGTCATAAGGTACGTTCACACATATTAATACATTCTACTAGAGACCTCCCGTCTTTATCCTTTACTGACTTAGGCATCGGAGGGGCGTTCCTCGGATCAACCCCTGAGGTTAGTTTACTTGTGTTGCCTTGCAGGACATTAAACCGGCTTATTACACGGAGGAAATACCGGTTCACTCCCTACTGTTTATTCCATACCGGAACATTTATATTCTTCAGCAAATGACTTTTCTTTGCTGGGTTGGATCATTGGATGTTAATATGTTGTGTATATATTCTTTGATATAGATTGGTCAGAGTTATAGGCCAAACATGTTACATGTGCCCTGTGGCCTTTGGGCATCGGGCTAGTACTGAACTTGGGCCACCTAACATTAATTTAGTTTGAATCATTATTCGAGTATGTTATCATCTCGAATTTGGATTAGTATTCAAGCTAGTTCATTTTAGTTTGTCAAAATCAAAGTTTTTTTGTGGGAAGAGTTCAAGTTTTAGATGGGGCAATTATTTTCGGGTAACTAAATGCAAAGTCAATACCAAGGATGTCTTAGTCTAGTAGTTAAGATTGAGGTGCTGTAAACGATAAGTCACAGGTTCGAATCCCCCCTCCCTCACTTTGTACTGCCTTCGTGGCTCATATGGATCAAAAAACTAAATGCAAGTCAATGTATATAGACCTAGTAACCTAACTTACTAAAGGTGTGTTCAAAAGTAACTTTTTGGATATTTATGGTCCGTTTGGTAGTCGTTAATAAAACGGTGGTAATGAGAATGAATTTTAAGTGTAATGTTATAAATGAAGTATCCTTAAAATCCCCATGAGGAGGCAATTTCAACCCCCAAGTTTGTGTTTTTTTCTCCATGGGGAAGTAATCTCACACCCCTTAAACTTGTGTTTTTTTCTCCAAGGATAAACAATTTTCATTACCACTCATTACCACCTACAAGGTGGTATTAGATGTGAATGAAAATTTAAGATGAAAAATAGATACTTTATGATAAATTAGCATTACCATGGAAATGAGCAATGATAACCTTTACTAATTTACATATAAATTAATTCTCGTTACCACCATTTATGACCAACTAGCAAATGAGCCATTAGAGGTTTGAATAAGTGATCAAAATTCTAATAAAAATGGAAAGTGGTATATGATAAAATAGCGTTTTATGGTGAGTAGCTTTTAGGGAGTAGCGTAAAGGAAACATATGTACAGGTAACAACAGCCATATAAATTACTTTTTCTATGAAAAATACAATTACACTAATCATGTTGAGAAAAACAAGTAACAACTACACTAATAGCTGGATAATAAGAATTTAAACCTCCAAAGAGATCTATTTTGCCCTCGTCTAAAATTTCTAGTTTGCCAAACAGAGGCCAGATAGGCGTCTCATCGTGAAATGCCAAAATGGCCTGATCTCATTTTGGTATCTGGAGGTACCAAAGTAAGAGTTACTTTGGTACCTCTAGTACCAAAGCTCGAGAGGCCAAAATTTTGGGTATTACTGGTACCAAAGAATTTTGGTATGTGGAGGTACCAAAATTTTGGTATTACTGACACCAAAGCTCAAAGTTGATGTCAAAGGAACTATAACTGGTACCAAAGCTCAAAGTTGATACCAAAGTTCACTTACTTACACTTGAGTACCAAAACAAGAGTTATTTTGGCATTAGTACCAATTTTATTGAGTTTTAGTATAAGTTGGTACCAAAGTTCAGGGTCATTTTTTTGTCTTTTTATGCGGAAATACCAAAATGTTCACGATGAGACGCCAATCCTTTCTCTGCGAAAAATACCATTACTAAAATAATAGATCCAATCTCACCATAATTAACTGTGTCAAATCAATGACTACCTTTTTAACATCTAAAAAGTTTGCTGCAATTATAACTTCCCAGTACATCACCATCTTTTTTATTTGGAATCTTAAGAAATTTTTTGAGGTATAGTATTGATGAATGAACACATGACAGAAAAAAATAATGTTCTTATTATCTCTGAAAAGAATATACATTCTACATAGGTTATATTATGTGATTCTTATACAAAATCTTTTAGTGGGACAGTTTCTTTGCTTTAAGTATGTAACTCCACATGGGAGGTGCACCCCCTTTCATTTATTGGAGTTTCCCTTTTGGAGGGCAGGATGGAGTAAACGGCAGTCAATCTTTAGTATGGGACCATCTTTGACCCCTAAAATTATACACTAATCTTATTTATGACATATAATTAAGCAGCACTTAAGGAGGAGGTGGGGAAAGGAATGTAGTACAGATATTGTGGTTAAAAAAGTTGGATAGCTTTTATCAACTCAATGATATGCTCTTTCTAGGTTTCTTTCGTATGGTTAGTTTACTAAAATTATAAGTATTCTCTTTATTTTTTTTAAAAAATATTCTACATACATATATTAATAATTTAGATGTTCAAACAGCAAATATTTCTTCCCCTAAAATAAAATAAGAGTTTTTCTATTATATACTCCTGTGTTTTTTAAAATTTTACGTTATACCCCTAATGTTTTTTTTCTTCTACACTGTACCCTTAAGTTTTTAAAGTTTTCTACATAGTACCCCTACGTTAAGTGTATGTAACGTTTACAGCTCAATTCTCTTTGCATTTCCGGGTTCTTTCTTAACCCTACGAAGGGGAGGGGGTAGGGGGCAACGGGAAATCGAAGGGGATGGGGTAGGGACTCATGGGAAATTTAAGGGGATGGGGGCGGGGGCATGGAAAATCGAAGGGGATGGGTGAGGGTGTGGGAAATCGAAGGGGAGGGGTTGGAGGCTGCGGGAATCGAAGGGGATGGGGTTGGGGGGCGGCGGCGGAGGAGAGGGGGAGGGGGCCGGGTTGGCGGGGGTAGGGGTTGGGAGGCTGCGGCGGTGGAGGGGAGGGGAGGGGGGTTGGGGAGGTTTGGGTGGGAGTAAATTGTACTAAACGAAGGTTTAGGTGGGAATTCAAAAATCATTAACATTCGTTTTCATTAATACACACTAGGGGTATATTGTAGAAAAATTAAAAAACACAGGGGTACACTGTAGAATAAAAAAACATTAAAGGTACATCATAGAATTTTAAAAAACACAGGGGTATATCATATAAAACCCATAAAATAAAAAATCAAAGTTCTTAGTAAAACTAGTAGTTTATATCTTTTTTCTATCATAAGCATACTATTAATGGTGTCCTTGAAAAGTGGGCCAAGACTTGAATGTTCCTAAGTACATCATTCAATTTCTCATTAAATTCTATTGTTATCATTAAAAGTACTTATTAGGACATTTTTGAGGAAAAATATCTTTATCCATTAATAGGCCAAAACTATTTTACCTTCGTTAAACATAGTGATTTATACTCGATGTATTCTTTTTATTCGTTTATATTATTGCCCTCATAATTTTCATTTAAACTTTTAGCTTTTATTTGGTACACATGTATAATACTTGAAAGCACTGATAGTGTGATCTCAAAGTAAAGTATCAAGCTAAGAGTTTAAGTATGGAACCAATGGCAACGTATTCCAAAACCATAGTATTGGTTTTATATTTGGATTTATAAGAGAAAGGAAGCCTTCTAAGAACGAGAAAAAGAAACTAGCAAATCAAAAGAAGATATAAATGAAACATAAAAAAAAAACTATACGAAACTATGCATGGCGAAGCTTATGATCTACAAGTATGAAAAACATGTAGTAAAAATGTAAAATATATATGAAAACAATAGGAAATTACGATATAGTATTTTGAATAAATTGTGAAAAATGAAAATTTAGTCTTATAAAATGTATGACTATACGCAAACAATATTAGAGGTAAATCCAAATTTCTTTTTTTTGATAATGGAGGTAAATCAAATTTAACCTCCTTGCTATTTGAGGGACAAATTGAAATGATTGTTGCTAGTCAATTGAAATAAAAGGTCAAAGGAACAACTAACTCAACTAACCATGTTCTTGAATTGTAGCTTATTGTACTAAAATAGAGCAAATTTAATATCACTGCTTACATTTTCTAAGTTTGGTTAGTAGTGGATTTCAATCATTGTACTTAGTATAAAGCTAAGCAGCGATATATTACCTTTGTGGTGTGTAAACCTTCAATCTTGCACCATCGAAGGCTCTATAAACATGATTCATTATTAATAATATTTAGATTTGTAGCAAAAGTGATGAAGTTTTGGACCCATTAAAATAGTAAAATCTGGTACCTACTACATGCATGCTTCCAAATTCCCACCTTCTACCCACTTTTAATTATGAAAGAATGGCATCCTAATATTTTGAAGCCAAATCCCTAAAAGCCTGTCATTGGTTTATAAAGGTACAACTTTCATTTAATTTGAAGATGTATGTTGTCCATCAATAAATTGAGCATATCTTACTGATTTTAGATGGTCTCTACAAATACTCTCTAGCTAGAAATAAGTTGTCCAATAAGCCCTTATATATTACTCCCTCCGTCCCATAATATAGCGCTCACATTTCTTTTTTAGTGTCCCAAAATGTTGCCTATTTCCTATTTTATCAATTTATTTTGACTAAATTATCCTTAGTTCCTACACAAACTTTCTAAAATACCCCTACATTTCTTTTAAAATTTGTGCTCCTATTTATTGTTTTACACCATTCCAATAAACATTTATTGCTTTTTGAATTTCTTTTAAAGGAAAAATAATATAAGGAACTAGTTCCAAGATAAAAGCACTTCCCTAAATATAATTTTTTGGAAAATCCTATTACTCCTTTATTTTTCTTAATTCCCGTGAAAAATAAGAAGTAAGCACTATATTATGGGACGGAGGGAGTAAAATTTATAAACGGTTTTGATAGGGCGACTAAATGTTTAAATAAGAAGCACAAATGCTCCGATTGTTTAAACATCGGAGCATTTATAAGATCTTATTGATTAAAAGTTTGTGGAAAACCCACCAAATACCGCGTTTGTGAAAAAATCGGAGCTTTTGATAAATAGCAAAACATTCCTCCACTAATGTTTTGTATTAGCGCATGCATATAGAAGTAGATCTCAATCAATGCTTTTTCACAGTAAATTATTGTTCCTCAAACACCACCAAATAGTAGATTGACATGGACTAAATGACTAATGTACTCTTTTTCGCACAAGATAACAACTTTAATCAAACATTTCACCAAGTTATGAGGTTTGTATTATGTAGAGTAATTTTAAAAGAGAGCTGAAAAATTAGGGAAAACAGTAAAAATCTGCCAAAATGCAAGAAATGTATCTAACCACAACTTCATGTTTTTTTCCTACTACTCCCTCCATTCCGAATTAAATGCAACAATTCCACTTTATAACTATTTACACTTTTACTTTGACTAAGATTTGTAATTTATACATAATGAAAAACATAGTCAAGTAGGATCTTGTTAGATTCGTCTCTTGACGTACTTTCATAAAATGTAATTTTTATAATTCTTACTTATATGTAATAATAAATATTTGTGGTCAAAATAATATCTCGGTATACGTAAAAGTAGATTTGTTGTATTTAATTTGAAACGGAGAAAGTATATGTTTTTTTTCCTTTCTATGATTTTATTAGTACCCTTACCATCAAGCAGTGGAATTTTTTCTGAGAAGATACATAATACTAATCTGTCCAGTAGCAGATTTTCAGCAAAAAGTAGAGACAATAATTATGTCAAAGACAACAACTTCTTAATTATCCGTAATATAAATGACAAAACAAGTAAAATTCTAATGCCTTTGACCAACCAGAAGGCCGGAAGACAACTGTATGGTGACAAGTTTATGGATAAGATAATACTAATAAGATCACTTGGTGATAAATAGGCTAATAATTGCTTAGTTTTTTAGTTGAACCAACTTATGGATCAACTTGTTTTAGAATGATGAGGCACACCGCACTTCCACATTCTTAATACTAGTCTCATATGCATGCTATACGTGCGAAAACATATAAAATTCTCATATATAATAGAGATAGAAACACGGTTATCTTAGGAGTTTTTTATTTAATTAAAGTAGGTCGTTAACCTTCCTTTTTTTCTATTTTTTGATGTCCCCCATGTGTTGCCTTATATAATAGAGATAACAATTCATCTATATCTTATATGCATTTGTTAGGAAAATTCTACAATACAATATTTTATTTTTATGTATATAAATTTAATTATACATATATATTATTTACATAATGTATAAACATGAAAAATAAATGAATACATCCAAATTAACATTATGATCTCTCCCTAAAAAATGGCTATTAGGTGGATCCAGTTGCTGATAATCAACTTATATGCACATTATATTTAAGTAGGTTGATGATCATTGAGAAATGACATTAATTTCGGTTACACATGCATATTAAGCCTGATTTAATTATACACAAGGCTATTTATTGCTCATTTGAAACCTCTAAATGAGCATAATCACATAATAGGTATAGCTCCAAATGTGCAAATGAGCAAAAAATAACCTTGGGTGCACCATGCACATGGTACACCAAGATGTATAAGGAACGCACTCCATGTGTGTATATATATATATATATATATACATTTTCGTGTATGTTATATTGGTAAGATACATATATGAAAAAAAAAAAAAACTCATAATCATAATAACACATCTTACATATAAATTCTTAATAACTCTATTTTTTTCCAACTAATTAAGCTATGACTTCAATTATATGTTTAATGGAATAATAGGATATGCTTTCAATATTCATCCTATAAAAGAAACTTAATAGATTAATGTAATTATATTTCTCCCTAATTTATTAGTTTGAAGAATCAAAAGGAATTACTTGTAGACTTTACAACACTTTACATCATTGACACATCTCATTTGAAATATGGACCATGCATTATGCAAACAACTTCTCAAAAATATATCAAAAATATGGTTAAGGAGTTATTATGAGATAAAAAAATATAACCATTAATTATTAAAAGCTAACCATTTTCAATCTATTATGGATGGTGTTAATTTAAATTGGATAATTATTTCGGTCATTGCTTAGCAACTTAGTTGTGAATTTGAAATCAACCCTTAAAATAAATATGCGATGATTTATGTTAAAATTCTTTGTATATATACACACTATAAATGCAGAAGGCTAAAAAACCTCAAGTTGCAACATAAAGAGAAAAAAAGTTCAAAAATTCAAAATTTAATATATGGTAGTAATAGGTCTTGTTTATGAATTATCAATAAAGTAATAGGTTTATTGATAATGCATAAAATTACTTCATTGATAATTCATAAACAAGACTATCGATAGGCTACAAGCACAAATGATGCCACTGATAATGCATAGTTACTCTACTAATAATATCGTCACGCAGTTATTTGAGCGTGCATCGTGTTACACGTAAGATACAATAAGTCTTGGGTGGGCCCGACTTACAATAATTTATTGTGAACCCAAATTAAAAACTGATTACAACGAGAGAAAACCGATCGTATAATATGAAATTAACTATATTAAGGTGATTATATCATATAAAAATTGATGCATTAAAAAAAAATAGACTATATAATATAATATTTGATAATTGATACACAATAAAATTAAAATTAATGTATTTCCTCCGTTTTTTTTTTACATGTTACACTTCACTTTTCACACATGCTAATGCAAAACTTTGAGGACGTATATCTCTAACTTTGTATTTGTAAAAATTATAAAATTAAATATAAAAAAAATACATATTAAGACGAATCTAACAAGATCCCACATGACTATATTTTTATTCACGTATATATCACAAACGATAGTAAAAGTAAAATTTATGAATAGGGTAAATGTCAAAGTGTAACATGTAAAAAAAGCGGAGGAAGTACAATGAATCTATTCAAGCTTTCTAACATGAACAAAACTGAGATTAAAACAGAAAAAAACAGTCATGTCCTAAACAATATATGGGCCCCTATCTCTTTTTGCCCTAAACAGGAAAACAAAAGAAATTACCCCTCTTCTTTAATCAAAATACACTCCCTCTCTAAAATTTCTGAAATTTTGATTTCAATGGAAGCGTTGTAAACAAGGTACATATATATGAGGGGGTTTTCCAGAAATGGGAAAAATTTTGAGGGGAAAATGGTGACTTTTTTCCAGTCTCAACAAATTTTCCACCTTTCATGCTAACAAAACTTGCCTTTTTTGGGTTTGTTAATGCCTTCACCTACTCTCTTCCCCTGCATCAGGTAAAACCATATTCTTCATTTGACATTTCCTCTTATTTTTTCTGGGTTTTTAATAACTTGTGTCAAACTTTTAATTATTTCCATGTTATTGGGGTAGAAACATGGTAAAAATTCATGTTTTTTTTTGGCTATTTCATGATTTGGATTGTTAATTCTTTTAGTAATATTGTTATTTTGCAGATCCTATGGATTAGAATTTAATTGGGTTTTGTTTTCTATGATGTTTGATTAGCTGGGAAAATGAAAAGATTGAAAATTGATGTTGTTTGTGCTATGAAAAGAGGTGCTGCATGTGTTTGGTGCAAATTTGTCCAGAAATATGAGGTTTTCTGTATTACTTGAGAGAAATTTTGGGTTATGGAAGTCTTCTATTAAGAGAAATGTTTTTCTTTTTCCTGAAAAAAAATTATGTCAAGAGTGCCTCTTTTGGTGCTCTTTCTTCTGGATTTATAGTGTTTTTGTTCCTTGTTGAAGAAAGGTTTTAAGTGAAGTAAGAACTTTTGTTCTGAACATAGTTGCCAAATACTTCAGTTAACACCTTTCTTCAACACAACAAGGAACAGATTACTATATTGAGTTTAATGTTTGATCCTAAATGGATGAGGAG
Organism: Beta lomatogona; assembly: GCA_947646795.1. NCBI lineage: Eukaryota > Viridiplantae > Streptophyta > Magnoliopsida > Caryophyllales > Amaranthaceae > Beta > Beta lomatogona. The sequence continues at coordinate 89,649 of CANSNZ010000319.1, read as the reverse complement.
CTGGATGTTTTAAGCTTATAGCACATCAGATTTGAGTAAAGATGTTTACTATTGCCACCTATTGTTTTATTTCATTTCTAAAAAGAATTTGAAAATTCTTTCAATGTTCAGAGTTTATGTAATCATCTAGTTAGATGCCTAATTACATTGCTCCTTTTATCTTTCTTTCTGATTTGTAGATCTCTTGTTCCAAAGGTGGGGGATGTTTGAACTTTCATGGTTCTTTATGCTTCTGTTTGCTTATTGGAAACTGAGTTGTACTTGTCGTATATAATAGTTCGAGTCGGGACAATGTGTGGTTGCAGGGTGGCTCTGAGGCTCAGACTCATCTGTTTCAGGGATTTGCATCATTTTTTCGGCCATTTGAAGTGTCTAGATGTCATATGGTACTATGGTTTGGGATGATTATTAAAAGTGTCACAGTGTTTTAGCTCTATGGAATAGATATTGTTCTTCTGAGACTTTGGGTTGTGAATTCGTACGAGACACGCTTTCTCTAGACATTAGATTTAAAGGTTAATGCATAATATAGCTTTTTAGTGTAAGGTCATGTATTTCTGCCAAAGCACATGTTCAAACTTTTTCGAACTATACCCTGGCCTATCCCAAAGGATATAAGGAGGGCCTACTGCTAAAGTTATCATAATAGATTAGTATTACATGATTGCCTTACAGACTGAAGATTTAAAGCAAGAAAAGACTGGGATTTAGATTTTGTGTTTCATTATTTTTTTCTCTTTTCCTGCTTTTGTGGTTTTCTCATTACACCTGCTTTTGTGGATTTATTAAAAGCAAGAGATAGATTGAGAGATTTGTGTATATATTGAACATGAAGCAGACGCGAAGTATATTTTCATAACAATTAGTTCAATGCTAATGATCAATGCTTGGAGCTTCTTGGCATTAATCTTTCTTTAGATGTAGTTATATCTCTGTGTATTGTGGTGGCATGTATGTCATGCATTATTGGTGTGCCTGAAGGATCTTTCTATCTGTTGGGCATGACAATCCCATCTCAGTGCATGTTCCTGTGTGTGATGAGAACCAACTGACATCAGGGCCTAAATCCCGTTCCCTTCTGGCTGCGGAGCTGAAGATAATTTACTTCTCTGCTGAATATAGACGGTTACCGGTGTCTAATGTCACCACCACCACAACAAAACTTCCAAATCCTTAATCCCGATGAGGTCAACTGTATGAATCAAGATTGAGTTTTTGTATGTACATATTGAACTTGGAGCTCTGTTCATACTTCATCATATAGAATGCTTTCCTAACCGATTCTTAGGTATATGAGGAAAAACAACGGGGACTTTACACTTGTAAACGATGTCTTTAGATAATAGGAGTACAATATAGGCAATTAGGCATATCAGTTTATGTAGGAATCTCTTTTCTCTTGATAATGTTCTGATTACTGTATTTAAGTTTATTCTCAAGACGAGAAACCAGATTTCTGCTTACACGGGCTATGTTACAGATACATCGCAATTGAAGCATATCATTTGTTGTTGATGCAGGTGAAATGGAGGCTAAATACATGAGATGTTTGAACAACAGCATTTCTCGATTTATTCATTTAATGTCATGTCAAACATCAAAGGCTATGCCTACTCGAAATGAATTTGAAATATTGGCTACTATGCTCAAGCATTTGAAACCTGTTCTTGATGAAATTGATGATGACAAGATAGCTTCAGAAGCAGTTTTATGGAAGGAGTGTGAAGATCTGGATATTTACATTAACACTGCTAGAGAATTTATGGAACAGTGGTCTCCGAAAACGAGCAGCATTCTTTCTGTGAGTAGATGGGTTCCTCCTCCCCACCTTCCCTCCTCTCCAGTTTAGTTTAGGCTGTTTTCTCCTCACCTTGTTTTCACTTAGTTTAGGAAATAAGTTCAGGTGTTGGGCTAATATAAGGTCTGTTAAGTTCAGAATAGTTAAGTTCGGGGGTTATATTTTCAGATTCGTGACACTCCGGTGAAGATAACGGCATAACGCTCCCTTTGTTACACCTTTTTGCTGAAAATTGAAGAATGTTAGAAAGTTGAGGAAGCTTGGAAACAGTAAGAAATTAAGACAATGCTTAAGATATGCGAAAGATATTGCTCACTTTCCCATATGTGGTCTAGTAGTGTTTGAAATGGTGATGTTTTCGGCTGTAGTTACTTTCCATGCTCACTCTGTTCCTCCAGGATATGGGTGGTGCTACTTGTTACTCGCTATACCTTCTCTTTTTCCTGCGTGCATGAACAGCATTTTTCAAACAGTGTATTTCTGCTACTTGTGGCCTCTATTTGTTAATTTTCTAGTCTCCCCCTTTCCCTATCATCCTATTATATGCTTTGCTTTTCAGTAAAGACCTAAGAAGGAAATTATGGGTACCTGTTGTAGTTTTGGGGTAATGATTATGTACATTGTGCTAGATTTTGACAATTTGTTCTTCTGAGTTACCACTATCTTATAACTGCTTCATTTGTCAGGTTTCACGAAGTGAGCAGTTGCTGAAAACAATCAAGAGATCTTCCCTTGAGATTTGTAGTATATTATGTAGGTTGTTACGGACATCACCGTCTTCATCAAGTTTCGCTGGTGTGCAAGTATGTACCGAGATAATGGTAGCTTCGGATAACTCCTTATAAAAAATACTCTCATTCTTTAAAACTACTTTCAAGCTCCTGTCGTAGTCTCTAACTTCTGTATTACATTTCAGCATTGTGTCCAGGAGCTTCAGAGCTGGCAACCAGAGCGGATCTCAGGACACATGGAACAGGCTCTAAGAAGTAAAAACGATAATCTAATCTCTTGCAGTGAACACTTGGCAGAAATTGTGGAGTCTCTGAGCCTAGTGTCAAATCAGGAGTTACTTAAAGAGAGTATTGCTGTTGAAAAGGAGAGGGTGAAACTTGATGCAAACAAGTGCATAGAAGATGGGGATCAAATAAATCAAATTGTGGATCTCCTGGCTCTTATTCGGGACTATCTGCTAAAAAATGGATGCTTTGGAACAATGAAAGGTGTTCTTATCCCGTCATACTTCCGGTGTCCTTTGTCATTAGTTTTCATGTTAGATCCAGTCATTGTAGCTTCAGGTCAAACTTTTGAGAGGTCTTCCATCCAGAAATGGCTTGATCATGGGTTGAGAATCTGCCCTAAAACCCGCCAGTATCTTTCACACACTAATGTCATACCAAATTACACTGTCAAGGCACTGATAGCAAATTGGTTACAGGAAAATAATCTGAAACCTCCAAATAGTTCTGAATTATCTGCTCAAGATGTAATCCGTACCGACAGTTTCGGCTGTTCGGTTCATAGTAGTGACTCTATGTCCCGGTCCTCCCTAGAGGTTGGAGATGCAGTAGGGAGGCTAAACATTGATGAACCTTCTTCTGTATCTGGTGAGATAAGCTCGAGCACGTGCCAAGGTTTGGAGGCTAAGAATTCGAATAACCGATCCTCTGAACACACGTATGCTCACAGTAGGACTCACTCTGCCACAAGTGCTGTTTCCAGCTGTGACTACGTGCCATCATCAACAAGCGAATTGTCAAGGATCTCTGACAGGCATGAAAAAGTAGGTGAGATTGTGTCAGAGCATTCATCTTCTCAGAGTGCATATACAAACTCTGCAATAAATGCCAATGGGAGCAATAAGTATGACAAAGTTCACTCACTTTCATTCTCGGACTCGGGACATGATGAAACGACGTCATCATTTCATGTTGATGAAATGGTAGAGCATCTTAAAAGACCATCGAATTCGCTGCAAACTTCAGCGGCAGCTGAGCTACGGCTTCTTGCCAAGCACAACATGGAGAACCGCATCATTATCGGGAAATGTGGAGCTATTGGCCCTTTGATCTCACTTCTACACTCTGATGTCAAGATAACCCAGGAGCATTCTGTGACAGCGCTTCTGAATCTTTCACTTAATGAAGAAATTAAAGCAAAGATTGCAGAAGCTGGAATAATTGAACCTTTGATTCATGTACTTAAGACAGGCACTGATACAGCTAAAGAGAACTCAGCTGCAGCTCTTTTCAGTTTCTCTCTTCTTCAGGATTTCAAATCGAAGATTGGGCGATCTGGAGCAATCAAAGTACTGGTTGATCTTCTAGCTCGAGGAACTGTCAGAGGGAAGAAGGATGCTGCAACTGCCTTGTTTAATTTGTCCATCTGTCATGAAAATATAGCTCGAATAGTTCAGGGTGGGGCTGTGAAGTATCTAGTTCAGCTTCTAGAACCTTCCACAGGAATGGTTGACAAATCTGTAGCCCTTCTCGCAAATCTATCCTCAATCACAGAAGGGCGTTTGGCAATTGCCAAGGAAGGTGGGATACCGCTGCTTGTCGAGATTGTTGAATCAGGTTCACAAAGAGGAAAGGAAAATGCTGCTTCTGTGCTGTTGCAATTGTGTCTTAATAGTACCAAGTTTTGCAACTTAGTGCTTCAAGAAGGTGCTGTTCCTCCACTTGTTGCTCTGTCACAGTCAGGAACCCCTAGAGCTAAGGAAAAAGTATGTGATACTCTTTTCTTTTGTTGTTTCTCTTCTCTCTCTTTTTTCCTGAGGTCTTAAATATAAGCTTAGTTTATAGTATGTTCTAAAAGTATACTTATCTGAAGATTCTAAGTGCTTTCAAGTAAAGTCTAGTTCTTTTTGAGATACACTTAAAATCTCCGTCAATGGGCCAAATTCAAGTGGTGAAGGAATAACACTACGTTTTATTTAATTATTTGCAGGCGCAGCAACTTCTGAGTCATTTCCGTACTCAACGTGAAGGGGGCGCAGGCAAAAGAAAGAAGTGAGGCAATGTTGCTACTCCTATCTTATTCACCATCTTCTTTTAATGAGGTAATTTACGTTAGAAAATTCGTATCCTTCTTAGATCAGGCATTCTTTTGCTCGTAAATCTTTTCAATCAAGTATGCAAGTCATTAAAATTTAGTTTGTATAGTACATATTAGCTACTAGTCAGGTAGGGGTTTGTTAGTGATGAGTTTGTTCTTGATAAAATTCTTCTTTAAATTTGTGTATATATTTGTAATATAGAATCTTGGTGTCTGCAATTCATTGTTTAGCCTCTTTAGAACTTTGTGTAAGCTTGAGCATACAATGGCTATTTTGGCATACTTGTGGAGCAGATTTCTTGTCAAGATTTTGATTTTTCTCATAATACAGAAAGTAGGTAGTTGGTTGGTTATACAGGTAGCTTGCAATAATTGAGCAAGTCTTGCGTACATCCGGATTCAGATTAAGGTATTTATTAGGGGAAGAATTAGTGATGAATTTAGTGATAGATTGGAAAGTCGCACTTTTTGAGTGTTTGTTGATGGATCTTTTATGTTATTATGTGGTAGTTTGGATAAAAGTTGTAAAATTGTTGGGTTGATTGTAGGAAGTTTTACTTACCTTTTTGTGGTAAGTTCTCGATACCTAAATTTATTTTAATTTGTGAGAAGAACTCCCTAGAAAGTTGCGTTTTTGTCCATGAAAGTTCCATAACAACTTTTGGAATCTTTACAAGGGGATCTTTCTGAGGTCGATTCGATCTTGCTTTGTTGAGCTTGTAAGATTTTAGGGGCACCCAACAGGTGTAAATTATATCATGCACCTGGGATTATAGTTGGTAAAGTAACGTGTGATGCGATGCCAATAATGTGCATGAGGTGCACATACACCTAAGTATGAGCATAGAACGGATCTCTAATAGGGGGCTTACAGATTATTATTGACGAAGAAAAATGTAGCATAATAAAGGAATGTCAACTAGCTTAATTGGTAAAGTCACGTGGATATGAAACCTATGACCTTGGATTGGATGTGGTTTACAGCACTTCCTTTGTGGTTCTATTTATACGTCTGAGAGGGTCGGACTTGAGTTTGGCCCATTGGATGGTCATTTATTACTGGGTATATCTACTCGTTTGGGCTTGACTACTCTGCGCTTGACTAAGACCTATAAAATTTATACACTTAGTTTAAAGTACATTGGTAAAGAGATGGGCATATTAAAATTAACAAGTATACTGTACTTGTATAGTTTTGAAGTTTTTACTATGAGTTAATTCAGCAGGAGCAAGAGTTTGGGTAGTTGGTGGATCAACAATGGCTATCCATTCTGCTGTTTCTCTTTGCAGCAGGATGAATTAAAGACAGAAGCAAATGTTGGAGCATTAATCATATCATGCTTCACTTCCTGTGCGCTACACGCATCACGTATGTGTACAATACAAGGAAACGATGTGTACATAATGTGTCGACGCATGAGGTGTACACGCTGTTTAATAAAAGGCCGTATATATACCATTAACTCAGAAAAGAGTATCGTAAGTCATAACAAAAGGATCTATATCGGGTTAGACTCGAATTTGGCCCATTGAATTTGGCCCTTACTAGGGTTCTTGCAAGTTGCAACAAAGAAAAATCTGAAGATGTTCTCAAAATGAATGAAAGGGGTGAAAGAGAATAACTTTGATTTTGAAAGTGCATGTATTTGGAAGACTCCTGTCCTTGTCAAATTGAGACTTGGTTGAATTATTGAAAGATGAAATGTTGGCATTTCTTTGAATGGTCCAACTACATAAAGTCAATCCTTAATTGTTGTGGTGTTTGGTAAGGCATAGGAAGTCAGTAATTCCAAGGCTGCTATCTCAATTCAATGCCCCCCACACCCAAATTTCTCAATGCTTAGGGAGTTAGGCATGTGATCATGTCATAGTTTCACTTCTTTTTTGTCTTTTTCCAAGAATTTAAATTACCAAAAAACTTTTCAATTTTAAGGTTTGTAATTTACCGTGTTTTCTTCCCATAATTACCATCTGATCACACATAATTCCCTTAGTTAGTCTTTGATCACACATAATTCCCTTAGTTAGTCTTGTGTGGATCTGGTCCACAATAATATTATTGTGGACCAAAACCACTTATTTAACATAGTGACCATTTCTTTTCCATATAGTAACCTTTTCAAATTTTAAGTTACAGTTACTATCTACTATAACGACTGTTTTTTTTAACATAGTAACTCTTTCTCACATTAGTTTATCATGGTGAAATTTTCACTTTGTAGCATAGTAACCTTTTCTATTTCATAGTCAAACTTCATAATTTATATTTATTCATCTTTTACATATATATTTTTTTTATATAGTGATCTTTTTTTTTTCATAAATAACATGAATTAGCATTAGGTCCACACTAATTTTTACCAATTCCCTTAACAATTTGTTTGATATTGGAAAATTTTCATAAAACTATCTTTTATAACCAATTTTTTTTTTTTCAAGAAACTACCTTTTAAAAATTTTCTTTCAAAAAACTACCTTATATAACAAAATTCTTTCAATATACTACCGTTTGGACGTTAATGAGGTTTAACCACGAATAATTAAGTCACCACAAAATGCTTCTTTCTCCTCCCCTTTCGTTTCCCACGTCTTTCCCCGCTACCCCACCGGCATAAACCCTTAAGGCGTCAGTCATTTAATGATTAATATTAACTATAAACATAAAATGATAGCATATTGAAAGAAATTTCTTATATAGGATAGTTTTTGAAATTTTGCCATAGATAAATATAAACCATTTTAAATGTAATTTTATGTATTTGTGTAAGGGGAAATTTCATGCTAATATGGTTATAGTACGCTAACTCTATCTTCATATGTGTTTTTCGTTGTATATTGTGATCCATTTATTAGAGGTGTAGAAAAATTACCATACATGATACACATTGTCATAAGACTTTCCTCACTAATGCCTTGCTTCCAAAAAGTGTTTTGAATCTAATTTCAACTAGAGGTGGGCATGGGCCAGGCCGGCCCTACACGGTTTGGGCCCGGCACGACATGAGCCCGCTCGAGGCCCGGCACGTTGTCCGTTACGTGGGTCGTGGGCCTGACACGGTCAATAAATTTTATTTCAGGTCCGCCCCGGCACGAGCCCGCCTATATAGCATGCGGGCCGAACACCCCTTTCCTTTGTTTTTTAACCTAAAACTACCAAGAATCCAAAAAAACAATACAAAACATGGGCCTAGGCTGGGCCGTGGACAAAATCTGGAAATTTCAGGTCCGGCAAGACACGAACCGCTGCCCACAGGCTTGGGCTTGACCCGACCCACCATTTCCCCAAGCCCGCGGGCCGAGCCCGTGAACAGGCCCGGCCCATGCCCAGGTCTAATTTCAATCATCAAGGCAATGTGTTTGACAAATTCTTGGGTGTAAATGTAACAACCTATAAACCATCGCTTCTTTTGTAGAAAAAAAAAAAAAACTCAAATGACATGAAATAAATGACAAAATGACATGAGATTCATGTCATTATTTGTATAGTCCGCGTCATTCTTGTTGAAGTGTATTTCATTATGCATGTTACACAATAAGTTTTGGTGTAACATGTTACACTCAAGACACACTTGTTTGTTAATTATTAAGTAGTGTGATATGGATACATCCAAAGTACTATATGTATTGTTAATCAGCAACCGATAGTAACGTTGCAACATCTTCACATTTATTCATGCTATTAACCACCATCATAACTATGGTACTACATGACCCCTATAAGTGCATGTCCACTGTTACATTATCGTCGCATACTACTACCTTCATCGTTTCCCTCCACAAGTCATAAATCCATTTATAAAAAATTATATTAAGATTCAAATCATATTGCAAAAACTCATGTAATGCACGAAGGGCAAGAAAAATAATCTTTATTTTATCCTTGCTGTTCCATATAGTGCTTTATATTTGCAATAATCTTGGCACTATTTATAAGTAAAGGAAAAAGCTTGTAAATTCTTTTCAATGTATAAGAAAAAACATAGTCATGTGGGAGATTGTTCCATTCATTTCAATGAGTACATTAATAATATCAATTTTTTATAAATTTTACTAATAAGTAATTGACGATATTAATGATATAAAATATGTATTAGCAGATTTGAAAAGTGGAAATAGGAAAAACTTTATAAAACACATGGAGTATATATTTTTTTTTCGTTTGAGGTTGAAAAACTTTAAGTCTTTTTTTGACAAGTTGATGATGAATTTGATATTTTAAACCTCTACTAATGTACAATGGTGTTTCTTATTTGATTTTCTGTTATCTAAACAACTTGACCTGGCTTTGAACTCAAATTATCTGAATTACTTCTTGGCCCTGAATATGACTTACTTGAATCTATCTGCACTAAACAAAGCATATGTAGTGATAAATTGTAGTTGAACTTTCTTTATTGGCCTTGAACTCAAGTTTTTAATTGAAGTCAATTTATCATAACCTAAAATTCCTGTAATACTGAAAATAATGTGAGAAAAACACAAAGGTGAAATCCCTTGAAAATCTCTTATTTTTAGGGAAAATTTGCGAAAAAAAACCTATTCCCATTTTCCGGTGTGTTTTTTCTCAATTCCGGCGCTGACCCTTCTATCTTTCTTTAACCCCCTATTTTCATTAACTGCCCCTCTCCTTCCCAAACCCAAAAAAAAGTTTCATCTTGCAAAAAAAAACAAATTTGTGGTTTTTTTGCGAAATAATGCTTTAAAAAGGTTTTTTTTCAAAAAAATTGAACCTTTAAAAGGTTTTTTTTGACAAATTTTCCTATTTTTAGTGCAAAAAGTATCATTTTGCACTAGCATCTACATAAACTTAGCTACCTCAACTTATTAGTCTATTAGATGAACGATTAAAAACACATGAATGAAAAAATGGAAGAAGTTTTTTACTACCTCCGTTCTAAAATAAATGAAATGGTTCTATCAAAAATCTCTCACATTAAATGAGAAGCGTTTCATTTATTTCAGAACAAAGAAGGTATATTCCTTTGTCCTAGTTAAAACGCTCGATGCTCCCCTTTTCTGTGTAAGTAAATAAGTAATGTAGCAAAATGGTAAGCAAACTTCAAAATGGAATTTTAGGTGTAGTACGTAACATGTGTAAAAGTGGTGTTTTTATTTTAATATAGAGGGAACAGTGGCAGTGGGCCGGTGACTAAATACAGTGTATAAACAGAATTTTAGCTTATATATAGAACATATTGAGTTTCTAAATTCTGCTCATTTTCTTTGATTCTCTTCGTACCAATTAACATTTCAACCTTTTATGTTGTTCTAATTTGTCATGTTTTCCAGGTGCTTTTACCTAGGCTCTATGTAAAGGGTTTCCGTTGTTTGAAGGTTGTTTTTTAGGAATATAAATTAAGGGTTAAAAGAACAGTAATGACAAAAGCTTCTTTGTTTCCAAGATAATCTCGCACAACTTGACTAACATAAATATCATAATTACATTTCCAATGCAATTACAAGAAACTCTAGGTTATCATGATTCGTCCATGTTCTCTGCTTTTCATTTTCTTTTTAGTTGTAATTTTGTCACAGATACAAGGAGTATACATAATATATATCAAACTCAAGATTGTTCTTAGTGATGATAGGTTTAATTTATCTGAGCTCGGAAATGTTTTTTTTTTAGGTGAATTTCACTTTTCAAAGCCTATGTTAAAGTATTTGAACTTACCTAAACTAATTTATTTGAACATATATTATTTGATTTTATTCGAACTTATATATATATATATATATATATATATATATATATATATATATATATATATATATACTTACATGAGAAATGAGAATGGATTTTACACGTTATAACTCTAATGAAAAGTGATGTAACTCCAAAAAAACAAAAATTAGAAAAACTATTTCGAAAAAAAAAATTTTTTTTTTGGGCTCGAAATTTTTTCGGGGGTATAACTCTAATGAACAAGTGTTGTAACTCTAATCCAATCGTGTGGTTGAGATTCATTCTCATTTCACGTGTAAGGATTTCTCACGTGATCCTCGCTTTATATATATATATATATATATATATATATATATATATATATTATCCTAATATAAATTAATATAAGAAAAGAAAAAGAAAGCCTTGTCAAATGCTTACTTTTGAAGAAAAACTTTAGCATGGATTATAAAAATGTATTTTTATGTCAACTACTTTATAAGTACTTTTTCCTACTTAATTTGAATATTTCACAATTAACTAAAGAGAAGTTTTCCAAATGCTTAAGCAAGCTCTCAGAGAAGCTTGAGGTCTACTTATGTGACTAGAAGTAAACTTGATAGTGAAAGACCTTTTAATGATGGGATGACAATCATTATATAAGTTAAAAGATAAGTTTGGACGAAATTGGAGTCATTAGGTGACCTTTAAATTTAGAACGACAAATAACAATAAGATACTTGTTTTCCTTACTAAAATGTAGCAACAACATGTTTTCAAGGTTGGCCATCAAAATATTTGAAAGCTAAGTTTTCAAATTGTTTCACTGATGATGGTTAGGGTAAAGTCATAACTCACAATGAGGTATTAAGGAAGTCAGTATTCCAAATTTCTTTACTTATAATGCGCTAATCAGATTATGCACACGGGAGATGTATATTGTTCAAAATTAATTAAGAATATACATTTTAAAATAAAATATTAAATTTCATCTTCATTCATAAACAACATACAATATATAAATGAAAACAGAAAATTAGAGGTGTAATGAAACAACCCCACTCTCATGTTGTCCCTATTTTTAGGGGAAGAAAAACTCCTCCAAGGTCCAATGACCTGGGCATGGGCCGTGCCGGGCCTGTTCACGGGCTCGGCCCGCGGGCTTAGGGAAATGGCGGACCGGGCCGGGCTTGAAATTTCCAGGTTTTGTCCACGGCCCGGCCCAGGCCCACGGGCCGCGGGCGGGCTCGTGCCTCCTGCGGCCCGGCCCGTGTTTTATGTTGTTTTTTTGTATTTTTAACGCTTTTAGGCTAAAAAACAAAGGAAAGGAGCGTTCGGCCGCGTCGCCGCCCACGCGGGCTCGTGCCGGTGCGGGCCGGAAATAAAATTTCTTGACCAGTGGCGGACCCACGGCCCACGGAGCGGACAACGGGCCGGGCCGGGCCCAAATCGTGCCGGGCCGGGTGCTGGCCCGGCCCATGCCCACCTCTACGAGTCACTCCAATCCCTCCAATGTATAACAACCCCCCACAAATACAAAACAAACCCACCTATACATATTTCACTCACCTAGTCACTCTAACTTGTACTTCCTTCTCAACATTTCCTCTTGAATTCAACCACACATCTACTAGTACTACAACTACACTACTACTCTCCACACCTCTTCAATTATTTAAACATCCCCACCTCCTTCAACCCAAAATTCTCTCCCACCCCCCAAAAAAAATTCCTTCAAACAACATCATCTCATCTCTCACTCTTTCTCTCACAAAACACACAACCCTAAAACTTACCAAAAACAACAACAACAACAACAACAACAAACATGGATCATCCACTAATCTCTCATCTCACACAAAACAACAACAATTCTTCATCTTTCCTCCTTTCTTCTTCTTCCACTATCACTAATACTACTACTACTCTCTCAAACTCTTCTTCTTCATCATCACCTTCTTCAACTTCACCTTCTTCAACTAGTAGTAGTAGGTATGAAAACCAAAAAAGAAGAGATTGGAACACTTTTGGCCAATACCTTAAAAACCACCGACCACCTCTATCTCTTAACCGTTGTAGTGGTGCCCATGTACTAGAGTTCTTACGCTACTTAGATCAGTTTGGAAAAACTAAGGTTCATACTCAACTTTGTCCCTTTTACGGGCACCCGAACCCGCCTGCCCCTTGCCCGTGCCCGCTTCGTCAAGCTTGGGGATCCCTTGATGCTTTGATCGGACGGTTGAGAGCTGCTTATGAAGAAAATGGTGGTAAGCCCGAGATGAACCCGTTTGGGGCCCGGGCTGTTAGGCTTTTTTTAAGGGAGGTTAGGGATTCTCAGTCTAAAGCTAGAGGTATTAGCTATGAGAAGAAGAAACGTAAGCGGGTTCAGCCTGTTAATGGGGGCCCGAACCCGATGATCGATTCGATATCGATGATGCCGCTACCACCACCACCACCACCACCACACCAAATGCCTCCACCAGGTGCTGTTTAATAATAAGTAGGAAGTTTTAGTTGTATGTGTGTGTTGTTGTTGTTGTTGTTTGTTGTAGTAGTGTTATGTTGTGGTTTTATTTATCATGTGGTGGCATTGTTAGGGTTCCTAGGGTTAGTAGTAGTATTATTAATTAGTAAGATTATGTGGTCAATGTTTATGTTATTTATGGTTAAAGAGAAAGGAGGGAAAAGTGTAACATGATCTTGAATTGAAATAAGAATAGAGGGGATTTAATTTGTTACTAGTTAAAGTTTGTGTTACTGGTGCACCTGCGTCATAGTTTGTGGTGTTGAGGTCAATTTTGCCTTAATTTTATGGTATTAGTAATATGCACGAGCTTTGAAACTAGGAAGTTTAATTAAGTATATATTAGTCAAAAGTAAACTTTGAGTTGTGTGAGTAATTAATAATAAGAGATCTAAACTATCAAAAGTAATTAATAAGTAAGAAAAAGTTCTTATGGAATGTCTCGTGTGAGTTGTGTCGATAGAGTATTATGGCGAAACTTAAAATATTTTGTGGTGTTGAGGTCAATTTTGCCTTAATTTTATGGTATTAGTAATATGCACGAGCTTTGAAACTAGGAAGTTTAATTAAGTATATATTAGTCAAAAGTAAACTTTGAGTTGTGTGAGTAATTAATAATAAGAGATCTAAACTATCAAAAGTAATTAATAAGTAAGAAAAAGTTCTTATGGAATGTCTCGTGTGAGTTGTGTCGATAGAGTATTATGGCGAAACTTAAAATATTGTCGGCGACTTGATTAGATTCTCTATAATATTGAGTAAAACATATTGAGCTTAAAGTAAAATGATCTAGCATAGGTGATCGATGATGTGATTATGGTTTCTCTCTTTGATGTTCTAACAAGAAATTAGGAGAACGTTGGTACTAATATTAATTAAGTGATACTAATGGTGATGAAGATGATATATATTGGGACATTTTTTTTATAGTATTTTTAAAACAGTTGCCCTTTGACTGCAATGTGATAAAAGATTACTAAGAAACTGTTTGAGTTCGACTTCTGCTTTAGTAGTGCTGAAATTGGAAGCTTTCATTTATTTAAACCCCCAAAAAAAGCAATCAGTGAATGACAGATGAAATTATACTACTTTCTTTAAAAAGAAGCGTTACCAATTTGTGTTTGGTTATAATTTATACGTATCATATATTATGACTATATAAATTTGGGACATTATTACTGTTCTTGAGGTTCTCTGAGATTGTTTCGATAGGGAGAAACTAGAGCTGATCAAGGTTAGCCCGGCCAAACGGGTCTGGCCCGAAAAATGCCCTAAAATATCTGGCTAAGAATACTGTCTTTATATTGTTATGCATTAATTACACTTTAGAGACACAAAGCTTAATTCATATTAACCCTAAAACTATTTGTGAGATCACTAACAAGTAACAACTTTATAACACTAGAATTAAAATTCAACAAGTTCTGAACATGCCATTTTGTTCTTTTCTATATGAAGTATATGATATGTAAGTATGTCCTAATAATAAGGATATATAACTCCAAGTGTTTATATATTATTTGTTGCCTTTTTTCCCGCTTAATTATGCACCAGATTCTATGATAATTTACCATGTGACACATGAGTAGTTAATTAAGTTTTATCTATCTTCTTGGTTGGTTCACTCATCTTTAGAATATTGCCCATGTTTTATGATAAACTTAGAATGATCATATTATGGAGAAGCAATGGCTAGCTTAGCCGACTTAAGGGTTTTGTAGTTTTTTCTTGGGTTTTGAGAATACTCTTGCTTATGAAAGCATTTTTTCTATTTAGGTCTGGCTAGAAGTTTTGCTTTGGCCTTACTGCAAAATGTTTTGCTTATTCTAATAATCAACCTATATCTAACAACATAATTTAGCATTTTGGGGATGTTTAAGTATATAACTAATTAGTCAAAATGTCATCTTGCATTTTGGTTATGAAATGCTAATTTGCAAAATGTTACAGATTAATATTGCTACAGGCCTATAGAGTATTGATAAAATGACATTTTGGCTACTAATAGACTAAGGCTCTGTTCTTTTGGACTGCATTAATGAAAATTAAATTCAGTTCAGTTAGTTTCCTCTCACAATTTTCATTCACTTAAGTTCAGTTCAGACAAAGTAAGTTCAGTTCAGTCTAAAAGAACAGAGCCTAATAGTAGTAGAAGTTTTGGGGAGCTAATTACTAGTTTTACTAAGATTTGATATCTAACAACTAGTACTAACTATTTATATTATTCTCTCCGTCTCAAAACCTATACTTCATTTGTTTTTCAATCAATTTTGACATCAAATTCCAACTAATAAATGATCTTGTTAAATGTAGTGTCATATAAGATTTTGTTAAATTTGTTTCATTTTATAAGTATTATGAAAATTTCAACTCTAAGGAAGTAAATTGATTGGTTATTAAATAGATTGATGTGTTTATAAAACTGTAAAAAGGACAATGGAGCAAGTAATTTGGATTGATAGAGTACACCCTCAATGATTAAACAAAACCAACAAATACTATATAACTTGATCCATGAGCTATGATTCATGAATGGCAATTTGTCAGACTAAGGGCATGTTCTCTTCGTCATAAACAACTGAACTGAACTGAATTAAATTAAATTATAACTAATTAATAGTAATGATTATCATTTAGGAACTGAACTGAACTGAAAATAAGCTGGGGAGAACAGGCCCTAAGTTGGAGTAACCTCTTTCAGTGTATTGCCTAATGGGTGTAGAGTGTAGACTAGGGGCCTGTTCTCTTCGGCATAAACAATTGAACTGAACTGAACTGAACTAAATTATAACTAATTAATAGTATTGATAATAATTTAGGAACTGAACTGAACTGAAATTAATTAGCTGAGGAGAACAAACCCTAAGTTGTGACGTTGTGTGGTAATGCAACTATTTTATAACCTAGTAAAAGATGGACGAGCTTTAAAACTTGAATTAGATAAAAGAGGATCTTTTTTTTTTTAAAAAAGAGATTGTTTATTAGGTAATTGGTTGTGCCACATATATACAATAGTTGTATAGAAAACTTTTTTACTTACGGAGTTATGAGATAGGAATTCTAACCGAGATAAGTATCTCTTCAGCCCTAATTTTATTGATGTCACAAGTTGCTTGTTACAAATCTTTCTAATTAGTGTTTTCATCTATATTTTTCTTTATATTGGATCTTATACTTACCTACATATTTTTTTCCCGCTATTTATTTTATATACTTTCAGTAATATACACTATTCTATGTAAATTGAGAAAGACTTAAATTTTTTAACTTTAGAGAATAAAAGCATGTGTATAATGGGTACTACTCCTTTGTTTCATTTTAATTTACTCACTTAAATTTGGGGGAGAACCAAGGAGAAAGTGTAAAAGTATGAGAGAGAAACTGAAAAGGTGGAGAGAGAAATTGAAAAGTGAGAGAGATAAATTAAAATGTGGGTTAAAATATTAAAAAGTAGATGACATGGGTGGAAAAAGAGGAGAAAGTAGATGTGACATGTTATCAAAAATAGAAAAAACAACAGTGTATAGTTTAAAAAGAAACATACCAAAAAAGGAAAGTATGTAGATTAAAAAGAAACGAAGGGAGTATTAAATAATCGGTATACAACATTTTTTAGTCACTGCCAGGCACATAAAAGTTCTATTATGAAGTTGATTGTTAACATTACTATATTCTTATGAAGTGTACAATTTCTTGCATGGAATTTCAAGTCAGCTTCCTTACTGCTTGTATATTGTATAATTCTAACTTCTATGTTCTATCTATCGAATTATTAAGCTAGCGTGACCTTTTATTATTTGTTAAGCGAAATTGAAGTTAAATCTTGTACTTCATTCAATCAGTAGTTAATCTAGCCGACAAGTAATGGGATCATCATTGGATATTGTTCTTACTATTAGTAATTATTTATTTACTAATAATTATCTGCTTTTTAGGAAAAATTATTGGGATGACCCTTAACTTCCATGGTGGAGCTGAAGAAAATGCTTAACCAGGACCTTTTTTTCTTTCCCTTTTTAAAAGATTCCAAGACAATCACTTTATAGACAAGAAGTACTGATCCGTTGAATTACTTGAAGCCTTGAATTAAACTTAAGGGTGTTAATCCTTTCTATATTATCAGGACAATCTACGTTTCTTATTTCATATTATTCGTGTTAAATTTGCAGCTAGTTTTATACTACCTCCGTCTCATATTAGTTGCTACATTTTGACCATTGGCACTATTCACGTCATAACTTTGATCGTTTTTGGTTTTATATACATAAGAAAAACATAGTACGTGTCGGATCTTGTTTGATTCGTCCCAATTTGTATTTTCCAAATATATAATTTTTATAATTTTTTCATATATATAACTCAAGATATTGGCGTTTAAAGTTGCATCTCGTAAACTGTAAAAAAGCAAATGTAGCAACTAAATTGGGACGGAGGCAGTATATCAATGCAAAAACTAATACTTCGAAAAAGTCGTGCATGGGTTTCATGGTTGATATATGAATTGAGACAAATAGTAACTTATTAGTACGCATCAATTACATTTTAGTTTAGGCCTAATCTTTAAGATAAAGATTGCCTTAACTTTTATTTGTACCTTTTCTTTCAAAAAAAGTGTCAATGACAGGATAAAGATATTAGAAAACATTATAATTATATTTATTTTATAACCCCATATATCAATCTCTTTTCTAAATTACAACAATAATTTAGATGCTTCCATATTACAATAAGAAACTCATTAAATTTTTAAACAGATATATATGCTCTAATACACTACTTTCCCCGATCTATGATTACTTTAAAAATATAGTCAATACATATTCCCTGATCTAGATGCTTCAAAATAACTCAATGGTGGGAAGATTACCGGGATGAACCAATTATTACAAAGCTAGCTCTCTAATATTAAATCATACCATCGAGTAGGAATAATGTGACAAGTATATATTTTTGGACAATTAGAAAAAGTACTTAATAAAATTGTCCTTTCCTTGTGGCATATTTCTATTTTTTTTTGAATGAGCGAATATCCGCAGTGTTGTAGACAAGATTCGATCCAAATATTGAGTACCACCTTCATAAGACTTTACCAACTAAGCTATATGACATCCACGACACATCTTCTACGTACATGTATATAGAATTGCACGAACAAAACTCATATATGAGCAGCTTGTGGTGTCCGGCCAACTAGCCAACGATAACTTCTACTTCCAAATCACGATTCAAGACTGATAGATAATAAAAGGATATTCCTCTTACAGTGACTCCATTATTCTAGTAGGGCTAAAGTTTCCACTAATTAAAGATCTCAAACTGTGACTATACGAAGCTATATTAGTGCTTAAACTTCTCCAAATAATATAGGATGAAAAGAAGTAAAACTAATGGAAAAAACTGACAAAGGAGTATATTTCATATCATACTTTTGGGAATTAAAAAAAATACATTAGACATGCTAAAAAAAATTATCTTATAGTATCCCGTAAAAAAAAAAACTTATAGTAAAAGTGGATGCAAATGCAACCCTATTAGGGTTATAAAGTTTCATCATATAATACCATAGGTTATGAGAAACTTTATTGCTCCTGTTTTGGGTATGTATGTACTATACGTATGTCATACATGCACTTTGTTCGTTTATTTTGAGGATCAGAAATAATCATATGGCAGGGTCACAATATTAGCCTCCATGCACTTGTTTGAACCCTTTATTTTTCCTAAGATTATTGTTTGTTATTATTGTTACTTGCTCGACTTTAACAATGAAATAAATATGATAATTATTGATTATAATGAGTAGTCATTTGTCAAGTTGACGTGATGAAAACATTTTGGATGATCCCACAAAATAGAAGAATAATGGCTAAAAATAGGTATGAAGTTGAAAAAACCAGGTGAGAAAAAATGGTGTATATATTTGATATTAAGTGCAAGATTGTAAAGAAGAAAAAATAACTAAAATGGGAAAGAAAGAGGTATAATTCTAGTTAACATCCATCAAATGTACGTAATTGGGTTCATATGATTGTTCGATCGCTAAGTTGTCATGTAAATGATGATGATGGTGAAGAGATTCTTTGATGGAGTTGTCTCTTCAAGTACCAGCTTTACTCTCTTATATCTTGTTCAATCAATTCTGCTGAATGACAGGAGAGGAGAGTGAGTGAGGCCATTAAAGACAATGAGTATATAAAAGTCAAATCAAATCATAACATGAAATTTTTTTCTTTGTGGAAATGAAATTATTTGCTAGGTTTAATTTAACCATATCCTCCCTTTGTGCTTAAAAGAACATGTTTTCCATATGATATTCATTAGGAATTGTATTCTTCTTTGGATACTCATTTGGGATCTCGTTATCTCAGGATCGGGTCAAATTCCAAAAATAGTTGGGTCAAATGGGGTCGAGGCAAGTTAATTTAAGTAACTGTAATATCGAATTTTGGGTTAACCTAAGTCAAATTAGTTGGATATTTGGATAATCGAGCTTCGACTTATTTCAAAATACAAATCATATTAGGTCAACTTGATTCAAATGGTAATTCTCTATATGTTCCGTTTCCAATTATTTTAAGCCGTAAATTGCACTATTATCAAAGCCCATATGATAATAAGAATTCAACTAATATCTTATTATTGCCAACTACAATTTCACATTAATTTAAACGTAATAAAAGCTACTTGTATTAGATTACATATATATAAGGTTCGTTCTTTTGACATTTACTTCATTTACATAAATTCACTTGAACTTCTTAATCTTAAACTTACCTTAGTTGTGGAGCTATCCCTTCCATTATTATATTTTACTTATTCGAGTTTATTAGTGTTTTAAATTAAGGTCTTGGTCTTTTGGGGACAGTTTCATTTCAATTCAACTCATTTCAGTTCAATTTCGTTCAATCCAGCTACATTCTTCTCACACTTTTAGTTCAATTCGTCCCCGTTTAGTTCAATTCAGTTCCGTATAGTTTAATTCAACTTGTTTTAGTTCAGTTCAGTTCAGTTCAACTCAAAAGAACAGAGCCAAAATTTCTCTGTTGAATGGAATTAGGCCTTGTTCTTTTGTACTTATTTTCAGTTCAGTTTCACTTCAATTGAGTTCAGTTCAATTCAGTTAATTACTCTCAACAGTTCAGTTTCTCTCAGTTTAGTGCAATTCAGTTTCAGTTCAGTTCAGTTTCACTTCAATTGAGTTCAATTCAATTCAGTTAATTAATCTCAACAGTTCAGTTTCTCTCAATTTAGTTCAATTAAATTTCAATTCAATTCAGTTTCTCTCAGTTCAAAACAACGGGCCTTTAACTTAATTATTTGAACTTATTTTTTCTTAAATAAGTGAACATACAATGGGTAAAATGGAGTCTATAATGCAATAATTAGGTTACTCTTTCAAGAAAAAGAAGAAGAAAAAAACATAGTCTTGTTGTTGGTATAGAGAAAATGGGGCTATAAATCGGGCATGGTGGCAGGGTTTGGGGCCCAAAAAGGAGCAAAAAATGGCAAAAGAGCAAGTGGGAAACTTGGGCACGAGAATCCCGCAATCTACGGTCAATCTGATGGGACGTTGGGTTTTGATTTGACGTTTCTGCCCTTGACCCCACCTGACCCCACTTCCTGGGTCCCACCAACCGTGCGGAGCCCCTCCATTACCCACGTGCATTCCTGTCATACATGTCGGCTACAGTCTCACTCTTTTTCCTTTTTTTTTTTTTTATTTGTCATTATTCGACGTAGCGTCTGTTCAAAAGGTCTGTTCTGTTCATCTTATTTTCATTCCTTATAAGAACTAATAAAATCTTATAAGTATTAATAAGTTCAATTTAGCAAAATAATATACTATGTTAAGTTCAGATAAGGTTTTATGAAGACTAATAAAGTCTAATTAAATTAGATAAATTAAGTTATACAAAATTGATGTTGAAAAGAAGGGATATATATATCTTTAAATTTGACTTGGAGTAAAGGAAAGGATGTGTTTCTTTCACCTTCTATAATACTTATAACCTAAACTCAAATAAGTTAAAGAAATGTAAAATTTATTCGAGTTTATTAGTCTTTTAACAAGATATTATAGCCTTATTACGTATTACATAAGAGCAAGTCTCACATGAAGTTAAGAAATGTAAGATTTTCAATAAGTTTAGATGAATTTGAATAAGTTGCAAGGCCAATAAATTTAATTACATTTCAAAAATAATATATTCTCAAGATTTAGGTAAATAAGCGAATGGATAGGATACGAATATAAGTGAATTTAATAAGATTATTAGTTTTAGGATTATTTTGTTAAAAAATATACAAAGAATGAATTAAAGGACGGAGGACCCTTCTCTCAAGGGATATTATTTGACTATTTCAAATAATAAGAGAAATAAAACAAATTTTAATTAGAGTCAGCATCGATATTTGTTGCGATGCTTATTATAGTTCACCAAATTTAGAAGTTTTGGTGTGACTTAAGGGTCTGTTATGTTTAACTTATTTTGTCTTATCTTATCTTATCTTATCTTATCTTTATCTTATGATATCTTATAAAATCTTATCTGATCTTATCTTATATTATAAGATAATTTATTGAGTGTGTCTAACATCTTATCTTATCTTATCTTATCTGATCTGATCTTATCTTATCTGATCTTATAAATTCTTATATAAGTTAAAATAATTTGAACAGAACGCATCTTTAATTAGCTTCCCTTTAAACGTGAGTAAAGGAGATTGAGCTGAAAAATGAAGATTATGTGGCATAAACATTGTCAATTATGTATTGGATACTCTAAAAAGATGTTGATTATCACAAGGTTATCACTTTTGAGTTTTGATTAGATACTCCCATCTTTTGAGACATAAGAATGTAATTATAAAGTGCAAACGTTTCAGCAATTGCGAGGTGGACTATGGACAAGCCAATTACGTTTCAGCATGAATAGTCTTTTCCAAATGATAAATAAGAAATCCACCAGCAGTCTTCGACAAAATTTGGTAGCGCAACCACCAAAATTAATTTTGATTGTACCCTAAGAATGCCCAGTGGAATATGATAATCATGTGTTGCTTCCTGCCAGGGTCAAATGGAAACAAAAAAGACCTTACATTCCAAATTACTCTTGAATTACACCTTCTGTTAAATATTAAGATTTAAGAATGTGTTGTGTTTGATTTAATGCAGAACAATAGTCAACAATAAAATATAAGGGAGAAAGTGATGAAGAAGATGAACAAAAGACACAAGGATTTACGGGGTTCGGTCAATGTGACTTAGTCCACAGGTGAGGGATTAAGGAGCTTTTCTATAATCTTCAATGGAGAAACTTAGAAGATTGCAAGGAGTCTTACAAAAGGCTTAGAGATTTTAACCACCTAATAAGGTCCTTTTATAGGACACATTGAACCCTAATGACCTCAAGAAAACCATAAATTAATACGAGCAATAGCTGTCAATTAATTTAGGAAATATCTCAAAAATGGAAAAATTACCAAAAATTGCGAAAACTGAAATCACTGTTCATGCCCGCCCGGGCACTAGTCAAGCCCGTTTGGGTAACACACCAAAACCGAGGATGTAATTGTGGAATATGAGCCACCCGTCCGGGCCCACTACATAGCCAACCCTGGAGATCCCAAATCTTTTTTTTGTCGATTTCAAAGGCAACACTTACACCTTCATTACGGAAATCGCTAACTAATACACCCTTCGTCCCTTAAAGTTGAATTTACCTCCATTCTCTTTTGGTAACTTTTATTTAAGAGTTGTACTAAATTAGTAATTAGTAATTAGTTTTGTATTTTTTTTGTACGAGGTAGAAGAAAATGTAAAGAGAAATAGCGGGGACATATCACCTTAAAAATAAATAGATTCTTTTAGGGAAAAACCAATAAGAAAAGTGGATCAATTTTTTAGGAACGAAAGGGTAGTATAAGAGTAATCTAGAGCTTGTCTAGGCATCTCATCGTGAGAGGTCATTTTGGCCTCTCACTGGGACACGCTTGACATTTCGCGCAAAAAGACAAAAACACAGACTCTGAACTTTGGTACCAACTTATACCAAAGTTCAGTAAAATTGGTAGGGGTGTAAGTTCGGTTTTTTTTTTGGTTTTAGGTCAAAACCAAAACAAACCGAAATAAATTCGATTTTGAAATTTCCAATCCAAATCCAAACCGGAATTCGACCCAATCCAAACCAAACCGAATTTTTTTAATATTTCAAAATCCAAACCAAACTAATTAAACCAAACCAAGTCTTTTGCTTATTATGCTTCATGTCATGGAACTGATAAAATACATGCGGTGTGGAGTGAGAATGATCCTCCCTCAAATAGTTTAAAAGAATATATCAACAACATTGTTTCGTCATTTTCAAAAAACAGCGCATAAACCCAAATTGAAGTTTGATGTGAATGAAAAGGATAATCTGAACAATAGATTCAAATCAATTGAGAACCTGAGGACTGATTTTCGAGCATAAGTTGTCCATAATTGTAAAAAATTATCAATTATCTAACCTTCAAATGACGAAATAATGAAAAAATTTGTAAAATACCTGATCTAAGGGATTTTCTTGACCTTCTTTAAACGCGAGAGAAGAGAGAAAAATATCTGCTTCGTCGACAACTCGTGACTCGACCTTCATCGACCATTGCTGCTGGACCGGAGACGAGAAGTTGAACGACATGCAGCGTGCTAGGAGTGAGTGAGTGACTGATACGCATTTAGGAGAGAGAGAATAGACGGCGTGCTAGTCTGCTAGAGGAGCCCGTCTGAGTTAGTCTTAGGATTAGGTTGTGGGCTGGGCTTAGAGTGACAAACCGTGTTGAATATTAACTCTTATTTATGTATACTCTATTTGTATATTACGGTTTTTTTTTTGTTTTTTCGGTTTTCCAAAATCAAAACCGAACCAAACCGAAAAACAGAATATAATGTTTTTTTAGTCCAAACAAAACCGATTTCTAAAAAAAATAAAAACCAAATTTCTAATTCGGTTTGGTTTCGTTTGGTTTGGTTTTCGGTTTATAACCAAATAACTTACACCCCTAAAAATTGGTACCAATACCAAAATAACTCTTATTTTGGTACCTAGTGTAAGTTAACTTTGCGGGCAGACACTTTGAGAGTAGGGGGGATGGTAAGGGAAACCATCTCCCAAAGTTCCCCTAGCGGGGAATGATCCCCCAACCTTGAGTTTGGAAGGTTATTTCCTTACCACTAGGCCAAACTTAACTTGGTGGTAGAAGTATACATGCGAGAAGGAAAATTGAACATGTTACCTATTGGGTTAGAGGCAGCATGAAGACCAACGGAGACAACTGACAAGGATGCCTGCGACAATGCTTTTTATGATTTTGTGACTCATATCACTATTCATTAGAACATTTCTAATATTTCTCACTTTCATGTGGGTTAGGCTATGTCCACCTTAATTGATTTTATCTGAAATTAGATTATCTAAACTTATTTAAACTTATTTTGTCTGAAATCAACTTATTTTTGTCTAAAATCAACTTTTTTTTTAATCTAAAATTGACTTATTTGTGTTCTAAGTTGTCTGAATCTACTTATTTGTCTGAATTTATCAATTGAAATCTGAATTCATCGAAATTTATTTGAACTTGTTTTGTCTAATATAAGTCAAAGTAAGTTAGAAATACTTCTACTATCATGTGTTAGTAATACTTTTTAAGAGTTCACTTAGGTATTGTTTAATTCATAGACCATAATATTATACTTATTCATCTGTTTTTTTCTATTGTAACAATATGCCGGGTTTGGGTACGGTTTTAAAGAAGTGAAAAAGATGACTAGTTTAGCATTAAGAGTACCTCTACAGTAAGAGATAAATAAATACTTAAAAAAGTAAAAGCAACTTTATTAAACAAAGTGAGTAATTAATTAATGATGATCATAGTACAATAAAGTAAGGATAAAATTGCCAGCTAAGATTGGTTATTTACACCAAAAGGGGAATTATCTTATTAGATATAAGACTATCCAAAATAGTAATTATTACAATAGAAAAAAATGGAGGTACTGAGGTACTCCCTCCGTCTTTTTTTAGTTGCTACATTTTGCCATTTAGAGGTGTCTCTTTTTAGTTGCTACATATCTACATACTTCTATAAATGATAAAAAAGACCCACCCACTTCCCATTAATAAACCCTATTAATAAACCCAACCCTCACCTAACCCTATTTACCCCCCAACCCCCCTTTTAAATGACCCAACCCCCACATAAGCCGTATTAAATCTCCCTCCAAAACCCTAATGACCCAGCCCCAACTGATCTCTCTCTTTCTCTAACGGTTCTTCTTACTCTCTGGCTATCACTTTTCTCTCTCTTGTTCTTCCTAAAATTGTCAAATCTAGGGTTTTTTACTTCTAATCTCTTAAAAAGAACCTAGATTAATTAATTATCCTTGTGTTCTTGCGAATATTGTGAAACCAATTTTTTTGGTTTTTTGAGCTCCTTTCAACTTTGAGTCCCCTGTTCTTGTTGCGTTACCATGGATGATTTAACCCCGAATTCAAAGAAAAGGCTGTTTGAGTTGCTTGATGAGTTTGATTGTGAAGCAAATAAAGTTAGGGTTGCAAAAAAGAAGTTGGATGTGAGTAATTTTTTTGGTCTTGTGGTGCGCCTGCAATTAAACCACCAGATCTGGTGGTTTTTCGCCCAAAAACGGAAGAAAAGTGCGAAAATTTTGAAGATCCCCCTCCTGAAGGGTTCGAACATGGCGATCTTATCTCATGTGGTTCAAAAACCATCAAGAAATAGTTTTTGAACGTCCCCAATAATTTTTTGCGGGAGATCGGTCCACTCCTTAACTTAATCTTCGTTTTTATTTTCTTTTTTACCATTTTTTGTCTGAATTAATTACCTGTGGGATTGCGTTTGGAAGCATGATATTTGTTTGCGTTTAGTTTGCATGTCTAGGGTTTTGATTTAACTTAATTTATTTCATGTTTACGGTTTGATTTTTTGTTCATTTTTTGTGATTTCTGTTGATTTATGATTACTACTGTTGATATTTGTTGATTTATGTTGATCGATTATGATTTTTGCTGATTTATGTACATTTGTGATGATTTTTTTAATATTTGATGATTTATGTTGATCTCTGTTGATTTATATTGGTTTCTGATGATTTTTGTTCGTATTTCATAATTTATGTTCATATTTGATGATTTCTCTTGATTAATGTTGATTTATGTTGATTTGTGATGATTTTTGTTCATATTTGATGAGTTATGTTGACTTATGTTCGTATTTCATGATTTATGTTCAAATTTGATGATTTTTGTTCATATTAGTTGGACTGATTTTTGTTCTATTTTGTTGAGTTTGAGTGAATTTTGTTCATTTTTGTTGATTTGAACTGATTTTTGTTGTGTTTTGTTGAGTTGGACTGATTTTTGTTCATTTTTGTTAATTTGGACTGATTTTTGTTCTGTTTTGTTGATTTGGACTGATTTTTGTTCATATTTTTTTTCACTTGGACTTACTTTTGTTCATATTTGTTGACTTGGAGTGATTTTTGTTCATATTTTGTAACTTGGACTTGGTTATATTCATATTTGATGATTTTTTTTCATATTTGTTGATTTGGACTGATTTTTGTTCAGTTTTGTTTAGTTGGACTGATTTTTGTTCATTTTTGTTGATTTGGAATGATTTTTGTTGTGTTTTGTTGATTTGGACTGATTTTTGTTCATATTTTTTAACTGGGACTTACTTTTGTTCATATTTGTTGACTTGGAGTGATTTTGTTCTATATTTTTTAACTTGGACTTGCTTTTGTTCATATTTCATGATTTATGTTCATATTTGTTGATTTGGACTGATTTTTGTTCTGTTTTGTTGAGTTGGACTGATTGTTGTTCATTTTTGTTGATTTGGACTGATTTTTGTTGTGTTTTGTTGATTTGGACTGATTTTAGTTCATAGTTTTTAACTTGGACTTACTTTTGTTCATATTTGTTGACTTGGAGTGATTTTTGTTCATATTTTTTTAACTTGGACTTGCTTTTGTTCATATTTCATGATTCATGTTCATATTTGTTGATTTGGACTGATTTTTGTTCTGTTTTGTTGAGTTGGACTGATTTTTGTTCATTTATGTTGATTTGGACTGATTTTTGTTCATATTTTTTAACTTGGACTTACTTTTGTTCATATTGCACTTATTCGCGTGGTTTTGTGGTTATTGTGGTTTTGGAGGGAGATATAAAATGGCTTTGTTCTGTATCTGTTTGTTATGTGTGTGTGTGTGTGTGTAGACCTCAATGATGATAAGGGTTTTACATCCAATAACTACAATTCAAAATGCAATTATTCAGTTTTTTCAATGACTAGGATTGAGTATGACTAACTGTTGAGGCATTTGAGTGCCATTTGTTGTTGAGTATTTGCTTTGTCCAAAGTTATGAAGTGAATAATTTTTACATGAGAGGGTTAATCTAATTCTCAATGATGAATGAGGTCTCCCGATTCTTATATTGGACAGAGTTAACTTGACCCTTATGACCTCTTATTGCCACCAGTTTTTTGTGCTCTCCTTATCTTTGCTTGAACTTGTGTGAATGCTTGTGATAAGTATGATGGATGAGTGGGGATTCCCCGAGAGAATTAGGGTCCCTTTTTTTGTTTTTTGGACCTCTCATACTTAAGTATGAGTGAGAAAAAGAGAAATCTTATTTTATTTGTAACACTTGGTTGTTGCCTATTCAATGTGATTTTCTCTTTTTTTTCATTCATTCTTTTGTGTTGCCCTGTTTTCAATGGGTATGACTTCGTCTTTATTTTGTTGCTACATATGCTTTATGTTGATTTTACTTATGAGTGAAAAGATTAGAAAATCTGTTTCTATGTACCAACTTATGTTGAATTAACTTATGTTGACTTATGTTTCTATGTACCAACTTATGTTGAATTAACTTATGAGTGAAAAGATTAGGAAATCTGTTTCTATATGCAACTTATGTTATTGCATTTGTAATTGATTTCCTTTTTTTTCACTCATATGTAAAAGTGATCTTCATTTGTTTCCTTATTGTTTGCTTATAATATAAAACCGGTGTACATGTGGATAATATAAAACTCATATGTAAAGTGATTTTCATGTGGATAATATAAAACTAACATACAAAATATATTCATTTACACTTTCAAAAAGTATAACCTACATATAGTTGTGGTTACTTACAAAAAAGTTTGATTCTGTACTTTAAATCCCCAAAAAAGTGGATGATTTGTTATGCTTCAAACCATTCCTATGCCATCATCTGAATCTGATTCTCCACTTGTTACTTGGTTAGCTACCTCCTCCTCTAGTTCATGTAGATGCCCTTCCTCTGCCCACTGTTTGCTTTCTTGATATATTTGAGGACTTAGTGTAATTGTTGTTGGTATTGCACCTCTCTTTTCTAGTGACTGCTTGCCCATATGAAGTATGTGATAGTTGTTGTTCCCCCTCACAATGAGAGTCTCCTTCATGCATTGTTGTAGTGTCAACCAAATGTGATTACATAGCTTTGGGTCATACTTGTCATATGCCTTATTCACTGCCTTCACTAACTGTTTTACACTCCTTGGTGCAATTTTATCTTTAAGTGTTTGAATGGCATTGAAAAAACCTAGATCAAGCACATTCATATCAGGAGACTGTGCTGGTTGATTAATCAATCTGATATCAAATCCCTCCTTTGTTGCCTCTTGCATGAATTCAGGGTCATCCCCCCTATGCGTGGTCTTGCATTATCTTGGACTATCCATATTTGCTTGCATCTTAATGCTGACCATTTCTCTCTAATTGCTGGCAGTATGTGTTTGATCAGTTTTTTCCTTATGACATCTTTTGTGATGCTAAGTAATGGTTTAGTTTCTACTACGCCTGCATCTCTGTTTTGACTCCACCTCTTTGCTGCCACATCTTCTATGAATTGGAAGATGTCTATCTTCCCATAAAAAATGACTTCACCATTCACTGTTATAATTGGTCTTGCTAGTGCACCCATGAACATGATTTTAATAATGAACCTCTTTGATCTGCACCTTCTATGTGGCTCTATTTCACCCGGGGAAAGGTAGTATCTGATACTTACCTTGCTCATACAAAACCATTTCTCATCCACATGCACAACATTGTACATGTTGCTGAATCTTGGTATTGTATAAACTGTGGATGATATGATGTTGTTCAAGCACCAAAAGACCTTAGCAAGCTTATGGGCTGGGGTGAGATGGGGTTTTATAGCATTTGTGTGTTTTCTAACTAAACCCCTTTTAACCAACCTGTGTAATGTTGATCTGTGCATGCCTAGAGCCATAGCAGTAGCCCTTACACTTGTCCTCTTCCTTAATGGAATAGCCATTAACTGTGTTGGATCCAACTGAATCCTTTTTCTTCCAACTCTGCCTATCCTCTTGTTATTGACATCAATGTTTGAATTGTTGTGGATTTATTGTTCAACACTTTTCCATATTCTTTGGACTGTCTACCTTGATGTGTTGAAATCTGATGCAATCCTCTTCAATGTTCCACGTGGTAACTTGTAGCCATGTTCATTTCTTTACACATGTTGTTGTAACTTGTCAGCCACATTACCTCTCATTGAATTGTTCATAGCATGGCCCTTTCTCTTTTGTGCAACTTCTGGTTGTTGTTCTTGTTGCTCATCTTCTGATGATAAATCTGTCCATTGAAACTCCATGCCTACGTCTGAAGCATCACTTAACCATTCTTGTACTAATTCTTCATCTTCATTCACTTGCATTTCATTGAAGATGTTTTCTTCATCTTGGAATTCATCAAGTGGAAGAGAATTGAGATCTAAGACCTCTGTATTTGGAATTGGAACGTTAAGATCAATTGTGGACTGAACTTGCTCTCTTGGTTGAGCAATTGATGTTGAAGTTGTGGAAGATTTATCAGTAGAACTGTTTAGGGGAGCCATAGCATATTAGCATTGTTATGGATGCCAGACATGTTCATGCTGAGAACTTGTCCACAACTTATTCAATGAAAACTACAAAAAACAGGTATACTAAATCACTCAATGAAGTTGAGCTCTAACCCCAAACCCCCCTCCCATTGAAATGGCTGATGTTGTTTTTTTCTACTTGATGAAGTTGGGTTGATGAAGAAAAGGAAGAAATGTGAAATGAGGCATCTGATCTGGTGTTGTTGTGCTTATATACTTGCTGCCATGTTGACTTATGTAAATTTTGGGGCGAAAATTTGAATTCCCCTATTTGACATTCAATTTTAGTTTGGCTCATTTTTTTGGCGGAAAATTTCAACCCCTGCTGTAATTTTTTTTCAGTTGACTGAGATGAATTTTTTAGAGGGAAATTTTTAATCCCTGTTGGTACTTGCTGTAATTTGGTTCTGTAAATTTTTTGGAGGAAAAGCTAAATCCCTGTTGAAATGATAAATGAATTGATTTTTGTTTGCGTGCAAAAGTGAAAGTGGTCCTCTTTAATTCCCTTCAAAAAACGGCCAGTTTTTAAAGCTAGTGGGCCAAGTCCCTTTTTCTTACCAAAATTACTGACTTAATTAACCTTACTTGCTTTATGTTAATACTTCTTTTGCACAGTGGGCCACCACTCATTCCTTGGTCATTGTGAAAAAACATACTTTCTCTGTTCCATAATAAGTGAAACATAGGGATTGGACACAAGATTTAATTAACATCACTTTCAAAAGCCAAAAAGTCATAAAATACCCGGTTCATTATCAAAAGGAGGAGAGAGAAAAGCAAGCCACACAAGTTTGTGATGGGTATTCTTGTCATTTTGTTACTTTCTTTTTTTTCCATTTAAGGTATGTTTTACTTATTTTGAAACGTTCTAAAATTGTAAGTGTTTCACTTATTATGGAACGGAGGAAGTATGTTGCAACAAAAAAAATACAGAGGGAGTAGTAAACTATGCCGTAGGGCGTAGGCCTGTATATGGTAGAAATAAAAAGTGAAAAGTAAACAAGAGGTAACAGAATTTGTGAAATTTGAGCATCTTAAACTCTTAATAATAGGCAGTCAAATACGTCAAACTTTTACCGATGATCGTGGGTCCCACACAATTGCCTTCTTTAGGCAGTCGGGTTGGACTTTTCTTCGTACGGAAGCGCAATAGTCCATTATTAGATATCATAGATATCATCATAAATTAAATAATCTGTATTGGTGTGGAAGATTAGAATTAAGAATAGTGTTGTGTTGTGTGTAAGTTTAGATTTATTCCCATAGGCCACAGTTCCAAGTTGATATCGTGCCATCTATTTTTAGGACAAAACATAGTTAGGACTTGGGAGTATATTGATTTTCTATTTTTTATACGTACTCCGTTCTGTTTTAAATAAAATATTGGGTGAAATAACACTATTTATTGATCAATTTTGACTCTAATTTATCGCCATTATATAAAAAAAAAACATAGTCAAGTGAGATCTTATTAGATTTGTCTCGATGCATACTATCAAATTATAATTTTTTTATATTTTTTTATGTGTGCACAACTAAAGATATTAATGATTAAAGAAGCGCGTTGGGTTACGTGAAAAAGCAAACGTTTCATTTAAAACAGAACGAAAGAAGTATATAAATTTGTATGTTTGGTAAATGATTTTTAGGTAGTTCTTCCATCGATTTTTGGCTTATTATTTTGACCAAGTAACTAGAAAAAAGAATATTTAAAACTTTATTCTCTCGATCAGCAACCTTGTTCTTCTCCCCTTTTCCCTCTTCATCAGTTAGGGGCTGCCATGAATGAAATCATCCATAAATAGCCCATTTTCGTTTTTGTTTTCAGTTTCTACTTTGTTCTCTTGATTTTTTTGAATAAGTTAGTCTCTCTTTATGAGAGTTTCTCGTGCCCTACTGTGTGAAGTTTAGTCTTTTCTGTTGCGGAGGTCTTGTTCTCCAGTATTATGGGAGTTGTTAGTCTAGTCTTTTTGTTTGTAGGTATGAGAAATTATTCTCATTGGTTGAAGTTCAAGACTATTAACATGAACGTATTAGAAGCTCGGATGCGGACAACATGATTAGATCAATAATGGTCTTCTCCAAACTATGTCAAAATTATAGACGGTTCCATTAAATGCGGCTTGAGACAGAAAATACAAGAGGCCTGTACCACAATACTCGATCTGGTCATAGTAGTTTAATCGAAAACGAAGTTGATTTGATCTTGTTTGATTGTATTTTTCAATATCCATTGTAGATACTGTTTGACCTTCAATTAGTGAAATTTATCATTATTAACTAGAAAAAAGTATTTGTTAAATGACTTTTTGGGTTACCAAAAGACTAATTTAAATACTTTTCAATTGACATTCGACTTTACATTTACTTTGCACTAAACCGTTAATTTTGACAGATGATTTTATCAAATTCTTTTATGAACAACTGGAGTAATAGTCAAATACCTCTCAATTTTTTTTGTCAAACCAGCTAATAAAAGTGTAAAATAGCACACAACCAATTATTAAATGCCCAAAAGCATAATACTCCTAAATCCTAAAAAAAACCTACAAAGTATGGTTAGACAATAAATCTGTGAAATATCCCCATAATAGGAGTAAAAAGTACTAAGAGAATTATGTTAGGAAATATTGCACTTCTTGACAAATTATGATGATCCGAGAGGAGTATCAAACCATTAATGAGTACTACTACTACTATGTTGGTCAGCAAGACAAGTCATGTCATATCAAATTGTCATTTATGGGGTTGTGAGGTGAGGTCACTGCGATCCATTGGTTCCTTGGCACTTGCATTGCGTACTCCTACATTTTCATTTTCTTATTTTTCGCTTCTTTTTCTTTTGTGTATTTTTGTACAAAATAATTATTTGCAGTACTTTCGCATGACTATAATTAGGTTTTTGTTATCCTCTATCCTATTTTATTTTGAATCAGATGAAAGAAGACAAAAAGAAAAAGTATGACTACAAAAAAAGGAGTCATAAATATATATTTTCTCTTTTTTATCATTCCCTTTTAGTCTAGTTTTGACATGACCTAAAAGCTAAGGCTAAGATATAAAAAGTTTAGGAGGGGGTACCGGGTATGGTATCATAATTAGCTAGGGTGATTAAAGCTTTACATTGATCATGCAAGCTAAGTATTTTAGTATATATATATAAAGTACAAGTTTATTGAGAGTTGAATCTTAAGTCCCATATTTTGTATACCACTTGTGTGTAGGGATGATAATGGTTCGGATCTGGGTTGGATCCATCTAAATCCAGACCCGTTTATTTTTTACAGACCCAGACCCGTTTATTTTTTACAGACCCAGACCCGTTGGGTTTAGATTTTTCAGACATAGACCCAGATTCGCTAGGTCTAGCGGGTCCATGAGTCCTAAATGGATCCTTCTTATTTTTTGGTTTTCATTATTTTTTTGAATTTATGTAATTAATTTTTTATGCACTAATAAATATATAGAAACTGCATCCATGGGTAGCACTATCTAAACAAAATTTTAAAAAATAACTCATAAAATCTTAAAATGTTACAATTTACAAAGTATTAGATAAGAGTCACAACACTAAAGAGTTCACAAAATAGAAACTCATAAAACCTTAGAGTTTAGGTAAAAAAAATTTAATATGTAAATGGGTATGGATTGGGTCTAGCATATGCGGACCCGGATCCAGAATCGACCCATGCTCTCTGGGATCCGGACCTGTTAGGTCTAAAAAGCCTGGACCCAAACCCTTATAAATGGGTCGGGTTCGGGTCGGGTCTATGACCCATTGCCATCTCTACTCGTGTGTCATTATTTTATGTTTTCAAAATTTAATTATAAAGTTGTGGTCTATCATAAAAATAAAAATCAATAAGATTTAGTGGTACACAAAAAGTGGGACAAAAAATTCTGAATAATCATTAACTTTCTCTAGCCTATAATAAATGCATCAATTTTAACTTTTATTCTTTTGGCGTACAAATATGACGAGTAACTAATAATATCTTTAATTAATTTTTAAACAAAATTATTAAAAAAATTGATATTTTTGAAAATGATACAACAATATATCACCGGATTAATCTTTTATTACTTGTTAATGAAAAACTTGAATAAAGTTAGTATACAAAAAGTGCAATAATTAATTACATTTATTTCAAGGAGATCAGAGTGTGTACAAATTTATAGTTAACTCATTTTTTCCATGCCATAACTTATTTTCACTTGACCAAATAAATTTGTTATAACTTTTATAATTGGAATAATATGGTAATAATACCAGTATGCAACATATATAATCAATCTCACAAGCACATGCGACAAACCTTATATGTACCCACATAACAATACACAATTAATGGGTTTGCTTCGTTCGTCTTATTTTCAGCCCTTATTAGAAAAAACAGGTGCAAACAAGGTCTTATAAGGACTAATAATGTCCAATAAGTTCAAATAAGTTCAGTTTAACAAAAATAAGCAAAAATAAGGTATAACACTCTCACAAAATATGTTCAAATAACGTCTAATAAGAACTAATAAGTTCAAATAAGTTATTCATCTAATATCCAACAAAGATCTAAAATAGCCTCCCTCCTCTCTCTTTCTCTCTCAAACCCTATCCTCCCCTACCCCTTCTTCATCAGTAGGGGCTACCATGGATGATTTCATCCATGGTATGCCCCTTTTCCCCTTTTATTTTCAGTTTTTAATTCATTTTCTTGTTTTGTTTAATAAATTAGTCTCTCTTTATGAGATATTTTCAAACCATGTTATGGGGTTTTTAGTTTATGTTTTGGAAATCTCCTTCTCCCTTATGAGAGTTGTGAGTATGTTTTTTTTTGTTTTTAGGTATGAGAATTGTTCTCATTGGTTGAAGTTCGAAAGTCAACATGAAGGTATTAGAATCTCGGATGCGGTCAACATGACGCGGTCAAGAATGTTCTTCCCAAACTACATCAGAATGATAGACTTCCTCATCAATAGCTGCTTGATTCAGCAAATTAAATACGAGGGGGCTGCGCTGTATTGCTCGATCTAGTTCATCGTAGTTCCTTCGAAGACGAATTTGATTTAGCCTTGTTTAATTGTATCTTGTTTTTCTTTAATACCTATTGTAGATGCCGTTTGACCTTTAATTAACGAATTTTTTCTTTCAAAAAAAAAAAGTTTAAATAAGTTCAATTAAATTTAGATAAATTATAATAAATTCATATACACAAAAATAAGTAGAATATATCACATCCGATCCAATCACACAATTACCATACCTTATACACTTAGATCTCATAAATGAAAATAATACTTATCTACAAAGCAACTAAACACACACAAGAGCACTCCAACTTTCTTTTCCCTACTCCCCCCCCCACATCATCAAGCACAAAAACCACACTCCTCCCCAATCTCTCCCTCTCACACCCCACCCCCAAAAAAAGCCAAAACACCCTCATAAAACAAAACCCTCAACTTACTTTTTTTTACTACAAACATATTTACTCCCCTAGCTCAAACTTCATCATATCATATCATATCTTATTTCTTATATCTTATATCTTATATCTTATCTTATACAAATAATGGACTCCCCATCAAATAACATCACCACCCTTGACCACCACCACCAAAACCACCCACAACCACCACCCACCTCTCCTTCATCAACCACTTTCTCAAGATATGTAAACCAAAAAAGAAGAGATTGGAACACTTTTGGTCAATACCTCAAAAACCACCGACCACCTCTATCTCTTAACCGTTGTAGTGGTGCCCATGTACTAGAGTTCTTACGCTACTTAGATCAATTTGGAAAAACTAAGGTTCATACTCAACTTTGTCCCTTTTACGGGCACCCAAACCCACCTGCCCCTTGCCCGTGCCCGCTTCGTCAAGCTTGGGGATCTCTTGATGCTTTGATCGGACGGTTGAGAGCTGCTTATGAAGAAAATGGTGGTAAGCCCGAGATGAACCCGTTTGGGGCCCGGGCTGTTAGGCTTTACTTAAGGGAGGTTAGAGATTCTCAGTCTAAAGCTAGAGGAATTAGCTATGAGAAGAAAAAACGTAAGAGGGTCCCACAACAAGTTAATAGTAGTAATAATAATAATAATAATAATAATAATAATACTACTACAAGTTAGTTTAATTTAACTATGTTATCTATAAGATGTTTATTAATCATCATCATCATAAATCATATATCTTGATATTATATTATATGGTGAGATATTTAGTTAGTAGGAGTATTAATTACTATGATTATGTTTTGTGTAATTTTATGTTGTGTTTTTAGGAGTGTTAATTAGTTTATATTTTATAACTAGTGCTACTACTTCTTTAGTTCTTTCTCATATAAAGTTAATTTGCTAACTTATTCTTATTTTATGGCTTGCAATATATTGTTGATTTCTGATTAGGGTTAGGTTATAACTAATGAATGGACATATATGGAGTTATTTGAATTATGTATGCTTGGTTTATGGAAAATGTTGCTTAGGTCTTCAACTATGTATTTGTGTTTTTTATTAGTAATTCTTTTTCTCTATGTTTTGGGGAGGATCTTTGTTTATGGAATAGGAAATTAGAGTTTTTGTTGTGAGAATTATACAATTTTTAATATATACTTGGTTATTTTTTGCGCATGTATATTCAACTTTCTTTCTTACTCGTTTAGAGGCTTCTGAATAAGCAATAAACATAATGAGCAAATGAGTAGAATATAGTCTTAAGTCTAAAACGCGTTATTTTAATTAAATTACCTGGGTATATGCACTATGAAAATTAGGGATGACTTAAAAACTCGTTTCATTTATGAATGTACTCTTAGATCTTCCTAAATCAAAGAAGAGCTGTTACTTGATTGTTTATTATGTTACTTATATAATCAAAATTAAGAAAGTAATTAGATTAAGGCTGTTTTTTTTTGAAAAAAAATTTGTTCCTTAATATCATCACCTGGAAATACTCGAGCTAGCTCTTTTCTCATGTATGATGGCTTCATGGTAAATATAATAACAACTTGTTAAATTTGAGGGAAATTTTGAGAAATTTATGAAGGAAAACTTTACAAAAGACTGCATATGTTTGTCAGAATAAACAAAAGTGTGCATAAATATGACACTGCACATAGAGCAGCAGCAGGAGGGTAATCAGTATTTTTCTCCATTGTGCAAAAATGTTTCACTTTGACCTTTTTCCCTACATTATTGCTTTGTTTTAGTATAAATAATTCATTACTTATTCTTGTGTTTTTTTTTATGTATATTCATAGTTCAATTATATTGAGGGTGATAATTTTGTCTATGATTTATGGTTTTAAAGGAAGTTGGTAGCTATCTCCTCACTTTAGGCCCGACCATTGGCAATAATTGTCTCCGTCTTCATATCTAATTTGAATTTTAGCTATTATGAATTTTGTTTGATTATTTATCGGACTATGAGACTGCATAAGCATAACTTAATTTATTGTGATTTCGAGGATCCTAGCCATCAAAAGTTATAAGAACCACACATCCTTCCTCTTATATTGAAGTTATTTTGACCAGATTTTCACGTATCTTAAGTTATTTTATTTGAACATATATAAGGCTCAATCTTAACTTATTAGCGTATTATACATATGAATTGCAGTTGGGTTGTGTATAAACTAACTATTTTGACTTTGTTGACCAAATATCGAACTTAACTATTTAAATTTAGCTTGTTAGTTTCCAACTTAACTTATTTGAAGTTATTTTTACTAAATAAGTGAGATTAGGAGATGGGAATAGAGCCAGCAAATGGTTTGATTAATTAAGATCTTATCAAGCTAAGTTTTTTGGGGGGTTTGTTTAATAATGTGTTGTTGCATTATTAGCAATTTCCTGGAACCTTCATTATTCTAGACTTATCAATGGTTCATCTTTTTGTTTGGTGGAGTATCATTTTTTGTCATCCATATTTATGTAAAATGAACATTCTGAGAAATGTCGGTATGATTTGAAACCTTCGGTAACGTCTAATCACATTGAAAATGTGATAGTGTGTACTGTAATCCAATGAAAGTTACTGGTGGAGTGGTGGTTATTATTAGTTACTGTCATCTTATGAGTAGTAACTAATTGGTGACGTACAAGAAATTATTAATTATTCAATTAGTTAACTAAATGGAAACAACTGAATTCCATCATGAAGTCTTTCTAATGCAATCTGGCCGACAACACTTTTATATATTTTTGGATCTGTCAAGTTGGATTTCATGATTATGTTGTGCATAAAGTGTTATATTAAAATGTGGTAATTTAGTAGTAATTCTCAAGAAATTACTTCAGCGATCGGTTTACTTTTAATTGTAAGGTGTAATTGCTTTTTCTATTGGGAGTTTGAGAATAATTATAACATTAATATTTGTAAATGGTTTCTCTTTATTTTATTTTATTTATCAACAAGTGAGTTTATCATCTCAATCGGTTTAAAGTTGCATGTAACATCATAGATTGGTTATATTTATCGAATTATGTGCGAGAATTATGTGCGAAAAGGATTAAGTTTCGATTTATTTTCAGTAGTATTTAGTTAAAAGATTTTGTTCTTGTTAGGCTTTTATCTTATTTCGAAACTTTACATTTTAGAGTTATATATATATTTTTAGGTTTCTTGTTAGTCAACCCTATAAAAGGGATCATTGTATCTTTTATTAGAAAGCTAGTTAGAGAACTGATGCAAAAAGAATATCTTTGTGAATTAATTCGAGTGTTGGGAGTGACAAAGAACCTTCGTTTTTTAATTTTACAAGTGATATAGCCAAGGGAACCAAAACTCTAATTATATTAAATAACTTGGATTGAGAGTTTGACTAGTTTATCACCCAGTTATATATCACATTATATTCTTGGGGTCCGTTCTGTTCAACTTATTTCAACTTATATAAGATTTTATAAGATAAGATAAGATAAGATAAGATGAGATAAGATAAGATAA
The DNA here is from genome assembly GCA_947646795.1 of Beta lomatogona. Lineage (NCBI taxonomy): Eukaryota > Viridiplantae > Streptophyta > Magnoliopsida > Caryophyllales > Amaranthaceae > Beta > Beta lomatogona. The sequence goes on along the minus strand of CANSNZ010000319.1, from coordinate 50,683 downwards.
ATAAGATGTTATGTTCAACTTATCTTCACTCATTTCAGAATAAAATAAGATAAGATAAGATAAGATAAGATCAGATCAGATAAGGTAAGATAAGACAAAATAAGTTGAACATAACAGACCCTAATATTCCAAATCATATAGGTATTTCAACTAGGGAGAGGTGTTAACTCGGAGTACCATCCCGAATTTTAGGACATTGCCCAGGGTTCGAGTCCTCATCCCAACAATATATTGGGGATTTCACTTGTGGTGCTCTGGGCCTTTAGGCCTGTTGTCTTCTTAGATGTTTAGCCTTGTACTCAACCTTTGAACTGGTGTGCCCTGTATACTAATAGTCTAGTAGGGGTTGATTTTCGGACCAATTATATTTGCTAATAAAAAAATAGGTGTTTCAAGTGGCCTTTTATGTCCATCAAATGTATCTCACGAGGGTTTGCCTCAGCCCCAGAAATTGTCACAAATGCGTGTTTAATATAAGTTCCAAAGAATTGTTAAAGAGAGAATAAAGCTCTACCATGTAACTAGAGATCAGAGAAACGTAATGTTTCATTCTCTTAGCTTCTTAATTCTTACATGTTGTGGCTTTGATACACAGAGTTGTTTCTTCCGTAGCTTCTTAATTTGGACAAAACTAATGTTTCACATCTACGTTGTACACGATCCATAGCTTGAGAGAGAAGAAAAGATTTTCGACTCACCACAAAATTAACATATTACTTCATCGATTCATCTATAGTTTTTTTTAATCTTACTCATTTGAAATATAATATTCACAATTTGAGAACTTTGATCATGTTAAGTGATTATGGAAGAACACAATATTGTGGGATCTTATATGATTTGTTTCAGTATGTATTTTTATAATATTTTCACAAATACTTCATTCCTTAAAATTTTTGATGAAGATACAGTTTGACTTTTGCACTATTCAATTATTCATACATTCTCATTTAACATGTGTTTGTGATTTTCAAATATAAACATGCGGGGGGAATATATTTTCAAAATATCAACTTTCTTTTTAATAATTTTTATTATTTACAGAGAATTAAATATATTAATGATTAAACTTGTGTATTGATAAGCCTGTCCTTGGTAATCGTGTCGTGTAGTTTTCATGTCAACCCGCTTAAATAAAAGGGTTGAACCCCTCCAACTAGGGGTGTGCACTTGTCCAGGACCACACCGGAAACGGAGCCGGTTGGACCGCTGGAACGAAATATGGGAATTTTTTTGGATCGGGATCGGAATTTTTCCAGACCGGTTTTGGACTTGTTGGACCGGAATTTATATTTTTGTAAAAAAAGTACTTTTGTATTTGATTTATTATAAATTAGATACATTAAAATTTAATAATTTTAATAATAATAATCCTAAAGGTAATAAATAGTAGGTTTTAACTTTCTACTTTTTAAACTTTTTTTAACATATAAACTTTTTTTTTTTACTAAAAGAAACAGAAATTCTGGTCCACCAATCCGGACCGGACCGGAAACCCGGAATTGGGATTTTCTGTGGACCGAGGACCGGAATCTTCGGTCTGGTCTGGTCCAAATTCGGTCCGACCTTGGTCTTTGCACAACCCTACCTCAAACCCTAATCTGACCTGTTTGTTGATCCGTTTACTTAAGTATGTAAAAACCTTTGACCCAAACCTGTTTATTTCGTTTTGAGTTCGGGTCTTGTTGGCGGATTTTGTATTTTTACATACTAAAGTTGAAAATTGTGTGGAATCATTTCGTGTCTTGTTAACCCGCTTACTTAAATGAGTTAAACCCTTTCAACCCTAACCTGACCCGTTTCATAAACGTGTCGTAGAAAACCCGTATACTTAAACGGGTCAACATCCTCGACCAAAACCCACTAAATATGGTCGATTTCTTGTCGAGTTGGCGGGTCGTGTCAGTTTTTGTCACCTCTATAAAGAAGTGTGTCTAGGGGTGTTCGCGGTTTGGGTTGGTGCGGTTTGGGATGTAACCCAACCCAAACCGCAAATATACGGTTTGACATTTTTCAAACCCAAACCACACCACACTTTTGCCCAAACCAACCCAAACCGAACCGCACGAAACGGTTTGGTGCGGTTTGGTTTGCGGTTTAACCATTTTTTCCTCCGCGACATTAATTTTGTAAACTAAAAGTAAAAAAATTTTGTTAATAAATACAAAGAGTCCAAATAAATGTGAAGTTAACTTCATAATTAAACATAAATAATAATTTATCAAAAGTGTCCAAGTTCTTTGCCTCAAACTTCTTTTTTCAGTTGTATACTTGTATGCCACCTTGTCGTTTTTAAAAAAAATCAAAATAGATAATTTTTTTTTAAAAAAAAAATCATATAAAATTGCGGTTTATGGTGCGGTTTCGGTTTACAAAAATTAAAACCCAACCCAAACCGCAAACCGCGGTTTGCTTGAAATCATAACCCAAACCGCAATTTTGAAACCGTAAACCAACCCAAACCGCGAAAAAGCGGTTTGGGTTGCGGTTTGGTGCGGTCCAGACTGCACTCTGAACAGCCCTAAGTGTGTCTCTTATCTAGAAACAAAGGAACTACCTAACTAAAAAAAATAAAAGGTCAATTATGTATATTGAAGATCGTTATTTAATTAACTCATTGTCATTATCGTTGATTATGAAGTGATGATTCTTTTGTAGAAATTTTTTTCAACGAGATAGGAAATAATTGCAAGTGGGTGATGGTCTTGTCTCTTCAGATAGCATTTTCGTTTATTTGTTTGAAGTTAAAGATCGAATCTATTTGAAAGACAAACTAAGGTGTATGCCAAAAAGTATGGTAAAGCAATGCTCGAAAGTAAGTGTTGTTGCATCCCGATGTCAATGTGAATATCAAAATTTGTGGTCATCATTGATCGGAGCAGATTCTATGAGTAATAATAAACCGAATGAGATGATTGAAGAAACAAGAAAGAAGAAAGAAAAAAGAAAAAGGTTCAATAGATGTCAAAAGTTACATAATTTTGCAGAAATATAATACTAGTATACATTTTGATAGCATATATATGGTAATTTTAACATGACACATTTAGACACGATTTTGAGACTTTACTATAAAATGGATATTTTACTCCATTTGGACTCCGTATGGGATTTTGTATTTTTGCCTATAAGTGGATATTTTCTCCCCCTTCCACTTTGGAGCTCTTGATTTTCTAGGAGGATATTGTTTACATGAAAACTCAAAGCATGGATTATGCACAAAGGTGTACAGTGCTCCTTATCTCTATTCTATATGTTAACTCTTGAGCACTTTGGTGTCCACTTGAATTGCCCAAATTACCCCCACAACAAAACAAAATTACAAAATCTACCAAAATTTAAATTTAAAAGAGAAGAGCAAAAAAAAAAAAAAAAAAGAAACTGCACGGCAGTTTGCAGTTGCACCAGTTAACCATTAAAAAAACTTGAAACCACAATAGTTTATCTACTCCTCTTCTTCCTCTTGAAACCACGCATAACTCCATGACAGTTATTCTCCCTCATGCTCTCATCTTCTCCCTTACCTGCAAACCACAATAAAACAACCATATGGAGTTCTCGCCACCGGCGAACTTGTGCTAGCGCATCGCATAGGAGACTGGAACTTGGGAGTCCGGGGGATGAAAGTGAAGGACGACGAAACTGATGATTGTTTGAGGCTCTGACTATTCGCTTCAACAGTACCATATGGGTTGAATGATAAGGATTGGTGTACGTTTTTATCTCACAACTATAACTGTCTCTTTCTCTCTCTCTTATTGTTTACAAAGTTCAATTTAGTGCTATTTTTTTTTATTTTAATTACTACAAGATATATGTGAATTTGTGTTTGTGATAGTAATTCTTTGCGCCATAGTTCAAGAAGTTTGGCTGAGTTAATTTAACGTTATCTAGGTGTGGCAACAGTAGATTTGTTTTAAAGAATTGTCTTAGTTATCTCTAGGTTTTGTTCAATTTGTAGTTGGGGCAAAAAGGTATTGCCCAGATATGGATTTGTTGGGCTTTTGTCGATAAAATTTTCTAAGATGTTATTAATTGTTATTGTACAGTGAAATTAAAGCAAATTACACAAGTGAAAAACACTATTTTATATGTTTATCTACTTTTTTTTTTGTTATTACATTATTGCACTATTAATATATTTTTCTGTAAGCAAAGTTTGTGAGTGATATAAATTATTTTAGATTTTAGATATAATTACTCAATTAGTTTAACTTTTATATACTTTTGCACGCATTGCGTGCATGTAAGACTAGTGTCTACATATGCGTACTTGGGTACATGCTCTTATTTGTGGAATGAACTACCTAAAAAATAATACTTCTCCTACTCCCTCCGTCCCATAATATAAGTCCCATTTCTTTTTAAAGTGTCCCAAATATAAGTCTTATTTCTATTTTAAATCAAAAATTATGCCCAAAATGCCCTCATGAAAATAATTTAATTCCCAAAAAGTCATTATAATTTCAGCTTCCAATGCACCATTATTAATGATAAAATGGAATCTTATACCCCATTGTACTCTTCTACACATTAAACCATGCAACATTAATGTTCATTTTTTATTTTTTGTTAAAAAGAAAAAAACAATGTAGGTGTTTCCCAATAAAAATAAATTTTTTATTTAAATAAAATAAGATTCCGCTTTACCTTAATTCCCGTGTAAAAACAGAATCATGGCTTATATTATGGGACGGAGGGAGTACATTTTATTTTTTATCTATATTAAGTGTTGCTCCGCCTCTAACAATTGCTAATTGGTTTTCGGACAAAACTTCCTTATAAATAATCTAAACTATCCTCCATCGATAGATGTGGGATGAATATGTTTGGCGATTGACGAAATTATACTAAGGCATTTACCCAAGGATATACTTCAAAATAGGGTTATCAGGGTCATAAACAAATTACGTATGCAGGGAAGTTCGTGGAGTTAAAAACTCCTCTGATTATATTTAAGGATAAAAGCTCCATTAACAGATACAACCCATGATCATTTGATGATTATTGACGAAATTTAACGTTAGTACTCTGGACAAAATAGAGAAAAAGACAGAATAAACTAATAAAGTAGCATACCATTGGATAGTACGTACATAAGAGTAATCACCAACTGATTAATACTATACAAAAAGAAGAAAAAGAAAAGTTATAGTATTGTCACTGTTAATTTTCACAAGTAACCAAAATAAGGAGGGCCGGGCCGGGCCGGGCCGGGCCGAAGGAAACGAACTCAATATTGAATTGTGATTTATCAAACACAGCCAACCTGAACTAGCTATTTTTTCAGTGGTCCTCCAATATATATTGCCCTTGACCTAATAAGCTAACCTAGCTATACGTATTCATGAATCATTCAAACATGTCATTGTTATGTCACCTTATATTGGTTGATGGTTCAGTACCCTCCTACCAACAAGAGTTGGCTCAAGTGGTAAGCAGCTTGATGTCGCTTAAAGGAGGTCTTGAGTTCGAGCCTCACTGTATGCAGAAACTCTTGTTGGGAGACTCACCCACCAAAGCCAGGTGTGCGACCCAGGTCGGACTCGGATGTAGTCGGAGCAAAGCTCCGGTGAATCGGGTGGGCAACCAAAAAAAAAAAAAGTACCCTCCTAATATGGTCCTATGGCCCGACAATTGGATAGAACTTTTCTAAGCTAAAGAGGTCTACCATGCACCTAAAACAAACAACAAACATGTCCTTCTTAAACCATTACTAACGGTAGACTGCTAGATTGAGTAGTAAATGAGTCATATGGTCAAGAGGTTGAAAAGTCTTACCGTATAGAAGTTTGTTGACTTGAAGGGCATACTTGATTTTGGAAAAAAACTTGAATGGATCGAGTTCTCAATAGCTTATTCTGCTCCGAAAATCATATGATATAGTTAGTTATCATTTGATATAATCAGTGTTTGTTTGATGTATAATCAGTTGTTGTATGATATAATCACCTTTTATATATAGTCAATTTTTGTATGATATAATCATTTTTTGTGTGTCAGTTTAGGTCCATAATAAATTATTGTGAACCTCCTCCACCCAAGGCATTTTATTTGCTTAATTAGTTTAATTTAATGGTGATAACATCCACTCATCAACACTCACGTATTGAAGTTCAATGTTGTGATTGGATTTCTAACATAATATTTAAGGTTAGATAGCCTCTTCATTGACAACCAATAACAGCATTGCACTTTTAATTATTAGTTATATATAGATCTTCATATCTTTTTTTCGAACTTCTTAAATATTAATTGTGACCTTTTCTTTTCTAATTGAGAGTTTGAATTGACAAATGTCTAAAACTTGTGTTGAAATCTTAAACAGACGACGTATACACATGTTCATAGAATGAGACTTTGTCTATTAATATAATCTCAATTATGATTCCTTTAACTTATAGAAGTATCATTCATTTTTTTTTCTCCTCTTTTCATGTATGACATATCATGCATGGGTGTGGTTTTTTATTTTCCATTATAGCTTCGATAGTAAATACAATTAGATACAAAAAACACACATGAATAATTCTATATTGAAAATACGATTCTAATTTATTATACAAAAACTCTACAATTGATTGGTATTAGCAACAAATTAAAGTAAGAGCACTTTTTTAATTATGAGCATTGTCATTTTCTTCACTTTTTAACTTTTAAGCAGCATATATATATATATATATATATATATATATATATATAGTTGAAAATAATTTCGTACGCTTTGTGCTTTTTATGGATCAGAGTCACATGCCTTAATTAGACCATGATCATTAATTGAGAGATTGAGATGACACAACATGCAATATAATTGTACATTTGTCCTACTACAATTAATTTTGTTGATTTTGCTTTTAATTTTATCCACTAGAGAATTCTTTCTTTCGGTGGGTAACAAATAAACAGCAACAAATCTTGTGAGTTTTGTCAACAGCTATTTTCACCCCCTTTTGGGGTAAATAATTGTAAATGATCAACTACAGACAGCAAAGCTAGCCTGAGAAGGAAGGCCCCCCCTTCACCCCCATTTTGGCTTGCCTAAATTCATGGAGCACCTAACTTTTGTTTTTTAGTTTCAACCTTGTTGTACGTGTTGTTGGTTGTGGTTCGATCTAAAAACTTGTAGGAAGAACTAATTGGAGTGACTACACAAAAAATTTGAATGTGAACTTAGTTGCTACGATCTGATCTTGTTTGAAGCTCGTATGTCGTTTTCTAAGGGTGTACTGTACGTGTTATTTTCATTGGAATTACACTTACTTACTACATAGGTTTACTGCGAAAATGTTAGTGCCATATACCTTTCAGGTAATCCTGTTCAACATCAACACACTAAACACATAGAAATGAAAGTAGGACTTTCCAAAAACTTCGCTTTAGCGAAATTTATGTTAAAGGTGTATTCTCTTAACCTGAAATTCGTATTGTCATGGCAATTTTTTTTTTAATTTCACTCATTTTAACTTATTCTTAGAACTTTTGGTTAACTCAAATTCCCTTATGCGGACTTACTTGAATATCTTTCAACTTATAAGCCAAACTTATCAGAGCTTATTCGAATTTATCAAAACTTCTAATAACTTATTTAGTTGTGAATTGACTTTGGGTAGCCCTTATTGCTCCTGAATTTAACTTGTCTAAATTTATTAGCCTTTAACTTGCATACGTGAACTTATTATTTTTAAAGTAAGTGACAAAAAAATGATGAGAATATAGCCTAACTTATCGAGCGAAACTCATTGGAACTTACATTAATACCTATATAAACTTATTAATTCTTAAACACTAAATTAACTTACTAAGTTTTGTCAAAACTTTTTACCAATATGCACTTGTTTATGAACCTTATAACAGAAACAAGCATACAAATAATAATTTAGGCTTTAAAATAATTAAGGTTGTGAAGGACAAAAAATATTATTATTTTTTCTATTGAGGAACAATTACAACAAAGTCATCTTTAAGAGTAATGGTCCCTAGTCCCTACTATCATTTAATTGGGGATTTGCAATGTCACCTTTTATTTCCATCTATCCTCCTTTCCGAAAAGTCCTTGTTCTTTCTAAAAACAAAAAATTAATGAATGACCAACCAGAGTTGGTTAGATATCAATATGCATGATATACAAGATGTTTTAATTATCTCTTTGAAGATATCTGATAATGGTGTTTGAAGATTTCCAACTTCTCTTCCAGTAATTTTGCTTTTGGCCCTCTTACCTTTAGGCTTGAAGTGTAGTTTTTATTGTACACATGGTGTAATTTACATCTTTTGCACTATCTTATTCTCCGATAAGCTCGTTAAAAGGAATATATGAGAGAGTATAAAATTACATACTATATATGTAAGATCTTCTGACTTGCAACATTAAAGTTCTAAAATCATTACCCAGGAATATAATGAGAAATATTAAGCAAGATACCACTTATGAGAATAAGAATTTGTCTTGCAAATCCAATAGAAAACTGCACCCCTTTCTTATAAGCATTCAAAAAACTTCATAAGAAATTTAAAGTAAAAACCTTTTCTTTTACATCGAGAAAACTTGCATTAATTAAAAGCGTAAGTACAACCTAGTGCTAATACAACCAAACATAAACTAAAGTGAGCGTCAAGTGCTCTTACATACTCTATGAAAAAAAAAACTATTACTTGTCCAGTCTAATTTAAACTTATTTTGAGCGATGGTATGTGGGGTTGAGTTATATGTCTTGATTAAAAAGACCTGATATGAGAGGGAACTTGTTAAGAGATGAAACCCAGACGATCTTCAAAAATAGATTGCCGCACCTCATCTAGTAAACCCCAATATCTACTAAACAAAAAATCCCAAGGTCCTTGAACAGAAATATTTTCCTGGGATTCTACTGATTGAAGTAACAAAGAAGTCATGTCCATTGGTGACTTATGACCCTACTGTCAGGGTATCTAGAGTTTAGTCTCACGAGACTGAAACTCAAAATGCGTGGAGGTCGAAACTTGCCCCAAATTAAATTGGAGGGTCTCCCCCGAGATGCATTTTTTAAGTGTGATGATTTTCGAAATCATCACATGAACTTGGGGAGAATTATAGTGAAGTAATTCACCCAACCTATAAATCTGAAGATCCAACCTTGCAATTTGTAAACTAGAAGATCAAACCACAACAGATTTAGAATGAGAACCTCCTCTCATCTTACCCAATACTCGAGCCCCTACAGTTGCATAGTCCAAACTATAGCCAATTCCAAGAGTAATAGTTCTATTAACCAGGTTTCCTATATCTTTCATTGTGTTAGGAAACCAAGAATCGTCTATTGCCCACCTATCATTAATAACAATCAACCAAGCACAATCATACACAAAATGGTCACATTTTGTCACTTAACCTTAGCGTGCTCCCTTATTAACAAATAATAATTCATGCAAACTACCATAACGTACTTAAAAAGTCCAAAAAATGGCATATTATTTGCTGCATCTATATTTCATCATAAAATCTGATGAATTTCACCATGCAAAACTCCACAAAATATGGAATTTTTGAAGCTATAGCTTTGGCCCGCATGTGATTGTTCTAGCTTCTCATCTCCTAAAACCCTAATTAATGCCATTTATATTTAGGCCCTTGTCTACCTATTTTATCTGTAGATGCACTGTTTATTGGTTTGGATTTTCTCTTTGTACTCTTGTTTGCCGAGCTGTGGAAACCTTTATACAAAAGATTGATTGAACTTTAATAGCAATAGTCGAATGTAAAAAAATAGATGGGTGCAGATGAAAGATAGTACTTCTTTTTTTTTTTTTTTTTTTTGAAGGATAGTACTTCTTTTTAATCATTAATAATCGTATTGTTAGTTCTTTAATTCAGTTTGAGTCAAAAACATTTTCTCTCGGGTTTTATTCTTGGCGCAATATTGCAAAGGTAATAAAATGAACCTCTTAGGATATATGCTATCTAATTAACTTATCCAAACTTGTTGACCTTAACATTAGCAATTGTTGTACACCTTAGATATCTCAAGGTGTACCGTATGCATAATACATCGAAATCAATTTTCTCTCGGGTTTTATTCTTAGCGCAATATTGCAAAGGTAATAAAAATGAACCTCTTAGGGTATATGCTATCTAATTAACTTATCCAAACTTGTTGACCTTAACATTAACTTCAATAACGCAATTGTTGTACACCTTAGATATCTCAACACTAGGGGAAAAAAAAAGGAAGGGCTGCGCAAGAAGGAAACCGCAGCCCTTTTTGTGAAGGGTTGCGGTTAGACTTGAAACGCAGCCCTTCATGGAGTATGAAGGGCTGCGGTTTTAAGGCTAACCGTAGCCCTTCGTGTATGAAGGGCTGCGGTTATCCTAGAAACCGTAGCCCTTCATACACGAAGGGCTGCGTTTTCTAGGATAAGCGCAACCCTTCCTATCCCATTTCAACCTTTGAGTTTTGCGCGCAACACACAGTAGCACTCACTCGCAAATTTCCCTCGCACACTCAGCTCACCCCTCTCCCTCTCCCTCACACTCACTCGCACACTCACTCCTCTCCCTCACACTAACTCGCACTGCCATCACCGGAGCACCAACACATCGCCGGAGCGCCGTCCCATCGCCGGTGCACACTTCTTCTTCTCTTCTCTCAGCGTTGCCTGAGCTCCTTCTTCTTCTTCTCCTCTCTCAGCGCGCCTTGACGCCACCACCACCACCACTACTGCATTGTCGGTAATTCCCCTCTCACTCTCTCTCCTCTTTGTTTAATTTAATTTCTCTTCTATTTTGTGTTGTAAAAACCGATTGTAGGGGGGTAGGGGAGGGGCTTGTGGAGGGGTGGGTAGGGGGTGGGGGTCTTGGGGGTGGGGATGGGGGATGGCTGGGGGAGGCTGGGCATGGGGTGGGGGAGGGCGGGGGATCTTGGAAAGGGGGTGGGGGAGGGTGGGGAGGCCGGGCATGGGGTGGGGGAGGAGGCGAGGGGATCTTGGAAATGGGGTGGGGGAGGGCCGGGAGGCCGGGCATCGGGTGGGGGAGGGCGGGGGGATCTTTGGAAAGGGGTGGGGGATGGGCCGGGGGAGGGTGGGCATGGGGTGGGGGAGGGCTGGGGAGGCTGGGCATGGGGTGGGGGAGGGCGGGGGGATCTTTGGAAAGGGGGTGGGGGGGGAGGGCGGGAGGCTAGGCATAGGGTGGGGGAGGGCGGGGGATCTTGGGCATGGGGTGGTGGAGGGCGGGGGATCTTTGGACGGGGGGTGGGGGAGGGGCGGGGGGAGGGTGGATAGGGGTGGGTGAGGCATTGTTGTGAAGGCATTGTTGTAAGTTGTAACACATGTTTGGTATCACTACTATCTTTCATTTTCTTTTTTGTTTTATAATGTAACTATGTAGATTTTTTGGCTTCGGAAACGAAAATTAAATGTCATTTTACGCCTACATGGCAATGGAATGCTCTCCACATTTGTAACACTTCTCACTAGCTCCGCCGCTACCAGCTGATGGGCATTCCATTGCCATGTGACCTGATTCTCGGGTCATTTTAGGCCTAATTTAGCCTTTTCGCTTCCGAATCGTACTTATCGAGTCATGTAACCCCAAATTCTTTGTGAACATGATTATATGAGGTATAATGTAACTATTGTGTAGAGTTTTAGGCTTGTATTTGTTCTTGGTTGAATTTCAGAAACGAAAATTAAAGGTCATTTTACGCCTACATGGCAATGAGGGATTGCAGTGGGGGGCAGTAGTGGCGGTGGTGGTGGGGGTGTTGTAAATGTGGAGAGTCAGGTCACATGGCAATCGAAAGCCGATCTGGTGCTCTCCACATATATAACACTTCTAACTCCGCCGCTACCAGCTGATGGTTATTCCATTGCCATGTGACCTGATTCTCGGGTCATTTTAGGCCTATTTTAGCATTTTCGCTTCCAAATCGTACTTATCGAGTCATTTAACCTCAAATTCTTTTTGAACATGATTATATGAGATATAATGTACCTATTGTGTAGATTTTTAGGCTTGCATTTGTTCTTGGTTGCATTTCGGGAACGAAAATTAAAGGTCATTTTAGGCCGAATTTTGCCTTTTCGGGTCCAATTCGTACTTATCGAGTCATTTAACGCCAAATTATTTTTGAACATGATTATATGAGGTATAATGTAACTATTGTGTAGATTTTTAGGTTTGCAATTGTTGTAGGTTGAATTTTGGGAACGAAAAGGGCATTTTTGGCCTATTTTAGCCTTTTCGCTTCCAAATCGTACTTATCGAGTCATTTAACCCCAAATTCTTTTTGAACATGATTATATGAGATATAATGTACCTATTGTGTAGATTTTTAGGCTTGCATTTGTTCTTGGTTGCATTTCGGGAACGAAAATTAAAGGTCATTTTAGGCCAAATTTTGCCTTTTCGGGTCCAATTCGTACTTATCGAGTCATTTAACGCCAAATTCTTTTTGAACATGATTATATGAGGTATAATGTAACTATTGTGTAGATTTTTAGGTTTGCAATTGTTGTAGGTTGAATTTTGGGAACGAAAAGGGCATTTTTGGCCTATTTTAGCCTTTTCGCTTCCAAATCGCACTTATCGAGTCATTTAACCCCAAATTCTTTTTGAACAAGATTATATGAGATATAATGTACCTATTGTGTAGATTTTTAGGCTTGCATTTGTTCTTGGTTGCATTTCGGGAACGAAAAGGTCATTTTAGGCCAAATTTTGTCTTTTCGGGTCCAATTCGTACTTATCGAGTCATTTAACGCCAAATTCTTTTTGAACATGATTATATGAGGTATAATGTAACTATTGTGTAGATTTTTAGGTTTGCAATTGTTGTAAATTGAATTTTGGGAACGAAAAGGGCATTTTTGGCCTATTTTAGCCTTATCGGGTCCAATTCCCCTGCCCCCCCACTGCACAGCCCCTTCCCCTCCCCCCTGCTGCCCCTCCCCTCCCCCCCGCACCCGCCCTCCCCCTCCCCGCTGCCCTTCCCCTCCCCCCCCACCGCACGCCCCCTCCCCTCCCCTCTGCTCCTCCTTCCCCCCCACCGCCCAACCCCTCCCTCCTCCTACACAGCCCCTCCCCCCCCACTGCACACCCCTCCCCCCCCCACTGCACACCCCTCCCCCCTGCACGCCCCTCCCCCTTGCACGCCCCTCCCCCTTTGCACAACCCCCTACTGCACGGCCCCTCCCCTCGCTGCCCTCCCCCCCCACCGCACAACCCCTCCCCCCACCTGCACGAGTCCCTCCCCTCCCCCACCGCACACCCCTCCCTCCCCCCGCCCAGCCCTCCCCCCCCCGCACGGTCCCCTCCCCTCCCCCACTGCACACCCTCCCCCCCACGCCCGACCCCCCGCTGACCCTCCCCCCACGCCCCCCCCCCACAGCCCCTCCCCCCCCCCGCTGCCCCTCCCTCCCCCACCGCCCACCCCCTCCCCACACCCCACCCCCTTAGTGGCAATGTTAATTTTAATTTTTTGTTATATTAATGTACAATTTCAGGGAGATGGCGGATGTGCATACGGATAACACCACAAGTGGTGCTGAACACACTACCGAGGATGTGTCTTTCGATGCGAGAAAGGAACGGGGTAAATTGTCTCGATTTCGCCGTGAAAAGATAAATGCACAAATGCCTAGGAAGTCATTGGCGACTAAAAAGAGAAAAGGAAGGGGACCTACAAAGTCACTAGGGAAACACACAAATATGACTTTGGAGTACGATAGCATGGGTCAACCTTGTGGAAAGTGGCGTCAAAAGTATGGCATGCAAGTTGGCATTTGCATGCATAAACTCTCCATTTTGCACTCATGGAAAGAGGTGCCCGAGGGATTGAAGCGGTGTCTATGGGAAGATACCATGGTAAGCTTCAAGTACAATAACGTGTAGTTTCTTAATTATTTAGTTAAATATATGTGTAATATTACTTATAGCATATAAATTACAACATTTGCGAAAACTAATTTGTGAACTGCGTTTTTTGTAGAATCAATTCAATATCGAAGATGATGAAGCCAAGAAGAATGTATTTCTATCCGTGGTTGCCCAGAGATTCAGAGATTTCAAGGCTAAGTTAGTGTCTGGGTGGATCACTAAGCGGAGGAAAGTAGTAGGTACAAAGAAGAAGAACATCTACGGCGGAGAAACACAAGCCGATCCTGAGGCTTCACCGGAAACATCATCTGCACCATCCAAATTACCATTTCAAATATGGAAAACTATCAAACCTGAAGAGTGGGAAGCATTTGTTGCCAAGAAAACAACCCCACAAGCTATTGTAAGAATATTTTATTAAGACTTAATAAACTTAGATCCATTATTATTGTATAGCACCGTACGTAGATAACCTTTGTTTATAATTGTGTGTTTTAGGCAAGTCGTGAGAAAAGTAGCTCGAGTGCAAAAGCTAGGAAGTATTATCATCATTTGGGTGCTCATTCGTACAATGAGGCGAGAGAGAAGTGGATGTTCAGCCATTACCCCACAATAGGGTCGACAACGGCAACGGGGAGTGGCTCAATGACGACAGTTGCACAGCCTCGGCAACCAGATAGAGTCCTCGATTGGTGGTGTTCGATGCATGGGGTTGATGCGAAGGGAAACAGAGTCTTGCGACGACCCCGGAACACAACAGATAGCCAACGCCATTGTAAGTACAGATTATATGGTTATATAAGGTATATGTAATATAACTTTTGCGCTCACAAGCATTTCTCTCTTATACTTATGTAGCTTGGCTTGAAGGAAAAAGAGGCAACTGGTAAACACATTGATTCTTTGCGTCGACAACCACCACGGACCTTACTAATCAAATCATTGTTAAATAGGTAGCCTAATCGAAACTCAATATATGCGCACTTATTAATATTACACATTATTCATCATCTTTAAATATATAAACAGTTAGTACATCTAATCTTATAATAATGTTGTTGATGTAGTGTGATGAAGCATATTAGTGCAACAGGACTTCGAGCACCAAAAGCTCCTCGTTTGGATATCGATCGAGGTAACATGACTAATTTATTTGTCCTTATATAGAAACACTTTTAGCCACATACTACACATCTAATTAACATGAATGTCATTGGATGCATCCTTTGGTGAACATTTAGTGTCCGCAACAAGAAGATGGACTTGCATGTGGCTATTACGTGCTGAGGTACATGTTCGATATCGTCAACCAGTGCACTAACGCCGATGATCTTCAAAAGGTATGTAACTTATTAGTATATGTTAGTTTAGACTAGATCGATTGGTAATAAGTATTAATTGGTTTAGAAACCAAAGTAGCACATGCATATATTTGGGAACGAAAATGTCATTTCTAGGCCTATTTTTGCCTTTTACGCTTCCAAATCGTATTTATCGAGTCATTTAACCCCAAATTCATTTTTAACATGATAATATGAGGCATAATGTAACTATTGTGTAGATTTTTAGGTTTGCAATTGTTGTAGGTTGAATTTTGGGAACGAAAAGGGCATTTTAGGCCTATTTTTGCCTTTTTGCGTCTAACTCGTACTTATCGCTTCATTTAACTCCATTTTCTTTTTCAATATGATAATATAAGGTATAATATAACTAGTGTGTAGAGTTTTAGGCTTGCATTTGTTTTTGATTGAATTTCGGGAAGGTATATGTCATTTTTAGAACTACTAACTACGGTACGTAAATGATTGAATTCTTATATTATGTGTTTATTCCTTGGTTGTTTTGCAAGGTTTATATGAATAACACACCACGTTTGAGGGCCTTCACCACAGACGAATTACATGAAGTCCGGGATAAGTTGGCGTCCCACATTTGCGATGATTGCTTATGATACATCTACTAGTTTGTATTAATTCTATGTACATTTTTTACATTATTAAATATATACATATTTAAAGTTAATTATTATATTACGTTCAAAAACTTGTCATATATTATTATTGCAATTTGATCGTTTTTTTTTTGTGTCGAAGGGAGGTTTTGGGCGGGAGTGGGGTGGGGGGGCCGCCATGGTGGGCTGTTGGGGTGGGCTATGGGGCTGGTTGGGTCTTTGGGGTGGCTGGCAAACAATGGGTGGAGGAGGTGGCGAGAGGGTGGCCTGGGGTGGGGGTGCGGGGAGTGAAGGGGGGTGGGTCAGGGTGGGGGAAGGGTCAGGGGGCAGGGCGGGGGGAGTGCGGGGGGTGGGCGGGTGTGGGGGGGGGGGGGGGGGTGGGAGTGCGGGGGTGGGCGGGGGGTGGGGGTGAGGGGATGGGCGGGGGGGGGGGTGCTTGGGGTGGGCGGGGGTGGGGTGTCTTCTTTGGGCCGGGCGGGGGGTGGGGTGTACTTTTGGGGCCGGGCAGGGGGTGGGCAGGGGGTGGAGGGTGCAATTTATTTTTTTTTAAAAAAAAACTTGAATGTGAAGGGTGCGGTTTTAAGCCTAAACCGCAGCCCTTCACATTAATAGGGCTGCGGTTTAGGCTTAAAACCGCAGCCCTTCATATATAGAAGGGTCTGCGGTTTAAGCCGAAAACGCAGCCCTTCATCCTTATAAGGGCTGCGTTTTTGGCCTAAACCGCAGCCCTTCTTATCTATTGAAGGGCTGCTATGGAAAGGGCTGCTGGCCAAAAACGCAGCCCTTAGGGCTGTTTTGACCGCAGCCCTTCCTTGTTTTTCCACTAGTGCAAGGTGTACCGTATGCATAATACATCGAAATCAATTTTCTGCTTAATTAGAGTTCTCCCATTCTACTTATTTGCTCATTTAGAATCCTCCACATGAGCATGCGTGCTACACCATAATTTATTATTAAAAATTGAAACTTAACTTAGTTGAAGTTGAGCTTGAACTTGTTGTAGTTGTAAACTGAACTTAGTAACCTCTATAAGCACTTATCTTAACTTAATTTGGAATTATTAACGCTAAAATAAGTGATATTAAGGTGAGAACAAAATCTTTACTACAACTAATCTTAATATACTTTCGATCCTCCATTAGTTGCTAATTTAGAAAAGAAAGAAGCTAAATTATATGACACTAACAGCCCGTCTGAGAGAGTAGTATAAATGGTGGTAATATATTAAGAGCGTGTTTCGTTCACAGTCATGGAATGAAATCGAATATAGGAGTGGAATGGTAACAAATTCAAACTTTGGAGTGAAAAGGGAAGGAAAGCATTATCGCCAACAAATAGATTTTGTTACTTGAAGCAGAAGGGTAGGTACAAACAAGGGTAATCCATTACTAAACAAGAGAGAGAGTAAGAATACAAAAAGAGTGTTTTTAAGTTCCCCAATAGTCTTGTAAAATTTCTGTTGGATATATCTATAAAAATATTTTCTTCCATGTCTTTTTCTTTCTATGTTTCCCCTTTCTTATAGCTGAGTAGCTTCAAGTAGTTATCTTTCTAAACACAATATTCAAACACAAACTTCCACGGATAATGGATTGAGGTGAGGTTAAACCAAACAAGAAAAATGAAAATATGTATTTGATTAAGTTTTTTAAAGCCTAAAAATGTTAAACCAAATATACTCTAAATATATACGTTGTTATGGGTAAGAAATTCCATGTTAATGTTCATTAATGCTTGTTCATCCTCAAACTTTTGATTTTCTTCATAAGATCTCACTACAAATGTGAAGAAAATTACATATATGTTTCGGAACAAAACTTCATTAACATGGTCATGAGTAGAAAATATCCTTACAAATTACAATATTATATGATTTTCTTTTTCTATTATCATCATCTGATAGTGCCTACATACAAACTATTGAATCATTTCAATATAAATTTTTCAAATTGCAATTGTTTCATTACTTCTTTACATAGTCATATAAGGCAGTAACTTACTAACTTTAACAACATATAATATCACAACTCCCTACTGGCACACGAGTATTATTCAGTTGGATCAAAACGTTTTACAGAAGACCCATTAAAATAAAAACATCCTATTACAAATTTTATTTATTTAGTCACAAAAGGCAGTTACTATAAAGAGGATCCGACTAAGGATAGGAGTTAGGCTCAGTGGATAAAGATTCTCTCGGCCCCGAGGTCGGGGGTTCGATCTTACCCCCAAAGATTATCTTTGGGGGTGTTTCATAGCATCTTATGCATGCCTTACCAACCAATGTGTTGGTGTTTCCTATAGGCTAGTAACCTTGTAGGAGTTAGCCCTTAGGCTGACTTAATTTCCTAATCAAAAAAAAAAAAATAAAAAAAAATAAACAGGATCCGACTAACCCAGCTCTAATAGGACATTCGAGTATTTTTAGTTGGCTAAACATTTTTGCACCAGACCCTTTGAATTTCTAAACAAGGTCTTGTTTGTTTGGATTTGATTCTCCCTCCTTGTTAAATGGTTGGAGGAAAAGCTCCACAGGACTCCTCCAGATGTGTTATATATTCCTCTATATCAAAATCCCAGGACGACGACGAACTCGCATCATCATCAGATAGATTTTTCAAACTAGTCTCCCCTGCTTTAGCCTTTAAATCATCTTCTGAGTTGATCTTAAGAATGTTTTTTGCTTCTGAAAGTAGCTTTAAGCCAGAACCCTCAATTTCCATAGAGGTAACCTTGTCTTTGACAGCAGTAAAAGTTGGTTCCACAGAAGGCACCGTTTGGTGTTGATTAGGCTTGTTCCACTGCAAGGCCACCCCAAGATTTTCTTTGACCCAAGCCCTGATTGAGCTCAACTTGCCTTCCACGGCCTCTGCCAGAATAATTAACTCGTTGATCTGATAGCGAAACAGGAAAGTTTTCTTAGTCCAAGCGCAAGAACAGAAACACTTGGCATGAACCAGGCATGAATATCTGTTTTGGCTACAAGGGCAGGACACCGCAGACAAATACAAATCCCAAGAACAGATGCTGCATTCTCGTTTCCGGCCATCATCATTGAAAGTTTTGTCCATTTTCTGTGCCTGAGACGCAGAAGAAAGATAGTCCCGACACCTCGCTTCTGATCTGATACGTGCCTGTTTGGATTAACACGAGCACTAGTTACACGACAGAGATATGCTTCGTTAATACAATCAAAATCACCCCGTGATCTTTCACTGAAGTAAAATAATTAGGCAAAGATCAGGAAAAAAATACAATATTTATCCTAGTTGAATTCCCTTACACTGAAGGACTCAACTACTGATGTCGAATCCTCGACACTTTGACATGGATAGAAACACTTCTACACTTCATTTTGGGACAAAATTTGTATATTTCACAGAACAGCCGAATTAGTGACTCGAACAAGTTCCCGTGTCCCATACGAGTAGTCCAAGTAACATAGCATAGAGCTATAATATACAAGTCGATAGATGTCAGAGGTACTTACCCTTAAAGTTTTTGCTAGTACCCCATCCTTTCCAGAGGCTTCCTTCCACGTCAAGACTTTTGGTGTTTTCTTACCCCTCAGTAGAGATTCCCATTGGGCCTTCACAGCTTCATCAGCTGCTCTCAGTAGTACCTTATCATGAGAAATTGATGTTTTTCTTCTCCTCTCACGATATAATTCTATGGCAATCTGCCCGTGAGGCAACCAATTCAATGGAGCAAAGACTGCTGACACGGAACAATTGAATCCACAATCGAAACCCGAATGACAAGCACCGGGAAGAAAAAGAACAAATTCCCCCGGGCGCTGGATGCAACGATAAACTGGTATACCCTCTGACTTTAATGTTGCAGGAGATAATTGCCTTCCCTGATAGAAATTCCAAGATTTTGTAAGAACTACAAAAAGAAAAAGAAACAAGTATTGATTGCATCATGTAGGATATATAACGGTTGCATAGAAAATTATCCGCTTCAGGAAACCTTAAGGTGGTGAAAACCACATCTACCTCACGATCCTCACCCAACACATACTTGTTCTTATGAAGCTAACCCACGTGCAACTATGTAGTCAAAAGCTGCTTCCTGGTTTGTTACTTATCTTACCAATATCCTTAATATTTTCGTTAAACTATCGATATTTATTTCTTAATTATGCTTATACATAATATATTGTAGATTGTTACTTGCCTTTGTATAATAACTGCTGTAATCTCTCTAAGAAAGTATCACACTAGCAGACACTGCCATAAAGGACCTCAAAAGCAGTACTCTTTACTCCTTAAGAACTCTTGCTTTCATAGTTCTAATTTCCTTAAAAAAACATAACAGCCCTTCTGAAATACCAAATATACCAAGGGAGATGATCTTTGGTAGGATGTTTACTGTACCATGTAATGACAATGCTTCCACAGATGTTCGATACCATATACTACGACTCCATTGTCTTAAGTACTTAGAATGAATTACACATACAGAGCAATCCCCCCCCCCCACACACACACACACAATAATTTGATTAATCAGGTAATCAGTCATTCGTAGTATTTTCTGCTCCAGGCTGGAGACCTCTAAAAATGAAGATTTTTTGATATCTTCTCAAAAGTCAAAGGTCTCATACATGCTGTAAGCAAAACCAAGACTCACCGGTCTATGAAGCAGCTCAACATGTTCTTCTGCCACACACGGGAAGTGCTTCTTCGCCACAGACTCACACTTATGGGAAACAAATCTAGGTATGCTGTACCATATTCTAGGAGCACCCATATCGAGATACTGCAGCTTGTATAAGCGATGCTCTTCAACAGTCTGAATTCCAAATAAATCCAAAGGGAAAAGAAAACAATTACCAGAGGATAGATGATGCAAAAAAAAAAAGCGTCGGTCTAGTTTCACACAAGCAAACTGATAGGTCAGGTTCACTGACTGCAAAGACCAGAATTACACAACAGTGCAAAATCACCTGAGTGAGAAGCTCTAAGGTCTTACCCAAGGAAGGCATGAAAAGCACATTCCAGTATGTAGCTGAGGCACTAGGATATCAGAAGACTCCAATGTCTCTAAAGAAAGCAAGGAACCAGGCAACTTGTAGAGATTTTTCAGGTCCCAATTTGGAGCAAAACCTTCTACAGAATCGGATGCCTGCCCTGAGTTTGATGATATTGAAAATTTACAGGTGGGATTTTCAGAAATGGAATCAGTACCGTGAAGCACCTAAAAGAGGAAGAAGGATAGAGCACTATAAGTTACGTCAGAAATATTAGGACTAGAACTGAACTTTCAACATAGTCAGACATAACATCTTGCGTACTTCTATTTCTTCAGTTGGCTTTTCAACAATCCGCCAAAATTCACCTTCAATAATCTCTTCAGATGGTTCCCACTGTTCTTGATGCATAATCGGACTATCCTTATTACTTGCAATCTCAACTTCTTTGGAAAAGTAAATCCGCCGAAAATCATCAGCATATCGTTTGAAAGCTATAAGACTTAACTCAGGACCAGATTCAATATTAAAGCTTTCTGATCTATGGCTTTCATCAGAGCTAAAATTTGCAGCACAGGCATCATCAAACTCGTAATCCAATTTTCTTCGCTTTGCTTGCCTAGTGTCTTTGCCGGGAGATGTCTTTTTGTAGGACCCATGATTTTGGAGCTCATTAACTCGTTGAACTTGAGTAGAAAGTTTATAATTTTGCCAAATGTCATCTTCCTCAAGAAAGCTAGGAACTTTCCATGATGAAGGTGGAACAATACGGCACAATCCATAGGGCTCCACCTGTTGAGATATGCTGTCAATGTACTTGAAAGTGTCCTTGAAGTCCTGAAAGCAATAAGATGAAACATTACGACACAATTTTAAAACATAAAAATAATTGCCAGCGTCCAATAAAGTACAGAACCTGAGCACAGAAAAGTAAAGCACAAACTGAACAGAAATTAATAGATACTAAGTTGACGACATGCCTCTTCATTAGGATGAAAAACAATCGCATCTTCTAGTACACAAGTGCATGCTCCTGCTGGATTCCACCTAGCTGAAACCTATATAAAGAAGGTAAACAACGAGAACAAAAAGGATTCCAAAATTAATGTAGTTGCATACAACCAATCCTTGCCTACATCATTGTTGATGTAACCAAACACCACTCTAATGAGTGCTTTAATTTTAAAAGGTAACAATTTGATATGGTATACAACTTCAGTAAGAACCAAATATATCAATCTTATCTGAAGAGACTTCAGACTGGAAAAATAAGTCATGATAAAGACAGTTAAGGGAGTAAGGGACCCGAAAAATAATTGCCAAAGTAAGATACTAATAAACAAGCAAATATTCATATGAAGGTAACCTTTTGACACCCACTGCAATCTGAGCATCCCCTAGTAACACCCTTGGGAAGAAAAACCTTCGGAGACAAATTCTGTCCAATAAAAAATTAAAAGGACTTAGCATAGCTATCATCCCTAGTAATTATACACAACAATAGAAAGGAGAAATATCGAAATCTAAATTAGAACATATATAAGAAGATGAATGATTAATCAAGGAACAAACCACAAAACAAACTCATTCTATTCCAAATAAGATCTAAACTGAAGTACAGTTCTCATCACATAGACCATGATAATAAGGATACCTCTACCAATCCTCCCCAAGATGTGAAGGTAGTACAGCCACAAGCAGTAGAGAGAAAAGAGAGAAAAGAGAGAAAAGAGAATGAAACATCACTGGTTTCTTCACAGCATCATGAGTAATTCAATCAAAAGCATGCATGTCCAACTCGGTGACAAGTATGTCTATCAGTCTATGCTACCATAAAAAGCAATCAATATTAAAGCAAACATTCAAACATACACTGTTGTACATGCACCATTCACAATTGTCACATCTATTCCATACAAAAACATAAAGTAGATCTATGACAACAATATATAATCAAAATTTTAAGGTAGATATGGAAGATATACACGAGTGTAAGAAGGGTGGAGTCAGTGTTTCATGCAATAAACACCTTATGCAATTTTTTTTTTCTTTCTTTTTCATTTTCTCCTATAACGTTTTTTACCCTGGGTATGACAGAGGATCCCGACATATGCAATTTTTGAATGACACATAATTAGGTACAAAAACCTTGTTTTATCACATTGCAGCTAGACCAGATCAAAAGATCTTACATTTACTAACACTGAAATATTAAGAGGAAACAAGTATGACCATATCATGCTGCTTAACATCTGGCTCCCTTTCACTTTGAAGCTGGTCATAAACAATCCATGGTCTTTGTTTAAACTTTAAACTTCTCTTGATGCTTGCATATCCATCAATCTCAAATGAAGTTGGCCCTGAAGATATCTCCAAATCACTTGCACTCTCAGCACCCACAAGACCAGAAGGGTCGTCCACAACTTCTGCTCTTCTCAAGATGAATCTTGGAAATGAGCTAAAGCCCGTAGAAACAGGTTGATTTTCTTCTTGATTCTTCTCAACGAGGCTCACGCTCTCAGTCCCCATCAATGCTACAAAAAGGGTTTGTTGAGCTTTGATTATGTATCCCATTATAAGAGGGAAGAACTATGACAAAATAGTGTAGAATACCAGCATACCATCTTTCACGTAATAATTCTAGCACTAAAAACTTATGACACAGTACACACAAACTAGACTTGTCAACTGCGTCCAATAGTCTTGATGCATGTTACCTAAGGTTTTGGATTATGAAACTATGCCAGAAACCACCATTCCTGGCTCTTAGAAGTAGGTTTTAACACTTTGTTTGGATAGCAATCATGGAGGGAATGGTAGGGAAAGAAAGGCGAGGGAAGGTGAAAGAAAGGAAGAGGAGGGAAGAGTGAGCTTGCGTTTTTTTCCAAATTGCTCCAACATTGAAAGGATTTGGTTTGTTAAGAGCGGAAGGTAAATAAATACTTCCAACTCCCAAGGATACTTACATCCCTCCCTTTCTCTTCCTTTCCCTCCAAACTCCCTTATCCAAACACACGATAAAACGTCCCTTCAATTGCTTACTCTTAGCAATCTCTATTATTACATATTACAAATCAGTTCCGACTCACCACTCACCAGGCAAGAGAATTAGAGCAGTCCTAAACCAGCTTTTTTCATTTTGCTATAATTCGATTGTCAAATGATAAACCATTGTATCAAGCTTTTCTTCATTGTCGAAATAATAGCTATAAATAATCACTCGACGTAATTTTTGCAGGCCAATTTCTACGACAGATTAGCCAAACCTAGAAAATTTCAACATATTCATATTTCATAATCTCGAATTTTAACGCCATTCACAAATTATTAAAACCCTAACTTTAGAGTAACTTCAACTTTTGCAGCTCTCACACAAAAACTTTTTTAACTTTTAGAGTAACTTTAATTTTCGGAAGAATCAAATTTCTTAAAGCTCTAACTCACTATGACATGAAAAAGATATAGTTTTTTTGAAGAAAGCTTCAATAAAATCATAGCTAGCTGAAAATACACTTTACTACAATTTCAACTTCCTCGATTTCAGCTTAATTACATTCAAGATAAACATAATCTAGTAAAAATTAACATGAATTTAGTAACTACAATGTCAAATTTACTAGCTTCAACGTTGAACAAAGAATCGGAAAAACTAAGCAAAAACAATTAATATTACCTTGATAATTCTTCGAAAAAGTAAAGAAATGAAAAAGGTGAGCGAAGAAGAAGCTCAATTTTTTGTGCAGAGAGAGCGAAATTAGCGTAAATCATAAACCCTAAACCTCCATTATTGTTCGAGAATTTGCAGAGGAGAGAGAAAAAAAAAGTGCACGAGAAGTTGAAGGAGAGTGTTTTTTAGATGAAGATGATGATTTCATACAAACATGTAAATATGTGATATGGCCCAACTTATCAATATAGGCCCAACCAAAAACTGTAATTTTTAGCCTTAAGGTAATTATTAGTCAATGGACTTGTGAAATGTGATACATGGCCAACATGGGAGTAATAGCTTTCAAGATTTACTATCTATAAAAGTATCTATACTAATATATTAAAAAGCGTGCCTAAACAAAGAAGGGTATACTAATATATTAAAAGGCGTGCCTAAGCAAGGAAGGGTGCCACGTGTGCCTAAAGACATTTTACTCTATGTAATCCACAACAAAAAAAAAAATAGAAATTGCATAGTATAGGGTTTGATCTCGGATGCTCAAGAACATATACAAAAGTCTTAACTACTAGACCATATAACATTTAGTGTTATCATCTTATATTATAATATTAAAAAATGAAGGTTTTCCTTACCCGAGGCATAGCCCGGGCTTAATAACTAGTTTAGCTTTTGATTGTTTGCAGTGATATAAACCTTAATGGATGAGACTATGTTCTCCTCGCCTTATTTTTGCTTTAGGAAAAATAAATTTTAGTTTGTGTTATTTTATATAAATTTAACTTAATAGAATTTATCTTAATATATTTGAACTTGAATTGAACAACTTCATGTAGTTATGTTCTGACTTGTTAATGTATGTGAACAACCATTTTAAACTCATTTGTAAGTGTTTTCAAGTTCATATGTAGCTTGTTAAAGTTTATAAAATCTTGACTAATTGAAAATTATTTTTGTATCATTTAATTTCCTTAAAAGAAAATTCTTTTAATATGATTTACTTTTGTGAAATGCATGCATAATAATTGTCCCTAACTTTCTTTTCACGGGTTAGCAAAAACTTGAAGTTAAATGTATCCATACGATCATTAATATCCGTCTTATAAGGGTCTATATATCGAGGCTCGTTTATTAGATATAGCTAGCTAGTTCGTTTGAGCTTGAAATATACACGAACAACCTCTCAAAATGAATTTGGATCGGACAAGCCAAATGTTTAATGCGCCAAGCTCAAACAAGATATCTAAAAGCTTTGTGCATTGTGCTCGAGCATTGCTTGAAATGCTCAAACAAATTATAACTAGACTCGACTCATTTACAGCTCTATATGAACTTATCCACCGAGACCGTGACAATGCATGTCACAAGACCATGTATGTCATTACTCATTACTATCATAATTTGACATATACATATATACGGGTGCAAAACAAATTTGCACTATCACCAATCTATGCTCTAATATTTCAATCATTGAGTCTAACTTAGCCATATATTAAAACATGAGCTATATTCGAATATCCTGGTGGACCTGATAGGGTGTTATTGAAGATTTATCCTATTAAGGACGTGGCTAGAAGTTAGAACAACTGCTAACCTACATGATTAATTATGTGATAACTGAGAATATTAGTATTGATGTGATGTCAAACTATACTATATGATTACCACTGAGAAATATTCTTCTCCTGTTATTTGTTACATTCCTCAATAAGACGATAATTACGTTGTAATTTGAAATTACTCTCAAGAAGGCATGTTATTATACTATATGATATGATGCTAGAATCATTCCGTGAGTAACTAGTATATTCTTTATCATGGCTGCAGTTTAGATGTATATAGATGAAGCCAACTTATTTTGGGAGGAGGTGTTGAAATGTTTGTATTTTTTCACTTTAGAGAAAAATAGATAACTATAGAGTGATACATAGGAAGCTAAGTTTGGAAGTTTTTGGAACCAAAAGAGAGATAAAAAAAGACAAAAAAAAAGCGCTAGTTTTTTTTTTAGTGCGAATGAGCCATAAAGGCAGGAATGAGAATAGATCCCATGATCATCTGGAACCGGGAGGGAAGCTCTAACCAACTGAGCTATCCCTCACTCTAAAAAAAAAAAAAAAAAGCGCTAGTGATGTGATTCAAAATTCACAATTTTGAAAGATTGCCATTTTATCAATAAGCACGATAAAATATTGTAGGGGGCGTAGCGTGACATTTAGCAAATTTCATTTTTAAAAATTTAGTTCCTTGTGTCCGTAAAAATAAGGTCCCATTTCAATTTAGGTCGTCTCACAATATAAAGTAAATTTCTAAATTTTTTAAGTTTAGTTTTAATCTATCTTATTACCCTTAGTGTTACATTTATGACTTAATGACCAACAATGCTAGATAAATAAACACTTATTAGTGTAGTGAAAATATAGAGAAAATTAGATAATTATAGATATTTGTTGTATTTAAATTGAAATACGCTAATAAAGGGTTTTATAATATACTTCCTCCTTTTCTTTTACTTGCAACGTTTGAACTTTTGCATTATTCATGTGCTTGTTATGACAGCGAATTATGACTAATATATATAATATAAACTTTAGCATGCATGTGAGATGTTGTTGGATTTATCTCAATATATATTTACAAGATTTCAACATTTTATAATTTTCACAAATAGATTCTTCGAAATATTAATGGTCAAAGTTGTGTATTATTGACAAGGATAAAAGTCAAAACTATACAAGTAAGAAAAAAATGGAGGATTTATAATTTAAGTATGAGAATATTTCTACTATCTCATATAGGGTCTTAAGTAAGTAATATCTTGTAATTTTCTTTTGTGCAAATGAGTGACTAAGCACAATGATGGTGACGGGTTCGATCCCAAGTCTTAAATACCATCCCCACAAGACTTTACAAAGTCTGATGGCATCCACAATGTCTTGTAATTTATTATCGTTAGATGATTTGGGATTGACGGACAACAAAATATAAAACACGATTATAGTATATGAGCGTTGGGTTTGCAATCCAAGAAACACACACCAAAACTAGTTAAGAAGTCTATGTGAAGTGGGGAAGTAGTATGGAATAAGAAGTCTTTACGTTCTAGGAAGTTTAATAAGATTAGTATGTTTTATGTTTATTAATGGTTTAGATAGAAAGTAATTTACTTATAACCCTCCCATTATGAAGTGGCGTATTCTTCTCTTGAAGGGGAGATTGTTAGGTTGCAATCCAAGAAGCACATTAATACTAGTTAGAGGTCTACGTGAAGTCATGAACTGGGAAAATATTATGGAATAAGAAGTCTCTATATTATAGGAAGTTTAGAATTAGGATTGGAATATATATGTTTAAGAGTTTAAGAAGGAAGTAAAGTACTTAATTAAAAGTAAGCCTCACTCCCATTATGAATTGACGTGTTCTTAATTATTTTGAGGGGGAGATTGTTGGGTTGCAATCCGAGAAGCACACCAACACCAGATAGAAGTCTACATGAAGTGGGAAAGTAATATGGAATAAGTGGTCTTTAATTATATATTCTAGGATGTTTGATAATATAATTAGATTATATTGTGTTTAGGAGTTTCATTAGCAAGTAAATTACTTATCCTCCAATTATATTGTATCCTAATTGTTTAAGAATTAATTTTATGGTAGTTTACTTATTTTAGTAGTACTAAGAGATCTTGTAAGTCCTACAAATATAGGATACTCCAGTAGCTAGATGTGGCGAATCATAAATCTAGATGTGACGAATTTGTCCGGCCCGCTTGCCTAGGCACTATTTTGTCCTCCCGCCCAGGCTTGACCTCTAATCCAAAAGTGACCAGAGATTCCTTCGTTTTGCCCATTTTGGCTAGCTAGTGTATTTTGCTCGCCCGAACAACTCCTCGACACCAAAAATATATGGACTATTGATGAGTCTAGGACATTCAAGGTGCAAGTAATAATTACAATTGATTACAACATTTTGAGACAAAAATTCATTTATGATCGAGGGAGTCATCAAAGAGACACACATACCAGGAATTCATTGTTCGTTCTTGCATAATAATGGAATGGCAGGCAAAACAAAGATAAAGAACAACAAAATTTTCCACTTGTAATAATCATGTTTATACATCACACCCTTCTCTAACTAATTTTGTCTTTTAATGATCTTCTTTCGTCCTGCATTGGCAGTTAAAGATAATACACTGACCTCATTAAGTACGAAGCTGGTTTTATTTGCACAGAGAAATTCAGATGATAGTCACTTTCTAACAGATAATGGGGTATGTATGTGTAGCAACTAGCAAACTAATGAAAGATGCTGTCTATAGTTAATTAGGTGTGTGAATGCTATATGTTCAAGGACCATTCTAACATTTTCAAGGTGACCCTCCTTATTTTTTTTATTTGAATGTCCCAATTTAATTAGTCGCTATATTTTTCATAAATGGATGTCTTAATCAATTGACACGCATTTCCTGTTTTGACATATAGTCCTCGTAGATTTTTTATTTAATTTTATTATAAATTCTGTCATTGACCTATTTATTTGATCTTCCTATTTTTCGCTTCTTTGAAATTGAAATCCTCAACAATCAACACCCCACACATATATCTTCTAAAATTTTAACAATGTATTCCCAAAAAAAAATGAAATATTGTCAAGAAAAGGTTCACATATTCTATCAAACTAGTAGTATTAACACATAAGTTGCCCAAGAAATATTAAATGTTTGAGCTTGATCCGACTTTCCAACGCAAATCTCTGCAATTGATCTCTAAAATTTAGGTATTGTTTGGTTGACATAAAAAATATATGAGAATTTGAACTTCCTAGGAAGTAAAATAAGGTGAACTATTGTTTGGTTGGCAAAAATGTAGTAAGTTGCACTTTGTAGCAAGTTCTACTTCCCACAAAATGGAGTTTGTCCCAAACTACTTTTAACTTTCAAGTTTTTGCGAGAAACTACCTTATAAAAAATTTGTTGTCCGATACTACCTTACTTTTACCATTTTGTTGTTGACATCTACCTAATGCCGGTTTTCAACGTTGACTTTTTTTCAGTTCAAAATTGTGGGAGAAAATAAAATTCCCTTGTGGAAACTGCTTGAGATTCGAGGAGACTGAGAGAGTGATTGAATCAGTTTTAGTTTAAGTAGAAGATGAATTTAATGGTGGATTGGTGGTACAAAGTGTAGACATATATAGATATGAGAGAGAGAGAGAGAGAGAGAGCGCACACGGAAATGGGGAAGATAGGGTGGGAAAATGAAAAAAAAGGTTTGAAGAGGTCAAGTGATATTACGTGATGTTGTAAATAAAGGTTTTCAAGGCTAAATGAAGAACAAGATAGAAACAAATATCAAGAACTTGTTGTGCCGTGGTAAACAAACCACTGCCTTGAAAACGAGATTCGGTGCAACTGGGGTGCACAATTGTAATCACCGATTCGTTCCCTAAGGTTTACACAACTCTCAACACACAATGACACTCTTGGGTGTGAGATGGAGTCGCTAGAACTTATGCCCAAAAGAGAGAAAGAGAGAATAAGATGATCCATCAAAATCAGAAAATAAAGAAGATTTATAGGAATAGAGGAGGAGTAGTAACATTCCAAAGAAATCAAAGGAATCCAATGATATAAATCAATCCAATCAAACTCATGAAGATGAAGGATTAAAACTCCCATCATCAAGAGGAATAATGGAATAAAATAAAATTACCATCATAAGGATGAAAACCAACCTTAAACCACGTGATTAAAAGGAGGTTACAAAAGGCATCCGAGGAAATAATAAAAAACCCGGAAAAAAGAAGACTTTTGGCCTTCGCCCTATCGGGTCGGTCTCGGCGGGAGAGCCCGTCCGATCGGGCCCGAGGCAAAATTGCCAAAACTTCCCAGGGGTGGCTCAATCGGGCGAATGCCCTCCTGATCGGGCCATAGAACGACAGGGGCCTGACGATAGACCCGCCCGATCGGGCGCCACCGCCCGGTGGGACCGTGCGCCAGCCAAATTCACGTTTTTCTAGCTTTACTTCCAACACGTGACATTATAAAAACTGAAAAAAAAGAGTCAACGCCGAAAATCGCGATAAGGTAGTTGTCAACAACAAAATGGTAAAAGTAAGTTAGTTTGGAACAACAAATTTTCTATAAGGTAGTTTCTCGCAAAAACTTAAAAGTTAAAGGTAGTTTGGCAATAAAGTTATACTTTCCATTAGTAACCAAACAACTTTTGCTACTTTCTAGGAATTAGAATTTCATGGAAAAAAACAAATTCATAAGAAATACTAATTCGTACATTCAACCAAACAATTGCATTCCAATTGATAGAGTCATTTAAGTTAGCCTGCATTCAAAAGAAAAAAATTGTGAACAACATACTTCTAATAACGATGAATGCCCAAAAATTTAAGCAATCTGAATAAATATCTTAAACCTGATTAGTTTGTCATAAAAGAAATATACCATGCATCTCATGTGTGTGGATAACATACCAGCACGATAGTCGATATACTAGAAAAAAGGATTATAATATATTGATTCAAACATGAGGTAAAAGTACATACATGTGTAATTTTTACAATGACCACTACTATATATATATATATATATGCATTATATAGACCACAAACCTAAATCCTATACATAATAATGCTAGTATAACATAAATTATATCCTTTAATGTCTAAACAAAAACAATAAGCTGTCCATAAGTACACCAAACTTCACATAAACATACACAAACAATTAACCAACAAAATAGCAGTGTACTTTCTTGTCTTCTCCAAAATGTATCCTCTTTTCTTTTTTTACCATCTTTTCTTTTGTTTTTCTTTTCCACCTATTTTAGTCAGTTGACATAAGATAACATATTAGAAGAAAACAGTGCCACAATCATCTTGATCAAATCTCACATCTCCAAACTCAAGTTGAGGCAGACAATTAGGAGGAACATGTAAACTTCCTTCACCCAACTTGCTAGTTTGATCTTCCATAGTAATATCCAATAAAAATCCATAATCATCATCACTTTTAACACTTGCACTAACCAAATCACTCCAAGAGTAGCTAGAGTTGCAGTCTTTCAGAAGGTGCAAGAGATTATTATTAGGGTTTAACAACGGCGAAGTGTGATTATTATTACTTAAAGCATTATTAACGTTTGGATTAATATGGCTTATTATTGGTTCTTGAGAAAGAGTGGGATGATTATTTGAAGAGAATGAGTTGGCTTGTTGGCATGTATAGCAAGTAGGTGGTGAAGAAGTGCTAGCTGTGAAATGATCATGCATGTGTTGGCATTGGTTATTGTTGTTTTCTTCAGCCTTGCTTTTGTGGAAAACTCTACATAACACCCAGTCTTCCTGCATATCATGTGCATATTCAAGTGATCAGAAATATGATCATCATAAAGAATGAAAATAGTTCAAAGAGAAATCATCAAATTAGTTGTGCACCACAAAAAGAATATGGAAAGCTATATGTGGAAATCAATAATTTTGTGAGTAACCATTATATCATAATAATTGCACATAAATGATACACAAAATTTAGGACAGTTGATTTGAGTCGAGCTAACATAGAATAATAACTAGTCATACTCCATAAGTAATACTCCCTCCGTCCCAAAATATAGTTCCCATTTCCATTTTGGGTGTCCCAAAATATGGTTCCCATTTCCATATTTAGTTCCACATTTTTCCGTAATTTGTCTAGATTAACCGTGTCCCATCATTTATTTGCTTCTTGAATTTTGTTTTTTGCTTTGTTTATTCAACCTAAGTGTTGCAATTAATGCTCTGTCACCAATTATTTTCCATTCTCTCTTCTAAAATCATCTTTTTCCATACAACATTTATTTAAATAAACAAAAAATATTTACTATCCCTCTTAGATTCTACTTGCATAAATTACCGTGAAAAAAAGAAAATGGGAACTATATTTTGGGACGGAGGGAGTATGATATCTAGATGCATGGTGGTTTGACCCTATTTAATTACTAATAGAAATGATTTAGAATTTTTTTTTCTTCTATATGAAAAGTTGTTTAGCTTAGAATCAATATATATTTTTTAGCGTTGCACCAAAAAACTTAATATTTTATCAGCTAATTATACATCCGGGTGTAAATTAACACCATTTCACATGCATTCTCCACTCACATGTAGTTTTCATTTGAAATGCACCCCACCCCATAGTTGGTGGTGTTTAGGCTACTAGTCATAGTTGGTGGTGTTGGGTGCACCCGAGCTATAGTTAAGGGTGTTGAGGCCAATTTTGCCTAAAAAGAAAGGAAAAAGTATAACAATCTCATATTTTAACTGTCTTTTTCTCTTCAAATTATTACACTTACTATCCTTTTCTCTCAAGAAAATTGTTTAACCCTGAGTTCCTAGAACATTTTCCTACCATGATATAGTATTATTAGTCGGGGTTTATGTCTATCACATTTAGACCCTAGATAATGACTGGATGTAAGGGAACACAACACAAGTTAGATTGACAATGAATAATGATGAAGTTTCCTTGAATTTTCTACAAATTAAAGAGTACATAGTGCCCTAAAAGATGCTCCTAAACCCAGATGCTGGACTTGTCTAGAGAAAGTGACAACATACAAATCCTTGTCTCCAATTATTGAACATGTGATAAGCTAAGAGGTCATCAATTGTGATTTATGAATTGTGTGCTTGCAAATATTCCCTTTTAGCCATATATTTATGAGTTACGACCCTATCTATCCCCTAGCAACTTAGCCGCATATACGATAATATATGACCTACTTTTATAAACGTGGCAATGTATAAATTCTCAACCATCTTATCTCAACAATAAGATAACGCTATTATTCTCTTATACATAATTACGGATGATACTTATAAATGAAGAATAAGTATAACAAATGATATTCTTATAGGTTTAGGTCATATCCTTTATGAGGATTGTAGCTAGGGGAGTGGCGATGCCACTTCTAGTTTCGCTCTAATTTTCTTTGTTTTGTCTGAGGCTTGCCCCTCTTTTGCACCAAAAAAATAATAAGTATAACTTTATAATTCAAAATATTATATCGTTTGAGTAAATATAGAACTTTCTACATTGAAAGGAGTGTAATAATGTATATATATATATACACATACGTGCAAACATACACACTAAAGTGTACACATATATATATACGTAGACAATCAAATGAGAAGATGGTTTAGATGAGAATGACAGGTACACCTTTTTTGAGCTACAACTTATTATTTTTGTGCTTTAAATACAACTTTTTAAAAAAAATTATTTGAAGGTAGGTCAATTTTGAATTGCAATTTTTTATTTATTTATTTATTTTGCAAAGGATGAACATACAGTTTTAATTTAGCCAAAGTTTTAGATAATAATAGACATATATTAGTATATCTTATCATATACTATAGCTTACTGCCTAGGTTAACCAACCAAAAGGGATTGAAATTGTATTTATTAATACCCTCGCACAGAGGATCCCTTATATAACCTACCATAAATCTTCTAGCCTAATAAGGTTTGATCTCGTGAGAATTTATTAATTACAATTAATAGGATGATATTTAATACAACAACTACGATAAGCTTTAATTTTATTCTGACCAACATTCAGATTAGTTTCACCTGATCCGAATTTAGGAAGAAAAGGTATAAAACAAAACTTATACTATTATGCAGTATTACAGTTGTAAGCTTTAGTTTGTCTTCTTTAGAAAAAGGTCAAAAGGACCATCTATTATTTCAAGTCTAATTAGAATACAATAGGGCATAGGCGGCATTTAGTATTTGAAGTCTTGAATACTTTCCTAACCCCACACCAACTTATGCATGCATCATGCATGAGGGTTTCATGTGCTCATGTACGTACTTTCCATGTGTGAGATTAATTTTTTTTTTTAATAAAAGTTTCTTTAAATACTTTATTTGTTCTAATATAACACATTAAAAGACTATATATGATTTTTTTCACACTTTTTCACGATAAGGTTGGCATGTACCTTTGTCTATTATCAGTTAATTACAATGACAAACCTGACCATTATTAAGGCAAAAGTAATATATTGCCATAATTAAAATAGACATGTAATTACATTATTTTGGTTTGTAAACTTAATCTGTTTCTAAATGAAGTCTTTAAATATTTTTTCCAATTAATTAAGATATTTAGCATAGTTTACGAGGCATATACAAATTTAGGACCCGGCCTGGTGTTAAGATGAGTCAGGTTAACCTATACAAGGTTCCAATCTCATAGTAGGAAACTCGTCCTCCCCCCTTTCCCCAAAAAAAGAAAAAAAAGGTTAGAAGGCATACATAAATTACGTACCTTAGGAGGCATATGTGGACTCTCCAACCGAAACTCATGCATGATCCAACCCGTTTTAATTCCATTTGGAGCTCGATTTTTATAGAACACCAAAGTCTTCCTCATTCCCACAATCTCCCGGGTCCTCGGGTCAAGTATGACCCGATCTTTACCCGTTGCTTTCCAATAGCCAGATGTAGTTGCCCTATTGGTCCGGAACCCCGTGGCGTACTTACGATCACGAAAGCTAAAGAAGTACCACTCTGTAGTGTTGAGCTTTGCTACCTCTAAACAACCACCAAAAAAAGGGAAAAATAATAGTCAAGAAATGTCGCTAATTAGATCATTGCACCAATGGCAAATCAAATCATTATTTGCGTGTATACAATTAATTAAGGACAATGATTGTATTCTACTTATAATTGAAAAGGATAAGAGGAATGGTACAATAATTATTAGTATTGTATTTGACAGTTAATGTGTATCTAAGTCTATCAATGATGTTAAGCTGTATATGATCTTTTTTCATCAAAGTGAAAATAACAGCTCTTCTACTTGCACACGTATACATGAGTTCATCCCCAAGAAATTTCGGGTCACTGTGACATACTTTTAACAAAAAGTTGAAGAGATATTAGTAATTTACTAACGATAATAAGTCAAATAACATTTACAGTAACAATCTGCCTTACTAGAAAGTAGAAATCAAATCTAAGTACAGGTTATGTGCTATTGAGAGATTTCAACCGAACAAAATAAAGAAATTGTTCCTAAGAAAAGAACAAAAGTACCTCCTCCTATATTGAGAGAGAGCATGTGAAACATATATATATTTTGTACTGATTTTTAATGTTTTCTACTCATTTTACTTTTGCTCTTTTTTTTTTGCTTATTTTATGAGCTTATATATATAGAACCGTGAGAACCACTAAAAATAAGCAAAAAGCTAATAAAATAAGCAAAAAAAAACAAAGAGCAAAAGTACAAAATGAGTAAAAAACATTAAATGAACAAAAACGTAAAATGAGCAAAATATGTAAAATGAGAAAAAAGTTAAATGAGCATAAAAATTTAAATGAGCAAAAACGTAAAGTGTGCAAAACGTAAAATGAGCAAAAACGTTATAAAATGAACATAAAAATATTAAATAAGGAAAAACATAAATAAGCAAATCATAAAATGAGAAAAAACATTGTGAAATGAGCAAAATCTTCATAAAATGAGGAAAAATGAGTGGTTCTCACGGTTCTCACCATTAGGCCACGTATAATTCTACTTATATATCGCTAATAGTTCGTGGTGCTAAATTGGAGTGTTGGGGAAGAGCCGAAGATTTGGGTAGTTTGAGAACGTTTGAAGGCCTTTTTCTTTTACGTGAAATAGAACTAGAATAATTAAGCGAATGAAAGTATTTTTAATTTGTTTCAGAGAATATATTGTTAGAAGTAGCATTTCAATTTCTTCAGAAGAAAAATAATCTTCAATTTCGTCATGAAATTGAGCATATTCTTGTGTACGACCCTCATGTCACAAACTACAGTGATTGAATCTTGATATAAATAATTATATAATAATATAATTTACAGATATGTAGGATTAGAAATTTTTTACCCTTTTCCATAAGTGTCACATCAATGTGTATCCTAGCTAATTAAATGTGAACTTCCTTTTTTAATAGTGGACCATCCATTTGGGTCCATTTGGGGTAAGAGATTTTGAGGTATATTGATGTACAAGCATTGGGCAGAATAAATTTTTAGTACAGTAAGAATTGAGGTCTTAACTAATTGAAAACAAGGGATATTTGCTTATTTGAGTTATTTCTATGACCCTTCATTTTTTACCAATATTATTTGAAGATAATAACACTTATATATAGGGAAAAAAAACAATTGATCTCTATTAGAACCTGTTGGTTATTGTTTTTTGTTTTCAATTTCTTATGAAGAATAATATATAAATCATGGAAACCAAAGTGATTAAAAATTTCTATTATGATCATTTTTCATAATAACATATATATGATTAGGTTGAAGTTTATTATATGATATATAAATATTTATGACCTTTGTAACTTGAAAATCAAAACCGAAAACTAACAACGATACCAAATGAATTCAAAATTTCTAATTAAGCTTTAGTGCAAAGGCTTCTATTGTTATTTAAACTTAACTTTCAGATAAAAAATACGGGGTCTTAATCACGCAAATAATAAACTAATGGGATATATCATAATTTCCTCAAAATTCATATTGGTTGTTAACTAAGCATCATTACTCTTTACATGTATACAAAAACTAGACCATAAAAGAAGAAACCAAAAAAAAAAACTTATTGATCACTGAAAAATGACTTCGAATAATAATGGAATTAAGCTAAGAAGAGGGGGGTGATTATTATTTCCTGATTAGGCACTTAATTAGAGTTTTGTTAGAGATTAATTAACCTTTTATATTAAGTAAAAGATGAATTATGACACCCCTATTGAATGTATATAATTTAAGTGAGCCAGTCAAAAAGGCTAATTAGCTTGTTATTTTTCTCAAATTAGAAAGGAGTCAACCTTGGCGTTGTCAAGCTGTTATTTGTGATTCTTTGGCTTTCATGAGAAGCCTACTTAATAAGCAAGTAAAATGAAACGGTTACTCTAACACCACGTCAACAAGGTTATTATCTTATAAAATTGTAATATTAATCCGAATGTAAATCTTAAATTAAAAATTACGCCTAAAATTGGAAAAAAGACAAATAAGAAAAAATAATTATATGACTATTGTTTAGAAAGTAACACCATGTTAATCAATATTATTACCTAATTTTGATAATTCGATTTTGAGGATAAATTGCCTTTTTGAAACTATAGAAAGAAAATAGCCAAAAAAAGAAGGGAGCCTAAATGGAAAATGCAACTCACAATAATAAAATGAAAAAGACAAACCAAAAGGAATGTAAAGAAAGAGAAAGAAGGTAATAACAAAATAGTAAGTAAAATTATTACTTGAAAAATGGTTTTTGCACTAATTATGTATACAACGTTGTACTCACTATTATGGATTATAAAACTTACTTATCAATTAGGAATGTCTTTTAGTAACAAATGAGCAATGGTAACAAACTAACAACAATAATAATATTTTTTTAGGGGATAACAACAATAACATAATGTTCTTTATTCTTTAACCACATATATTTTCCATAATATTATTTACCACCTTGCTAAAATGAAAAAGATTAGTGAAGATAAAAGAAGGGAAACGCGCGTTGTCCAATTTCTCATTAGCTTGCATGCAAAAGCACTATAAAAATCCGGAATTTCATGCACCAAAATTAAATGCACATTTGGAAAAGGTAAAAGAATATCAAATCAGTTGAGCAAATGAATCTTCAAATATACTAGAGCTCTAGAAATCAAGTTACTCATCACGACACGTCTACAAACTGGTTAATAAATTTATGATACATGAATCAGATTAGATTATTTGTTGCTTGTAATAAATATAGAAATGTAAAAACTAAAAGAACAATAAAAATTATATGAATAATAGCAAGTTTTCAACATATCATTCTTAATTAATATAGAAAATTAAAGTCAAGATTACTACTTCCTCCGTTTCAAATTACTCGCTACACTTTTTATATAGGGAAGTTTCATATTACTTGCTACACTTCCTTTTTGGGCAATAAACTCTCTCTATCTCTTTCCTCTCACATGGGTCCCTTTTCTTTTTACTCGCTACCTCTCTCTTCTCCAAAAATTGCCTAGAAGTCCGTGAATTGAGAAGTGTAGCAAGTAAAATGAAACGGAGGAAGTACTTTAATAGTAAGTGGAGAAACGCACCAGAGTTCCTATTTCACCCTTTTTAAGTACTAATTAAAGTGTAGTTTAGGCATAATCATTAAAATACATATAAAAATATCACAAGTTCGTTCCAGCAATCATAAGTGTGATATATTTTAATTTAATAGAGGATTCGCTTTAGTTATTGGACACTTAAATACGTACTCGATCATATCAGAAATAAAACTAGGATAAATGAGAAAAGAAAAAGTTGTGTTTTTGAAAACCCACTTTTCAATTCCCCTTACCTTGACCTTTAAAATTATGGAGAAAAGATCTTGCTTTTTGTAAGTTATGATGAAAACATTAAAAGAGCAGCAAGAAGATTCTTAAAATAAAGTATAGAAAAGTGACTTTCATCAAACAAAAAAAGTGATAAAAAAAGGATGATGTAGAGAAGAAAAAGAAGAAGAATATATCATTGATGTAAATTTCTAAGAAAGGAAGCAAGAAAAGAGAGAAGAAGAAGAAGAAGAGATCATATAAAGAAATAAGAAGTACACCATATATATGATGAAAGTATGATAATGATGAATTACTTAAAACATACCAGGAAGTTGCCATGGCTCACAAGTATGTAAGTCAATTTCAACCAAAGTGCCTTTAAGAGCTTCTTCATTAGCAATCTTTTTGTGAAGATAATGGCAAACTAATTCTTCATCACTTGGATAGAATCTAAATCCTGGAGGAAGTGAAGCTCCAATGTCCCTTAAACCCATAATATATACTTTTTTTTTTACTCTAATCACAACTTAATAATCTTAATCTCCTTAATTCTATACACAATATATATCAAGAACTAGCTAGCTAGGGAACACTTAATGAATGAATAAAAATTAATTAAGCAAAGATTGAGAAGAAGAAAAAAGAGAAAGGGAGGTCCAAATAATAGAGGAATTGTATGAAATATGATATATAATAAAGTTTGTATATGTGTGTATATATATAAGGGAGGAGGAGAGCGGGGAGAGAGGAGATGACATAAGTAAAGAGTAGGCTTTGCCAATAATAAAATTTCTGTCAAAATCTGGCTTTTTGTAGCAAGAAGAGAGAGAATGCTTGTTGAGTTAGTTAAGGTGGGGGGAAGTTTCAAGAAAATCCAAAGTTACAAGAAATCTTAATTATGTGAAAAGGGGTGAGGAATCCCTAATTGTGTCCATTATGTACGCCAATTAATGCTACATATATGAGTATATGGCCAAAGTAATTTATTAAGCTAAACCTCTATTATATCAATACCTCACTTATAATTAGAAAAAGTCCACATTCTTACGGATGTTTAGTGTTTTTTTTTTTTTTTTTTTTTTTTTTTTTTTTTTTGGTTTGCACTTCCACCATTCCACTCAATGGCAAATGTATAAAAGTGCAAATTTGTTTATTTACTTTTGAGGGAAGATGGCAAGTTTATATGCATGGTACATATACTCCACATTTTTTTTTATGACACAAAATTATTTTTTTTGTATTTTCAAAATTGAGGGTATGGTTGTATATCATGTTTTAAGCTAAAATATGGCAATGTTTACTTCTAGTGCTTATTTACTGGCTCATGGCAAAGCATTTATATGAAAGCTAAAGGAGAATAGCTTAGAAAGTATGAGATTTGTGATTTGAATCAATTAATATAAGATGACATTACAAAAAAGAGATAAGGAGAATTCCTCTTTTAATTTGTCACTTCTAATTAGTGAAAGTAAAATAACAAATATAGTGGTTAAATTATTCCATGTATGTAATAATAATTCTTTCACTAACAAGTTTAGGTTTAGATTCTTGAAGGCAAACCATCGGAAATCTTTCAACGATTTTATGAAATTCGCCGAAACTGTATATATTTAATGACTCATACATGCTCGATCAAAACCTAGCTCCAGGTGAAATAAGAAAAGAGGCTTAACCATAATTATTGAAGGAAAAGATAAATTGTACTCTATATATTTGAAAATAAATACTATTATATATATATATATTGACTTAGCCTCTTATGATAAAGAACATAAACAACTCTACTTAAAAATCCTTCGTAATAATTCATCAATTTTACACTATTCGAAACCGAATTCAAAATAAGCCATATATTTTTATCGATCACAAAAAATCTAATTTACGAGAAAATCATTTTGAATAATATGTAGAGTGTTTGTGTGAACACAACTTAGCCATGTCATTTCATTGTCTATATATATATCATCAAATAGGAGTAACACAAATGTGGATGCTTTTGAAAGAAAATCCCATAATTTTCTACATTTATAATATAATCTTGTATATGGCATGTTAAGTATTCTTCATTTCAAGGATATAATAATTATTGTAATAGGAGCAGTAACTATCATCTTATTAATCAAAAGTAAGAGAGAAATGGAGTTGATAAAGGGTGATTTGCAGTTTCGCGGAGAAAAAGAAAAAAACAGAAATCAAAAACTTGATTGGCAAGAACATGTGCTTGACACGGCAAATGGATAAAAAGGGGAAACAAAAGATTAAAGTGTGTTTGACTTTATTATACTTCTTTTAGGGACCATTTTACATACATTTACATGCATTGGGTCCTTCCTATGTAATTGCCAGGTTGTACAAAAATATTCGTAAGAATTATGGGGTAGAAATCTAAACCCCTAGATTGCACTTGGCAGCAATATAACTTTTAGAGTTAACTTTTAGAATTATAGCAATGATGTTTATGTAACATCTCTATTAACTTTACATTATCAACTTTTAGAGTTGTTATACAAATTCTTAGTGATACTGGGAGCATGTAGAACTATGTATTGTCGAGTATAATTTTTTGCATATTTGTCACATACTTTATTCAAATGAGCAAAATGTAAAATGTGCAAAAAGTGTGAGAGGGAGAGAACTACGGGGACTTTATAGTTTTATGCTCATAGAAAAACGATCTACTAAAAGAGATTCTACCCTTTGCCACTTCCTATCGACAAAAGAATAATCATAAAATATAAGTAATTATGCTTAAAGTAATTAGAGTTTGATTAAATTTCAAATAGTGGACACTTCCTTATCTTACTTTTGGGAGCAATTGTGGAAGATAATTTTAATTAATGAAAAAAATAAATTTGTTTTCTAGTTACTTTGATCTTCTCCATATCTCCTACTTTTCTTGTTGATTTTTCAATTTCAACATTCTATTGAGCAAATTGTGTCCCCTTTGAAATTGATTTTACTATCCAGTTGGACCAGTAGTTCTTGCAATATCAGGTCTTTGATGCAACATACAGTTCAAGTCAGACACCTTTTTTTTTTTTTGAGGGGAAAGAGTGAGATATATTAAATTAAGTCAATTTCCGCCAAAGCTAAGATACAATTTGATAACTAAGTACATGTTTTGTTCTACTAATAAATTTATGGAAATGAAATGGAATCAAAATAGAGAGAAAAGTTTGGTTACGATAATTCATTGGATGTTTGGTTAATTT
Organism: Beta lomatogona; assembly: GCA_947646795.1. Classification (NCBI taxonomy): domain Eukaryota; kingdom Viridiplantae; phylum Streptophyta; class Magnoliopsida; order Caryophyllales; family Amaranthaceae; genus Beta; species Beta lomatogona. The sequence goes on along the minus strand of CANSNZ010000319.1, from coordinate 8,649 downwards.
AATTATTCAATAGGAGAGTATCGTAATGCATGTGTTATTATAGGTTTGAGGAGGATATTTATTGGGTGAAAATATGTACCCTCAAGAAATCGAAACCATTACCTCATCCCTCATACCAAACGTGTAATGAAAATGGTTCTTTGTATATGCTTCAATACTCAAAAATCTCATATCAATGGATGATCATGATCTAATTTAATAGGTTTTTTCTTTTTTTTTCCTCTCTAGTTGACCTAGAGATTTTTATATTCCAACAATTAAACAAATGACCTAAAAGAAGATAAGAAAGATCTAGTAATTAGTGTACTTTAGAATCACCATAAAATAACAAGTAGATAATCTTTTTCATTACCCCTTGAATATAATTTAATGAAACTCTTGTGTCAACCATGAAAATATACATTATTACTTCGGTCGTAACAAAAAAAATTACCATTATTCCATATTTTGAACGTTAAGCAGTTTAAATTTATATCCTTTTATAAAGGCTTTTCACATACCCCAAAAAAAAAACAACCAAGCTTGACTTGACTAACTTGAGACCTTAAGGTCAAGGGTTCGAAACTCACCAAACAAGGGGCACTTGGATGGCACTTAGAAGAGGATTTCCCTTACCATTCTCTCCTCCTTTCAAGTGTTTAGGTCTTGGATTAGGCCCTATATATATAAAGGTAGCTTACAGGTTATTCATCTTACTAATAAAAAACCCAAAAAAAAAAACAATCATCACGAATGACTATAGTTGATTTATTTATTCAACAACAAACAAAATGCTTATAGTCCTTTTATATAATACTAGTATTCAACTAAAGGTACGTGATACTTTTTATCCAAAAAGAAAGGCGGGGCCTTTCTGTTATAGTCTTAAAGAAGATTATATTCGTTCTAGCAATAGGTGGAAAAGAAAATTCAGAAAATATTCTTTCAAATATAAATTTGATAAATTCTCACTTAATGCAGACTAGACTCTAACATTTCATTCATCAGGTTTTAATCCACATGTGCCTGACTGCCTGGTCTATTACTTGATTAACTAGATTTAACACTTTGAGTCCTTATCCATGGAGAAAAAATTTCATTTCTCACCTTATTAAGTAGATTATGTTTTATTGTGTTTAATCTGCTGTTGGGATTATGGAAACAGTACGTAAAACCAATCCACATATAATATCACATCAGAAGGAATTATGAATAAACAAGAGTATCAAAATTCTCCATCCATTTCTTATTATAAATCTATAGTTTTGTAATTATATATATATCTTGAAGTATCTATCTTATTAACCTTTTACCTTTTTGTTCTATGTTACTAGTCACTTTATATATTATGACTTGTTTATATCAATGCGATATAGCACATAAATATGTCTAATACTAATACAATGATCAATACACAAATTTAGTACAATATGTTATATGTAGGTGATGATACTTTTAGGGGATATGTTGGTGAATCTAGAAACAAACTTTAAATAAATTTTTTTTAGATGAATGGGGCGTTACTAAGAGTCCATTCGGCATCACTATCAGTTTTCAGTTATTGTGTTTTATGAGTGTAAAAGTTATATGCTATAAGTGGTATAATAAACTTAAAATTGGTCATACAATTTTGAAAGCTGATAACGAAAGACTGTAAACTACTTTTTCTGGTTTCCATATTTTTGTTTTTGTTTTTTGAAAAATCTAAAACCTAAAAAAAAAACGGTTTTTTCACCTGATACCCCCGAGTTTTCAAAAAATTCACCTGGTACCCTCCATGTTTTCAAAATTTACCAGGTACCCATCAGTTTCAAACTAATACACACACATATCCTTAATGACTAACGGCGGTTAACGCCGTTAGTCGTAACCCCATTTTTTTTTTTTGATAATTTGGGTTTTGTTTTCATTACTCATTGGAGCCCAGAGCTCAAAGAGACATTACAGATTATTCCACACCTTGTACAAAAGGCAAAAATGAAAATGTACAACCTTAAGATGAGAGAGAACATGGAAATAGATTAAATCCAAGCAAGGAATTCATCCGATCCCCTAAATAAACCCTAATTAACCTAATTAAACCCTAATTAAGCTAATTAAACCCTAAAACCTAACTAACACTAACCTAATTCCTAAACCTAACCCTAACCCCCTCCCCCACCCCCCGCAGCCCACCTCCCCGCCACAATGCCCCCTCCCCGCGGCCCCCTCCCCGCCACGGCCCCCTTACCCGCAACAGTAGACCCACTCCCAGCCTACAGCAGACCCCCTCCCCGCCACGGAAGACCCCCTATGATTTCCTCCCTCGCTGATTTCTTCCTCCCCCGCCGATTTCTTCGATCGGAGAAGTTCGATTTCTTCGATTAGACCATGTACAAAGTTCGATTTCTTCGCACTAGTGTCGTCTTTGATCGAAAATTCAAGGGGGGAGGGGGCCTGGAAATCGGGGGTGGGGGTGAAAGTTGCGAAAATCGAAGGGGTGGGTGGTGCGGGGTGGGGGGTGAGGGGGGGAGGGGGTTGCGGGGGTGGGAGAGGGGGTGAGTGGGGTGGAGGAGGTTGCGGGGGTGGTGGGAGGGTGGGGGGAGGGTGGTTAGGGTTAGGTTTAGGGTTTAGGGTTAGGGTTAGGGTAAGGGTTAGGATTAGGGTTAATATTATAGGTTAATTAGGGTTTAAAACAGGAAATTAGGGTTAATGACTAACGGCGGTTAACGCCGTTAGTCATTAAGGGCATTTGGGTGTATTTACATAAAACCGAGGGGTATCCCAGTAAATTTTGAAAACATGGAGGGTACCAGGGTAATTTTTTTGAAAACTCGGGGATCGGGTGAAAAAAACCAAAAAAAAAAAAATGATAACAAAAACCTAGAGGTTCTTTTTGAACCTTTTATGGCTGAGGAAGTTCTGTTGTGTTTGAATGGCCTACCAATTATTGCTTTACTAAATCACATAGAAGTTTAGACAAGAAGGGCGGAAAAAGGTTATGTGCTACTACATGCATTTTCCGTGACTGCAAATCTGCAATAGTTCTAAAATTATACTCTATTAAAATTCAAAAGATGTGAAAACTTGTTAGAATTATGACAAAGGGACTAGTGCAAAATATATAATTCCTCAGTTCTATACTTCTATCTACATGGTTGCTTAGCCTTCTAAGATATTTTTTAAGGGAGCCTTCTACAATTTTTATTGCACATGTTTTACAAGCAACATCTTTAAATTATGCAATAGTAATTAGTATAATTATAAAATCTTGATATATTGAAGCAATAACTGTATCTTATCTATCACGATATTACATGGCTTTTTGTTTCCTTATACATTGTAAAAAAAAATTATGGTCGTCACAAGTTTGGCTCTATGACTTACATTCCAAATCATGAGAATATCAAAATAAAACACAATTTCTTTGTTCACCCATTTTGTTTTAAAAAATAGAAACAATTATAGCTTACATATAGGCTCCGTTTGGTAGGGCGTAAAACGTTTTCCTGGAAAACTGTTTTCCTCTATTTTCAGTTTTACATTGTTTGGTTTGCAAATGAGTGTAAAACAATTTTCCTAGGAGTAAAATTGCTCTCCCAATGATGAAAAACCATTTTCCTTTCAAAATGAAGGGAAAACTATTTTCCTTCATTTTACTTATCACTCTTGTACACTCCTCTCACCACCTCCTTACTTTCCTTTTCATTTTCCTTTCGTTTCATCATTTTTCTTACATGGAACCAAACAACGGAAAACTAATTTTGGAATTGTGTTCTCCATTGTAAATTATTTTCCATGAAAATCATTTTACACTGAAAATGTATTACACCCAACCAAACGGAGCCATAGTCTCAATCATATCAATGATATCTTTAATTATTTTGGTCCAGGAGAAAGTAACAATAAAAAGTCAGCATTTAGTTAATATCCGAAGGGAAATTCTACGTGGTGGCCCTTAGTTTTGGAAAATTCTACATGGTAAATTCTTGAAATCCGCATTACACAACGTGACCCTATGGTATTGTTTTTACAAAGAAAAGTGACATTAATGCTTATAGTAGGTTGATTTGTGGTATCAATAGTGCCGTGATATAAGCCTAACGTTACTAATGTAATCAGAATCTATTAGCCTTGTATGAGTTAATGTGAAATTCAAGGAATAACATTCCAACATAAACTAATAAAATATGAAAATTAAACTAAAAAGGTCTAGGGTAATGGTTCACCATGTTCATATTTACTCCCTTCGTTTCTTTTTAATCTACACACTTTCCTTTTTGGTCTGTATCTTTTTAATCTACACACTGTTAGGGGTTAAAGTTATTCGGATAAAATCCAAAATCCAATCCAATCCAATCCGAATTAGTAATTCGGATCTGATTCGAACTGTGTTCGGATTGACATTTTTTGAAAAAATGGATTTTCGGATTGGACTGGATTAAGGGTAATTGGATCCAAAAATCCAATATAACCGAATAGTAATATGCCTTGCATTATGTATATGGATTGGGCTTAAATGATTAATTGAATTTTTTTTTAAAAGCCTAGTCCACAGCCTAGTAGGCGTAGCATTTCAACTCTTCCCTTAAAACACTAACAACACTTAATTCCTCATTTCCTAAATCTACGAGGTTGTTGTTGTGCTTAATTTATTTCATCGAAAAACTAGAGTTTTAAAAAAATCGGATTTTTGGATCGGATCCAATTTAGAGTATGAAATTTCGGATTGGATTGGATTGGATCGGATTCAAACTCTAATTGGTTTGGATTCGGATTGGAAAATTAAAATCCAAAATTTGTTCGGATCGGATTGGATTAGGCCCTAATCCAAACCGTACACCGAACTTTTACCCCTACACACTGTTGCCTTTTCTATTTTAGGTAACATGTCACATCTACTTTCTCTTCTTTTTCCACCCATGTCATCTATTTTTTAATATTTTAACCCACTTTTTACTTTCTCTCTCTCACTTTTCAGTTTCTCTCTCCACCTTTTCAGTTTCTCTCTCATACTTTTGTACTTCCTCCTTAGTTCTCCCCCAAAGTGAAATGAGTAAATTAAAATGAAACGAAGGGAGTATAATCTATCAAAATACCATTAATAATTCAATTAATTAGACATCTAGAGCACAGATTAATTTTACGGTTGGGTCTTAATGGTCTCAAATGAACATATGCAGTACTGTCGCTAATATAATCAGATTTACTAATTGTAGCTAGGTATGTAAGCCTATAAGGAGTACTATATCTAGATCTATGACTCGTTATTAGCAAGATCTAATCAGTCAATTGATCAAATTGTAAGATTAATAAAATAAACCTAATCAACTAGAAATATCAATGAATAATCAAACCATCAATAACATCAATCAAGATTCATAGTATATAAGCATGAATTCCCAACCCTAGAGATAAAAACTACTCAATCATGAAATAAATAATAAATTCTAAATCTACTAAGGAAAACATAATAAAAGAAATCAATGAAAGAAATAGAAGGAAGTAATAGAACTCGTAAATTAATAAAGAAAAAGAGAAATTGCGATACTATTTCAACTAATAGCTAGAGAAAAAAAAAACAAGAAAACTAAAACTAAGAATTCTTCATAAGAAGTGACTTCTAAAATAAATAAGACTAAGTAATCTAATATGACTGAAAAATTAAGTTACTTTTATGTTTACTCATTTAATTTGTTACCATTTCTACGTGTTTACTCTTGGCATTCCTATAAGAAACAACCTAAAGTTTTTTATTTTCCCATGGAGGAAGAAAATCATGTGTTGCTTATTTCGACAACCGATTAAGCTACTTCAAACAACAATTTTCTCACATATTTACCAGTAAAAAAAGTTCAGTATGATTGTAGTAAACATGTTGAGATTGAGTTTTTTTTTTGTTTTCACATGAAATATATTGCATGGAGATCTTTGTTTTTAAATATTAATTATATATCTACAAAATCAAAATTAGTTGACGCTTTTTACTAAGATTCTTCTAATCATCATTTCGAGATTTTTCTGAGTCCAATTTGTATGTACCTAGTTTCCCATGCAAATACGGAAGGTATAATAAAAGAATACTAACTGTACAAATATCTCTATTATATAAAGGAAGGGGGAGCAAGATGATGCCCTCTCTGAAAATACTAAATTATCATTAATGATCTAATTGAATGAAAAAAATTACAAAAGAAACAATTTAAGAACCCCTTTCTCATTTCACCTTGTCATTCTAAATAAGTTAAAAATGGTATATGCAGATCAAGTATTTCAATCAAAAAATTAAGTGGACATAATTTCTTGACCTTTTTTTAATAAGAGAAGATGGTATACATGACGTCTACCTGAAAAATCTAAAACCCTCACTGCCTTTGATTCTCTTTAATTCAGTCAAACCAACTCATTATGTATACTCTTTTTGTTCAAAATATTTTCACAAAAACTTAATATTAAAAATCACTCACAGCCTTTGTTAGTTTTTTACATTAGCGAATTAATATATCTAAATGTATTCTAACTATTAATCTTTCACATTTTAAGTGTAATCATATCCATATTCCATTGTACGGATGAAGTATAATTGATCAAATTGTGCCCGGCTCGGCCAGAAAAATACCCGGGATTGGGCAGATTTCTTTGGCCCGGCTTTGGGCCCAGCCTGCCCGAACTTTTTTGGTTTGGGTCGGGTTTGGGCAAGCCGAAAAGGACTTTTTAGTCTAAATTTCAGCCCGGCCTGATTTTGGCCCGAAAAGCCCATTATTTTTTTTGCATGAAAAGCGGGTTTTGAGCACAAAAAATTGGCCCGAATTTTGGCCCGACCCGACTAGTGGGCAATTTTTTTAGGGATGGCCCATCGCGCTATTTGATCACCTCTAGGATGAAGTATATGATAGAATAATAAGTTTTGAAATTAACACACGCATCGCGTGCATATAAAGTTAGTAATTATATAAATGAATAAATACCTAGTTTCTATGCAATGCCATGACACGCTCAAAAGGTAAACTATCACATTACTATGAGAATGATCTGAGGCATTAATTAGAACAAATAAACTATTGATAGCTTAAAAACTAAAGCATAGAAATCAGTACACATGAGAGTCTCGTTGTGCTTGATGTATACATTGACAGATCTATACCACTTTGGTATAATGTACTGATCAACACTTGCTTCGAATTGTAATAATGTAGGGGGTCCCTGAAGAAGAAATACATTTCTAACAAGTAGCATATTGTATATATAACCATAATTAACACAGTTTTTCGTTCAGATAATCCAATAAAAAAATATTCTGCAATCGCGTACAAAATTTTCTTCCAATCCTTTCTTTAAGCGAAGGTGGGGTGGAGGAGGCAATTATAGTGAAAATGAAGACAAAAACATTCCTGTCATTATATATAATCTTAGTTGGTTTGTCGATCTATATCTTTTAAAAAAGTGTTTGGTTGAATGGAAAATAATTTTTATATAAAATTTCTTCTTTATTTATGTTTAAGTTAAAAAAAAAAGAAAAATATAATATTATAATATACTACATATTATAATAAATAATACGAGTACCTGGCACCTAAGATTCCTCTAGAGGGCGAGTTTTACTATGAACTTTTTTTCTACCATGTACTTACTTTCCTCTTTCTCTTCAACCATTAAGAAATTCATTTGAGCTGATAGCCTAGTGGTGTTGGCATCACCTCCGATCCCAGGATCCCTGGGATCGAGTCTCACCCATTGCAAGGAGGGATCCCTAATTTTCCCCCTTTTACCTTAAAAAAAAAAATTAAGAAATTCATTTTCTTTTCTTCGTGTTAACTTTTCTTTTTATCTATAATTCTTCTTGCAGAAAACCGAATAAAGACAAGACTATATCTACAATTTTGAATTTTCTTTTCGATATGAAAACAAATTCATATAAGAAATTAATTCTTATTTAGAAATTGTCATCCAACCTAACACAATCTTACTTGAATATGTATCCTACTAGTGTCTATTCATACTTCTGAAGCCTTGGACTTGATCCAAAGAAGTCGTGGTCAAATGGCAACTTAGCTAATTGCTTCCAATTAAAGATAACCAGCTGGCTTAATTGCCTCATTTATGCAAACCCTCGTACGAAATTTTCCAAAGGAAAAACAGTTATAGATATTTTGGCTAAAAATAGACGTACATTGAATAAAGACCGAAGTGTCGATAATGTGTAACTTTGTACAAGAAACTCGATGCCAAAATCATATCATAAGTACATTCGGCGCAATTGTTGTATATTTTAGTGTCTCCAAACTAAGTAGATCTTCATCACAGAAGTATTTTAGAGTTTATTCTCTGTCGAACTAATTTGCATAGAATCCAACATTTTCAAAGGTTGTAAAAGAGCTATGCCTATACTACTAACGTAATAAATGTAACCGTGAATAGGAACCCTTTCTTTCTTGTTACTAAGAGTGAATCGCATCACTTTTAATTTGATTAATTACATACTAGTATATACATAATTATAGTGGGTGCACTAGTGAGTTTATAAGGTGCTTTTATAAAGTCATCTTTAATTAAGAGGCATTTTTAAAGCCAATATGTGATCGTAATAATGAAAAAAAACTTATTTTGATACCTACTGGTGCTCCGTTTAAAAATCACGATTAAGTAATTGAATTGTAAAATGCTCGGTTAAGTAGCAAAACCTTCTTTTAT